>MU624256.1:42448-575501 GCA_025201745.1 Xylariaceae sp. FL1651 | reverse complement strand
TTTTTATATTTTTATATTTTTATATTTTTATATTTTTATATTTTTATATTTTTATATTTTTATATTTTTATATTTTTATATTTTTATATTTTTATATTTTTATAGTTATATTAAAACTGCTTAGTATTAAATATAATGGTTTATTAATTTTTATTGTTTTACTTTAAAATATTATTAAACATAGGTTTGCTACAGTTTTTGCCATTTTATAATATACTGTTAGCATTTTAAATATGTCTTTTTTAAATATATTAGCTAGTTTTTAAATGGTTTTTTTATACTTTATTTATTTAACTTTATGATAAAGTTCCTATTTTTGATTACTTAGTTTTTTTATTTGCGCATATTTTTAAATCTTGCTAATAATAACATTTTTTACGTTACTTTTTATTAATTTCCTTTAGTTTTAGTTAAAAACAGCTTAACTTGTTTAGTTAATAAAGTTAAAAGTTTTTAATTAATATGTCTTTATTTTATTTAAGCTAGTATAAAAGCTTAATATAATATTTATATTTGTTAAAACGTTTTTTAACTTAAAATAAGCCTGCTTTTTAAAAACTAAACTTAGTTTAATAATTTAAATAATAACTATTTTTATTTAGCTTTGCTAATTTAACGTAAACATAGTTTTTAGCCTTAATTTTAAAAAGTTAAATATGCTTTTTATTATAATATATTTTTATTTATACTTATATTAAAGCTATTGCATTTACGGCTTTTTGTTTTAATATTTGCTATACTATGCTAAAGTTTTTCTTTTTAAAAAAATTGTTTCTTAAAAAAAAAGTTTTAGCTTTTCTTCAGTATAAAATCTTGCATAATGTTTATTATATTATTGCAGATTTTAATATATTAAGTAAATATAAAACATTTTTAATATATTATTTTTAATTAAAAACTTTAAATTTTGCTTTTATTAATATAATTATAATAGTTATAATAGTTTAAACTGCTTTTTTTACTTATCTATTTATAAAGTAATAATAAATAGCTATAATTTTAATGTTTATGTTGCTAGCTTTATATAAAGCCGTTTATAAGTTATTAAAAAATTTAGTATTTAAATTAAAGATAAACGCGTTTAAAAAGCTTTAATTTAATTATATATATTAAATATATAACTTTGCCTAGTTTTTGCTAGTAAATATTATTTTACTAATGAAGCTTTTAATAAATTTTAAAATTTTATTATCTATTAAGAAAATAACATTATTTTTATTAGTTAAATTTAAAAAGCTAATAATAAAAATAGAATATAATATTAATAAAAGTATAAAAAATATATTTATAAGTTCTAGCTTTTTCTAAAACTATTTTGTTAAAGTTTTAATATATTTACAAGTTAAACATGCTAATTTAATATAATTTATAATAAAAGTCTTTATATTTAAAAAATAAATATAAGCTTTAAAAAATTAATATAACTTGTTTATGCTAAAATAAGTTCGATTATTATATTTTATTTACGTAACGTTATTTTTAGCTACTGCTAGTATTATAAATTGTTTTTTATTAGCGTTTATAAAATACATTAGCTTTATCTTTAAGTTAAATTAAAACAAATAAATTATAAGCGTTAAGCTATTTTTGTTATATTTAATATTAGCTTATTATTTTTAAAGTTTACTATACATAGTTTTAAATGTTTAATTTATTTTATAGCTTTTTATTACTTTTTTTTAAATTTTTTAAACATATATAAAAATGCTATAAATACCTTATTTAAGTCTTTAAATTATAATTTTAGTTATAAAATAGCTAAGGAATTGTTTAAAAATAGTTTTTATAGCTTTGCAATTTAAAGTTTTAATATTTTTTTTAAATATTTTATTAACAAATAAATTTGCTATTAATAAAAATTTGTTAACTAAAAGCATTGTAATAATTAAATTTCCTTTAAGTAATAATAAGTTATTTAATAAAAGTCTTTTAAGAACTAAGTTTTTAATATTTATTTTTTTAACAAATAAATCGTTTAATAATAATATATTAGCTAAATTAACAAGTAAGTTTAAATTATTTTTAGCTTTATTTTTCTTGCTTTAAGCTTATATAATAATTAATATATTAATAATAAAATATGCTAATTATAAGCCTTTTTTTAATAATTAAACCTTTACGTTTATATTTATAAGCGTTTTATTTAAACGTAAACTATTTCAAACAATTGGCTTATTAAAATAAAAGCAGTCGCTAAACTATTAATCTTTTTATTTCTTTTAATTTTTATACTATTTGATAAAATAATTATGCAATAATATTATAATCTGTATAAATAAAAATGTTATTATAATTTAAATATTAAACTAGTTTTTTAAAAGTTTATACTAGTTTACATGTTTTTATTTTACAAATACTAAACTTTTGCTTATTTAATTTTAACTGTTATAATGAAAAACACATCAGTTGCAATTTTTTATTTTTTATTTAATATAATCTTCCTTGAATTTTACTTAATCTGCTAAAATTTATTTAAAGTATAAACGGCTTTTTATAATTTAAATAAGCTAGTTTAAACGCAAAATATAACTTATCTTTAAATGTTTTTTATGCATATTTAGCTTATTTTTATACAGTTAAAATTTTCTTTACAAAGCAATTATGCTTTTTTTTTTAACATTGTTTAATATTAAAATTAAAAATAATAAACTAAAAAGCAATTCATATGTTTTAACAAAACGTAATTGCTTAAAATTAGCTTTTATTTTACATTTTTTAAAGCTAATTATTTTAATGTTGTTAAATAAAGCTAAAATATTTATAAAATAATATATTTATTTTTTATAAAATCTTATTAGTCCTAGTTTTTTTAAAAATTTTTAAAATTATCTAGTATTTTTAATTTACAAATTACTGCTACTTTTTCTTTTATATTTACAAGTCCTAATTTAAAAACATATACTTTAAAAGCTTTTAATTTATATTATATAAAATAACATTTATTAACAAAAATTATACATTTCAAAACTGCTAATATAATAAACATTATGTTAAACCCTTTAAAATATTATTTTATATTGTAAAAGAAAAATTAAGACATTAACAGCATTTAACGATAATTTAAACAAATTATAAGATAAATATTAAAATCGGCATTAAAACAAACGTTAATATAATGTTACAATTAAATTTTAAATTTAAAAAGATTATTTAAAACATACGAAAGTTACAAATAAATATTAAAAACGAAGGTAATAATAACTTTACAAAAGATTTAAATAACGAAAAAACAAAGTTATATTAAAAAAAAAGTCAAGGACTTATATAAAAGCTAAACTTTAACGAAGTTATTAATTAACAATAAGCTTAAAAAAATATAAGTTGCTAATAATACTTTTATACTAAAAAATTATCGAGTTTAAAAATACTTTAACTAGTTAAAAAATAGAGCATATTTAAAAAATAAATTCAAATTATACATTTAAATAATATAGCTACTAAAATTATAAAAAATAAAAATAAAAATAAAAATATTATAGCATTAAACATTAAAAAAAGATAAACGTAAGCTTTATTAAAAAAAAAACGATAAGCGTAAATATAACGAAATAATAATTTATAATAAAAAAAAAGTTTAAATATAAAATATACGAACTAAACGAAAAATAGCGTTATAAATATTAATAAGTCGTAAATATTAAAATATACGCAAAAGTTAACATTATACGAGCAAAGCAAAATAAAGTAGCAAAAAAATTACTTTTAGCTATTTATATAATAAAACTATATATAATAACGATAATAAAAAACTAATACTAAAGTATAAAAAATATTACAAAATTTTATAAGCTAATTATATTATATACTGCTGTTAAAAAATTTAGCAAAAAAGCTAAAATAATAATAGTTTTTACTAAAAGTTAATAAAACAAAGATTTTAAAATTTTATATAAAACAATATAACGCATCTTTTACTTAAATAAAACACTTAATTAAATAAGACACTTTCTAGACCTTTATACGTATATTTGCAAATAATTTAAGAATAATATATCCGATTTATTTAAACTAGTTAAATTTTTTTTCGCTAAACTTGTTTATATTATTTCGACAAATTTGCGTATTATAGCTACGTTTGCTATAAGTTTTATAGCACCCGACGCGAGTTTTTTTTCTTTTCGTACGACGAACAAACCGATAAACGAACCGACGAACGAGCCGATAAACAAACCGATAATAAAATAAACGCGATTATAAAACGAATAATTATTTATTATATAAAAGGCTAAAAATTTACAGGCTTCGAAAGACGTAGTTATGTAGGTTTATAGGTTTGTCGGCTCGTTTGTCGGTTTGTTTATTATACAAAAAAAAAAAAAACTCGCGTCAGGACTTGCATCGGGACTTGCGTCGAGTGCTATAAAATTTGTAGTAAACATAGCTATAATGCGCAAACTTATCGGAATAGTATAAACAGGTTTAGCAAATAAGAATTTAATTAATTCGAATTAATTGTTTATATTTTCGGTTCGTTCGTCGGGTTATTTATCGGTTCGTTCGTCGGTTTGTTCGTTGTACGAGAAGAAAAAGGACTCGCGTCGGGTGCTATAAGACTTGCAGCAAACGTAGCTATAATACGCAAACTTGTCGGAATAGTATAAACAGGTCTAGCGAATAGGAAGTTAACTAGTTTAAATGGATCGGATATGTTGTTGTTGGATTATTTGCAAATGTACGTACGAAGGTCTAGAAAGTGTCCCATTTAATTAAGTGTCCTATTTAAGTGGGAGATGCGTTAATAAGAAATTATACGTAATATATTAATTATTTTTAAAACGTTACGCTTTTTTAAAATAAAATTTATAATACTTTACAAAATGCTAACAAAAACTTATACTTAAACAAATATGTTATAATTAAAAATGCAAGATTTATATAAAATATAAGATTAAAAAATACAATAATAACTAACTATTTTAAAAAAACTTATAAAAAGCAAATAATATAGAGCTTTTATTAAAAAAAAAAACACTATAGCAAGATTTTGTAAACAAAATAAACGACAATACTTTTAAAAATTAAAAAACAACGAAAAGCGATCGTAAAACAAAACCGAAGGTTAACATAAAATATTACAAAGTTTTTATTGAAAATAAACATAAAATATAATAATAAATAAATAATAATAAACGTAATTTATAAAATATATATATATATATATAAAGCTTTATTAAATTTAAAAGCGTTTATAAACTTTATTTATCTAAACTTAATTAATAAATTAAATATTTATTAAAATTATAAAAAAAAATTTGTATATTAATCGCTTTTAATAAGAAAAGAATAAATTACAACGACAGAAAAGTTAATTAAAAAATTATAAAACTTTCGGTTACTGTTTAAAATTATTTAAAAAACTTTAAGTTTAATATTATAAAAATCAATTATTATAATATAATTTTATAATTAGCTTAGTTATTAAATAGTAATTTTAAAATAAATTAAAAAACGAGCCGTTTTTAGTAAAATTTACCCGACGTAATTAAATTAAAAATAAATTTTGTCTTTATAATATGTTAAAAAAAGATATAAGCAAATTTAAGCCACTGTAAAAAATAATATATACGATTACTTAAATAATTACAAATAAAGTTAAATTTAAAATATCAGCAAAATATATAAACTTTATATACTTATTTAAAAAAAAAAAAAAAAAAAAACTAATAAATAAATAAAATTATGCTATATTATTTAAAAAAGACATTTTGAAACATTTAAACTATATAAATTTAATTTAAAATAGTTAAAAAAGTTGTAGAGCTATTGAAATAAAAACTTTAAAAAAAAGTTTATATAATATTTGAACTTATTAATAATAATACCAATATTATAAGTTTTTTTTTAAGAAAAATAGGAAAAAAATAAAAAACGAGAATAAAAAAATTGCAAAAATTAACGATGTTTAAATTTTATTACTATTAAAAATAAAAAGTTTACGAGACAAATTATGAAAAGCATCAGTTTTTATAATATTAAACATATTAAAAGTTTGTTACTATATTAAAATTAAAAGAAAAAACAAATGAAAAATAATATTTACGATAAAATATAAATTATATAAATCTTAGATAATAAATTTTAAGCTATAATTATAACTGTATTATGAAAATATATTGACGAGTTTATTATAATATATTTTGATAATATTTTAATATGTTTAAAAACGGTAAAAAAAAATAAAAACTATGTATAAAAAGTATTTAAAGCTTTATAAAAAGCTAACTTAAAAATATATTTAAAAAAAGCAAATTTTATAAGCAGCAAGTAAATCTTTTAAAATTTACAATATTTTTAAAAAAAAGTTAAAATTTAAAAGTTTAAATTAAAAATAGTTAAACATTAGCTTATATTAAAAAATTTAAAAACGTACGTTTATTCGTTAAATTTGCAAGTTACGTACGCACGCTTATTAAAAATTTAAAAAAAAATTATAACACTTTTTACGAACTTAAAAAAAATAAGCCTTTTCAATAAACGAAAAAGAAAAACAAAAAACGTTCAACAATTTTAAAAATGCAATTTTAAGCAATCTAATATTAAAACTACTTAATTTAAATAAATTATTTAAAATAAAAATTAACGCAAATAATTACGCTAAAAACGAACAATTAATTTAATGCGACGAAAACAGTAAACTGTATTTAGTCGTAATATATTTAAAAAGAAATTCTTAAAATTAAAGATAAATTAGCAAATTTATAATAAAAAACTTATAACAATTATTAAAACATTTTAATAATAAAAACATTATTTAAGCAAAACTATAAACCTAATAAAAGTTTATTTAAATTATAAAAGTTTTAAATGAATAATAAATTAAATAAGTAAAATTCTTATCATAATTTAATTTTAAAACTATTAACGTTAAAAGTAAAAAAACGATAAAATAAACATTTTTAGCTAAAAAAATAATTATAAACAAATTCACTGCTAAAAAAGTTAAACATTATTATATTATTGTGGGTCCGAAAAAAAAACGAGAAAAAATTTTCGAGACCTGCAAAAACTAATAAAATTTACCTGTTTTAACCTAAATTACTTTATAAAATTATATATAAATAAAAATTAAAAAAGTTAAAATTTTATATATAATATTATTAAGTTTTTAAATATATTATTTAGTTAATTTTAAAAAAATATTATATTAAAATAATATATACATAAAGAAAATCTAAAATTTAAAAATTTTATACAAATTTTTACATTTTAAACTTGAATAACTTTAAAATATTATATATAAATAAAAAATTAAAAAATTACTGTTTATATTAAATATTAAAAAGTTTTTAAACCCGCTTTTTAATTAATTTTAAAAAATGGGTTCGTGAAATTATTCGAAAAAAACGAAATTTTAAACTAAAAAAACCGAAATTTTTCGATTTTCCTATACAAAATTACAACTTTTTAACGTTCTAAAACTTTAATTAACTATAACTTTGTTAAATAAAATCGGAAAAGTATAATTTTAATTACATAATATATTAATAGTATTTATTTAACTTTTTAATTATATTTTCAATGTTATTACCTATATAAGGTAGAAGTTATTTAGGTTTAAACATGTTAAGTTTTGCCGTAAAATAAATTTTTCTCGTTTTTTTTTCAGACTGACTGTAAAACGACGATAAGAATTTATTCATTAATTATAAAACGACAAAAAATTTTTAAAAAAAACAACAAAAATAAAAATAAATAAATAAATATAATATAACATTAACCATTATATATTGTTACAAAGCGTACACTAGTGTCCAACACTATGTAAGCTCTTATGGTATTAAGGTTATAAATACTTAAAGTATAACCAAGGATACTTTTATATTTATGTTTAAAGTATACGTCAAAAGATAGTATTACAGGCAATAAGAATAATAGTATCTTTAATTAACTGTTTTGTAGAAAATGTTCTCCTATAGCTATTTCCAAGAACTAGCCATAAATATAAGTTAAATAGTGATAAATAAATAACTAGCTACATAAGTAAACCTTCCCTTAATATACTAATCTGCACTAATTACTCTTAATCAGTTTTACTTTGCACTAATTACTCTTACTTAATTTTGCTCTGCACTAATCACTCCTAATCAATTTTGCCCCACTGATTACTAGTAATTACCTACGATTATCCTTATAAACGTGTTATGCTTTTATACGTATTTAGTTCCTTTTTTTTTTAGGCTTTGTTTCTTGTTAGTTCGTAATACTATTCCCCTTTTTCTAGGTTTATTGTCCTAATAAACATACTTATACCCCTCGTTCTTTCGTAAGTATGTCCGTTCTTTTTTTTTTTTGTTTGTTAATCCACCATGTCGGGTCGCATTACTAAATCGCGCAATAAGCCAGCGCCATTTACTGCTTGTCGTATTGCTCTCGCCGACTCTTTTAAAAACTTTAGCTTCGAAGTCATGCCTTATTTTCGCTGCTTAAATAAAAGGTAGAAATGTGTTATAATAAAAAATATTTAGCGCTGTAAAAAATATATACGAGCCAAGTGTTTTTATAACGGAAAAAAGGTTTCCTTTTTTTCTTTTTAGCGCATTTATGCCGAATTTTAGCGTTTTAAACGTAAAAAATTGCTAACGAAAAAGCGTATTTTAAAACTGTATCGATGCTATTAAAAAAAGCTAAACAAATTAAAAAACGAGTTTAACAAAACTTTTTTTCGCTTAATATATTTATATATATTAAAAATTATAGCGCGTTTTTAAAAAATAAAACTAGTTTAATAAAGTTTTTGTTTTTTAAACGAGTTAAATAAATAAAAGCGCTTTAAATCGAACGTTATTATATTTATTTAAACGTTTAAAGCTTTAAACGTTATTAATTAAAATGCTATAAAAGTTTTTTTAATATTTTAAATAAACGACTTTTTTTTTTTAGCTTTAGGCGGTTAAAATATTGTCGATAAAAATTTTTAACAAAATTTTTTACGTTCGTAAAATGTTTTTTTAGTTTTTATATAGTTTTGGCGTGCGTATAGCTTTTTTATTTAATAAAATATTGGATTTTTTTTTTATTTTGTTATAAATTTAAAATTTTTTTTATTTCGTAAATATTTTTATTTTTATTTATTTTTAGTTAAGTTTTAAACGTAGCGTTTAAATGCGTTTTAGTTAATAATAATATATAAAAAATTAGTTAAATAATTATAATATTTAGTAGTTTTAGTTTATATATTATTAATAATATAATTTTTTTAATTTTAAAAAGTTTAATGTTTTTAAAATCGAGTTTTTTGTTATTGCGTTTTGTTTAAATGTTGCGTTTTAAAAAATAAAATTTTTTTTTTTTTAAAATTAGCTCCGATAATTTGTTTTTGTCGTAGTATTTTTTTATTTTTTGTTAAACGAATATAAATTTTTTTTGTAGCTATTTTTATAATTTTAGCAATTTTTTTGCTTAAATTTTTGCTGTTAGTGTAATAATGTTATTAATATAATATTATTATATATTTATATCGTATTTATAGTTTATTTTAAATAATAATATTTTTATTATTTTGTTTATTAAACTATTATATATTAGTTTTGCGTTTAATAATAATTTTATTTAATTATTTTAATTTTAATTAATATAATAACGTAAATATTATTTTAGTGTTAAATTTAGTTTTTTTATTTGTTTATTTATTTATAAATAATATGCTATAAATATTTTATATTTAATTTTTAAAGTTTTAGTAAATAATTGCTAAAACTTAAATATTATTATTTTATTTTTATCGGTAATAATTGTTTTTAAATAACTATATTTGCTAAAAACATGTTTTATTATTATATAAGCTAAATTTTTTATTAAGCTTATTTTTTTGTAAAATATAAAATAAGCATATTTTATAAGTTTATTTATTATAATTATAATAAAGTTAAACTTTATTTTTATTATAAGTTTTTTTAATTTTAATAGTTTAATTATATAATTAAATGTTATCGTTTTTTATATTCGGTTTAATATTAATATTAGTATTAAATTTTTATATAGTTTATGTTTTATTATTTAAAACTTTTTGTATAAATTATATTTTGTAATAACTTTTTTTACTATTATTAATGTTTTTAAAAAATTATAATTTTTTCGTAATTTGCTAAGCGTTTTAAATATTTTTTAATGTTTTAAAAATAGATGTTTATATATTTTTTTAACTAATTTATATTAATATATTTTTAATACGTATAGTTTATTATTATAATATTAGCTAGTTAGTTTGTTTAATTTTTATAGCGCGTTTTGTATTTTTTAGTTTTATTTTTCGTAGTTTATTTATATAAAGTTTATAAATAAGCTTTTATTTATATTTATATATAATAATATTTAATTTTTTAATAATATGTTTTATTTATAGTTATTTTTTTAGCTAAAAATATTAGCTTTATCGTTTTTTTTACTTTTAATATAAATAATTTTAAAATTAAATTGTAATAAAAACTTTATTTATTTTATTTATTGTTTATTTAATATTTTAATAGTTATAAATGTCGTAAAATTTTTGTAATTTAAATAAACTTTTATTAGTATTATAGTGCTATTTAAATAGTGTTTTTATTATTTAAATGTTTCGATTATTGTTATAAGTTTTTTATTGTAGATTTAGTAGTTTAATTTAAGTTTTAAAAACTTTTTTAAAAAAAATGCTATTAAGTATAGTTTGCCGTTTTCGTTTTATTAAATTAATTGTTTTTTTATAGTATAATCGTTTACGTCGATTTTTATTTTATATTTTTTGTTTAAATTAAATAGTTTAAGTATTAAATCGTTTAAAATTGCATTTTTAAATATATCGAACGCTTTTTATTTTTTTTTTGTTTATTAAAAAGGTTTATTTTTTTTAGTTAAGTCCGTAAAAAGCGCTGCAATTTTTTTAAAATTTTTAATAAATGCATATATAAAGTTTATAAATTTTATAAATAAACGTATATTATTAATATTTTTTAATATAAACTAGTTTTTTATTGCTTTTAGTTTAAATTGTTAAATTTGTATTTTTTTTAAAAAATATTATATATTTTAAAAAAATTTATTTACTGTTTATAAAACTTATTTTTTTTAAATATACTTTTAATTTTATTTTTTATATTATTTAAATGTTTTTAAATAAATTAAAATATTATTTAAATATATTACTACGAATTTATTAACAAATTTGCGTAATATATTCGTAATTATTAACTAAAATATCGCTAGTATATTAATAAAGCTAAAATTTATTATTAAAAATTTGTATAGTTTATATTTTATAATAAATGCTATTTTTTATCCGTCGTTTTTTTTAATTTTAATATAATAATAGGCTTTTAAAACGTTAAATGTCGTAAACTATTATGCTTTTTTAAAACGATTTTTTAAGTCGTTTATTCGTAGTATAGGTTTTTTGTTTTTAATAATAATAAAGTTAAAATGTCGCTAATTTTTACAGTTTTTCTATTTTCGTTTTCTATTTTTTTTTAATTTTTTTAATATTTATAATATTGGTATTGTTGCCGATAATTTAAAGTGTTGTATAAACTTTTTTTTTAAGTTTTTATTAAAATATTTTTGTAGTTTTTTAAATTATTTTTTATTTTACTTATATAGTTTAAAAGTTTTAAAATATGTTTTTTTTTTAAATTAATCGCGTAATTATATTTATTATGCTTTAATAGCTTTGTTTTTTTACTATATTTTTTTATAAATAAGCCTTTAAATTTAGCGTATTTTTTTAATACTTTAATCGTAAATTTTTTATTAATTTGCTATTATATTTTATTTTATATTTTATTTAGCTGTTTAAGCTTATATATAGCTTGTATTTAAAATTTTGTAAAAACTAAATTTTTTTTTAGTTTAATTGTTTTAGGCAAATTTTATTAAAAACGGCCAGTTTTTTAGTTTATTTTAAAATTATTTTTTTATAATTAAGTTAATTTTAATATTATATTGTATAATAATTTTACGATATTAAGTTTAAAACGTTTTAAATAATTTTAAATAATTATTAAAAGTTTTACAGTTTTTTATATAACTTTTCCGTTATCGTAATTTATAGTTTTTTTATTAAAAGTCGTAAATATATAAAGTTTTTTTTTTTTTTAATTTATACTAAGTTTAATTTGTTAACTAAATTTAAAAAAATAAAACTTTTATAAACGTTTATATTAAATAAAGCTTTTAGTTTTTTTTTATTATAAATTACGTTTATTAATATTTATATTTTTTTAATTTATGTTTTTATTTTATATAAAAACCTAAAATTTTTATAAACTAGCTATTAGTTTTATTTTACAGCTATTTTTCGTTGTTTTTTAATTATTAATAAACTTATCGTTAGTTTTGTTTTTTCGTAAATTTTGCCGCTTTATTATTTTTTCGACGATCGCAAATAAAAAGTAATTTTCGTTAAATTTTTTCTTCGATCTTTTGTTTTATTTTTTTATATTAAAAAACTTTATAAAACATATAAATTTTACATTAAATATATTAATATCGTTTTTAAATCGTAAACTTTTTTTTGCAATTTTTAAAATATTATAAATCTTATTTAAATATAACGTATTTATAAGCTATTCGATATATTATTATTAATTTTTTAACTTTAGTTTTTTTATAAAAATGTTAAATTTTTATTTTAGCTATATAAACTAAAAACTAAAAGTTTTTAATTTTTTTTACTATATATTTTTTTTATTTATATATTATATAGCTTATTTATAATATTTTATAATATTTTTTATAGCATAATTATAATCGCTTGTCGTCGTTTTTAAATATAATACTATTATATAAACGACTAATTAAAATAAAAATGTTAAACTTTTTCGTTTTTAAAATATTTATGCTTATTTTAATTATTATATTTTAATATTTTTCGTAATATCGTAAAAACTATTATTTTAATTTAGTATTAAGCTTTTATTTTATTTTTTCTTTAGTTAAAATCGTTATTTTTTATTTTAAGCGAAGTTTGTTTTTTTAAATATATAAATAAATTTATTTTCGAGCTATCTTTTTTTGCATTAATTAATTTAACTATTTTTATTTTATTTAACAATTATATATATCGTAATAATATTTTAAATTATTGTTTAAACATTTTTTTCTTTTAAGCTAATTTTTTCGACTTATTATTTTATTTTTAATATTTTAGTATATATATTAATTTGCTTTCGTTTATCGTATATTTAAAGTCGATATTATTTTGTCTATTAAAAAATAAACATAATTTTTAAAATATTTTTTGTCGTTTTTTAATTTATAAAGTTTATTACTTTAACTCTTTTCAGCTAGGTTAAAATTTTTTCGTTACTTATTTTCCCAGTCGGGTTTTAGCTATTTGCTTTAAATTTATGCGTTTTTTTATTCGTTTAATGTAATAGTTATTTTATACTATAATTTTTATTAAATCTATTTTATAATTACTTTTATAGCTTTAAATTCTTGTTTTAAAATTTATATTATTTTTGCTAAACTACGTTTTAAACGTGCCGCTTTATTAAATTGTATTCTTTTTTTTAAACTATCGGTAGACTATTTTTTATTATAAACAGCTTGTTCGTAGGTTTTTTCTGCCGTTCGTTTTAAATATAACTATACTATTAGTTGTCCTATTAGCGCTCGTATTTCTCTTTATACTGCTTAGTCTTTGGTTAATGTTTTACTATTTTGCTTTATGTTTAAAACTTTATTATTATAGTAAGCTTATATTATATTAATCTGTTAGCTACTTTTTTTAATTTTAAATATTTTAGCCTTTAATATTTATAGGTTTTTGCGTAGTTTTTTTTCGCAATTTTTAGCATAATGTCTTAGTTTATTGCAATTATAATATTTAAAATCTTTAGATTTCTTTTTTTAATTTTTTCGTTTTTATTGCATTGCGTTAAATTCTATTAGTTTTATATACGTACTATATGCTGTAAATTATTAACGCTTTTTTCTTTAGTTAAGCTTATTATTATTATTACCCTTTTTGTTAAAAAGTTTTCGTCGTTTTTCGTACAGTTTTGTATTAGTTTTAATTATATTATTAACGTATTTATTAAAATTATCAGGTTGCGGTAGCTTGCTAATTTTATTTTTAACTATATTTTTTAATTTTTTATAAAATATTATAACTTTAGCTTAATTATTTAAATTAAAAATGGCTGCGATTTTTTAAAACTCCGTTGCGTATATTAATGCTGATTTTGTTTGTTTTAGTTTTCGTAAATCGTTTTAAGCTTGCCGTTTTTTTTTTTTTAAATTAATAAATAAATGTTTAAGCTCGTTTTTAAACAATTTATAATTTTAAAAAAATCTTTTGCGTATTTTTTAAATAATTTTTTATCGGTAAAGTCGTTGCTTTAGATAAATGCGGTTTAAACTATAATAATGCTCGTTTTTTGAATAATCCGGCTGTCGTATAAATTTTTTTAACTTTATCGTTTTTTTAAAAAAAATTTTTATAAAAGTAAAAATAAGCTTAGGCTTAGGCTAGGAATTTTTTTAATTTTTCTAATGTGCTATTAAATCGTATTAGGCTTAAAAGTTTTAGGTTTTTTACGGGTTTTTTAACTATTTTTATAGCTGCTGTCGTAATTTTTAGTTGTTTATTTATTTTATCGACTTTTTTTTTAAAAAGTTAGTTTTATTTTTCTAAGTTTAAAATATTATTTTTTAACTTTTAGTTTTAAACTTTAAATTTGTCGGCTTTTTTTTTAAGCTTATTTGTTTAGTTTATAGTGTCGTTAAAAATATTAGTTTGCTCGTTTGATTTTTGTCTTAACTTTTGTATTTAATTATGCATTATTGTAATTTCTGCTTAAAGTATAGCGATAACGTTTTGTAAACTGGATAAGGTAGTGGGCGTTATAGTTTAAATATTGCTTTAGTTAACCGTTTAACGTAAAACAAGACTATTTAAAGTGTTACAAAGCGTATATTAGTGTTTAATATTATATAAGCTTTCGTAGTATCGGGGTTATAAATATTTAAAGTATAACTAAGGATACTTTTATGTTTATGTTTAGAGTATACGTTAAAAGATAGTATTGCAGGCAATAGGAATAATAATATTTTTAATTGACTGTTTCGTAGAGAATGTTCTCCTATAGCTATTTTTAAGAACTAGCCATAGATATGAGTTGAATAGTGATAAGTGAATGACTAGTTATATAGGTAAACCTTTTTTTAATATACTAATTTGCACTGATCACTCCTGATCAGTCTTGCCCTACTGATCACTAGTGATCACCCACGATTATCCTTATAAACGTGTTATGCTTCTATGCGTGTTTAGTTCCTTCGTTTTTTTAGGCTTCGTTTCTTGTTAGTTCGTAATATATATTAAAGAACCTATAATAAAAGTTAGTTATAAAAATATATAAACATTTATTTTTAAAGTTTTAAAAAATAACAAAAACTTAAAATAAACTTTGAAAAAATTATAATTTTTTAAAAACATAAAAATTTGGAAAAAGGTCATCAAACAATACTACTTATGCAAAAAAAGCTAAAGCAGCTAAACATAAACTATATAAAAAATTAATATTTATATTTATATTAAATAAAACATTAAAAACAATTATATTTAACTTTATAATTAAATTATTAAAAGTAAAAAAACCATAATAAAAATAAAATACGATTTTATTTTAATCGTAGCTAATAAACTCACGAAATATGCACATTTTATACTTTATAAAAAAGTAAGTTTAACCTAAAAACTAAAATATATTATAATAAAGCATATTTTTAATAATTATAAAATTTTAAAAACTATTATTACAAATAAAAACAAAACTACAGCTTTTAAATTTTAGCAATTATTTACTAAAACTTTAAAAATTAAACATAAAATGCTTATAATATACTACGCATAGATAAATAATTAAATAAAAAAATTAAACTAAACGCTAAAAAAATATTTACGTTATTACGTTAATTAAAATTAAAACAATTAAATAACGTTATTACTAAGAGTAATATTAACGTATAATAGTTTTATAAACAAGTAATTAAAAATATTATTATATAAAGCAATATACAAATATAATATAACCGAAAAAACATATCAAAACTATAAAAATAGCTGTAAAAAAAGCTTATAGTTTTACAAAAACGTATAAAAAGTTATTACGATTAAAACAAATTATTAAAGCTAATTTTAATAAAAAAAATTAAGGTCTATTTTTTAACACATAATATTTAAACGAAAAAACAAAATAAAAAACTTAATTTTAAGAACATTAAACTATTTAAAATCGAAAAAGTCTTATTATTAATAATATATAAGTTAAAATTACTTAATATAATCCGTATTTATCTAGTTTTTTATATATTTTTATTAAATAAAAGTAAAAGAAACCTAAAATATTTATAAAATAAAAAAGATTTTAAACTTATAATAAAATTAAAAAAAACTTTTAAATACTTAATAAAATAAAAAAGATATTTATACGCAAAAACTATATAAAAACTTAAAAAGAATTTTAAAAACGAAAAAAAAATTTATTAAAAGCTACTATAAACAACACTTTAATCGCTTAAAACTAAAAAGGCTAAGTCGATTAAAAAAACATTAAAATCACTTTAACTAAAAAAAAAAAAAAATAATAATAAAGCTTTTACACTTTTTTTTATTAAGTTTTTCTTTTACAATAGCAATTTTAATACTACGTTTTAAAAAAAAAAAAATCTTTTTAATAACGAAAACGGAAAACAGTATTTAAATTAATAAACATTTTTTTAATAGCAAGCTTTACTTAACGCTTTAAAAATTATCCTTTAAAGTACGATAATAATTAAAATAAACGCTTACACTTATTTATAATAGCTTAAAAAAAACCTTAAAAAAATAACTAGCTTTACACGAACGTTAACTAAAAATATAAAAATAATAACTAAATATATAATTAACACAAAAGCAAAAAGATCTAGATTTTAAACAAAAAGTGCAAAAATGGACTTTATCGCTTTCTTTATAAATTTATGCGGATTACGCGGTACAACTTTTACGTTAATTAAGGCGCAAACGGCTAAAACTTTTCTTAATACGACTAGACATTTTAAAAGTAAATAAAAAAAAAGAACTTACTAAAAAAATAATTATTAAAATAGCAATTTAAAAAAAAATGATATTACGAACTAATAAAAAAAAGACTAGACCATTTAGTTAAAAGCTTAAATAAAAAGTATAATTACGTAATTGTAATAATAAATCTATAAAATTTTAAATTAAAAAGATTATAATAATAAATTTATAAAATTTTAAATTAAGAAAATCATAGTAATAAATCTATAAATTTTAAATTAAGAAAATCATAGTAATAAATCTACAAATTCTTAAATTGAAAGAATTATAATAAAATAGTAGTAATAAGAAAATAAAAATATAAAAACAAAAGTTTCTTTTATAACTAGTTATTTACTTAGCACTACTTAACTTATATTTATTATTAGTTTTTAAAATAATTAAAATTCATTCTCTATAAAGTTTAAGTATACCAATTTTAATATATTATTGCCTAATACTACCGTATTTAATATATATTCTAAACGTAAACCCTTAAAAAGTATTTTAGTAATACTACCTTTTAAATATTGGTATCTACACTAAGCTACCCACGCAAAATACTTTTATACCAAGTATAAAATGTACGCTTTATAACACTTTAACGTTGTTATTTTCTATTAGCACTTTTATACACGTTTAATAAAGTAAAAAATTTTATAACATATGCTACTTTTTTTTTTTAAATTAATTAAGCTATATTTTAAAAAAGTTTATTATGTTTAATTTAATAATAGCAAATAAATTGCCTTTATAAAGTTTTATAAGCAATGTTTTAAAATTTGCAAAAAATAGTCCTTTATTTAATTTATTAATAATATTATTAATAAAAAAGCTGTACATATTACATGTTTCATTATAAAATAGTTTAAATATAACTAAATATCCGCTTAAATAAATAAAAAGATCTAAATAATCCACTTTTACAGTTATACTTTTTTTAAACTTAATTTTATAATTTATTTAAGCTTTAATTATAATATGTTTACGTTTATAAAGTTTAAGTTTTACTTTAAAAAAAAACTAGTTGCTTATATTTATTTATTAATATTATTAATTTACAGCTAGTTATTTTAAGTTTTTCTGCTTTATTTAATATATAGTTTATTAGTTTTAATAAATTTAACTTTTACTAAAAAACTAAAACATAACTTGTTTATAAATAAGCTTTAATTATAGCTTTTTATAATGTTTTTCATAGTTAAAAAGTATAATTAAAATTTGAACTTTATAAGTAATACGTAAACTTTATTTTATACTTTAAATATTAACAAAAGTTTTTAATTTAATGCTTTAATATTTAAAGTAATAATTTTTATAATAATTATAAAACATAATAAATATAAATAAACCTATGTTTATATAAGCTTTTGATAGGCTTTTAAAAATATAGTTTAAAATATAAAAATATGTAAAACTTGTTTATTTATATTTTTTTTAAAACAACGTAAATAAATGCTTATTTTTTAACATATTTAAATATTAAACTACTGCAAATTCTTAACCAGTTTATTGCGTTATTAATTAACATAAATTTATTTAACAGTTTTTTTATTAGCTTAATAAATATATATTTAAAAGTAAGTAATAGTGTAAATTTAAAAGTAAATAATATAAATATAATACGTATTAAAATTTTTAATAATATATTATAAATATTCAAATTGAAAATCAAAATTAAAATTATTATTAAGTTTAACAATAGTATTAGTAAAAAATGCAATATTATAATTAAAAGTTTTTCTTATTAGCAAAATATCTTTTAATAATGTTAGCTTTAGGCATTTTTTAACTTATTAATAGTATGTTTATTATTGATATTAAGCAAATTATATTTATATTTAAAGTAATATTATTATTTTAACGTATTTAATACGTTTGCTAAGTTTTTTTATTTTATAAAAACATATATTTATTATAACAAAATACTTTTATAACTTTATCATTATTGTTCTTTTTATTTTAGTTATTTTTATTGCTTTAATTATTCTTGCTATTTTAATTTTTCTTTTTATTTTTTTTTATTTTATTATTATTTCGTTTATTGTTTTTAAAAATATTAGTTTATACAGCTTTAAGTTTATTTTTAAAAAGAAATTTAATAAATTTATTAACTACTTTAAATAATGCTTTAAAAACTATTATAATATTATTTAAAAAGTTTAGTTTTTTTTATAGTTATTATTATTATAAAGTTTATAACTGTTTATTATATTTTTAAATTTTTTAATAACCTATTATTTTTGTTTTTATTTATTGTAAGCAGCATTTTTCATATATAAATTTATATACAGATTTTATTAATTATGTTTTTATTTTTTTTTTATAATAATACGTTATTTAAAGAAAAAGTTAAAGTTATGATAAATATATAAAGTTTACTAGTTTTTAGCTAAATTATTAGTTTTATTATATTATTTGACTTTTTTATTAATATAAGTTTTAGCTAAATGTTTATTTTTGTGTTAAAAAAATAAGTTAGCAAATTTTTTTTTACGTTATGTTATTTTTGTTTTTTTTTAAAATCTGCTATAAGTTTTAATAAAATATTAATATTAATATTATTTATAATTATTTTTTATTATAACATTTAATAAAATAGTTAATTTTGCTTATATATTAAGAAATAAGTTTTTTATTTTTATAAACAAACGGCTTTTTCTTTATTTTTAACATTAAAAAAGTATTATAATTTTAATTAGCTTTATTGTTACGAAGCGTACACTAGTGTCCAACACTATGTATGCTCTCGTGGTATTAGAGTTATAGATGCTTGAAGTATAACAAGATACTCTTAGGCTTTATGTTTAGAGTATACGTTAAAAGATAGTATTGCGGATAATAATAACAATAGTATTTTAGATTAACTGTTTCGTAAAAAATGTTTTTTATAGCTATTTCTAAGAACTAGCTATAGACATAAGTTAAATAGTAATAAATAAATGACTAGTTATATATAAAAACTTTTCTTTTTATATATTTATTTTTTTATTTTTAGTAATTATTAATAATTTTTTTTAATTATTGTCTTTTTATTAATTATTACTGATTATTATTAATTAAATTATTAAAGATTTGTGTTGTTTAGTTATAATTAGTGTATTTTTTTTAATTATTACAAATTTTTTTTTTATTACATATCGTTGTATTTATGTTTTCGGTAATGATTTGTTTTTTTTTTTAGGCTTGTTAGCGGGCTTTTTTTTTATTAGTTTGTAATATTATTTCTTTTTTTTTAGTTTTGTTGTTTTAATAAAATAAATAAGTTAGTGTTTTTTTTTTATATGTTTTATGTGTTTTTTTCGCTAACTTTTTTTTATTTATTATATTAAATTACGTTATTAAGTTTTGTAGTAAACTTGTTTTTTTTACCGTTCGTCGATTCGATTTTGCAGATTTTTTTAAAAACTTTAGTTTTAAAGTTATGCTTTGCTTTTATTGTTTTAACAAAAGTTAAAAATATGTTATAATAAAAAGTATTAAGCGTTGCGAAGAGTATATTTGTGCAAGTGGTTTTTATAATAAAAACGGTATTTTGTTGTTTTTTTTTTAGCGCATTTAAGTAAAGTTTTAACGTTTAGCCCGTAAAAAAGTTTTAGCGGAAAAGCGTTTTATCGAATTATAACGTTGTTACCGCGAAAAGTTAAAGCGATAAAAAAATAAAGCGGACGAAGCAATTTTTCGGCTTATTCGTTTTCGTAAATTAAAGTTTATAGCTTAGTTTTAAAAAGTTAAATTAGTTTAACGAAGCTTTTATTTTTTAAACGAATTAAATAAACAAAAACGTTTAAAATCGGAAGCGATAATTTTTGCTCGTATTACGGACGTAGTTAATATAATTAATTAAAATATTATAGGGGTTTTTTTTTTTTTTTAAGTAGTCGATTTTTCGGCTTTAGCCGAAGTCGGTTAAAGTATTATCGGTAGAAATTTTTAACAAAATTTTTTAGGTTTATAAAGTATTTTTTTAGTTTTTATATAGTTTTAGCGTACGTATAGCTTTTTTATTTAATAAAATATTCGAACTTTTTTTTACTTTATTGTAAATTTAGGATTTTTTTTATTTTGTAAATATTTTTGTTTTCGTTTACTTTTAGTTAAATTTTAAGCGTAGCGTTTAAATGCGTTTTAATTAATAATAATATATAAAAAATTAGTCGAATAACTATAATGTTTAGTAATTTTAGTTTATATATTATTAATAATATAATTTTTTTAATTTTAAAAAGTTTAATATTTTTAAAATTAAGTTTTTCGTTATTTTGTTTCGTTTAAATATTGCGTTTTAAAAAATAAATTTTATCTTTTTTTTTTAAAATTAGCTTTAATAATTTGCTTTTATTATAGTATTTTTTTATTTTTTATTAAACGAATATAAGTTTTTTTTATAACTATTTTTATAGTTTTAGCAGTTTTTTTATTTAGATTTTTGCTACTAGTACAATAATATCGTTAATATAATATTATTATATATTTATATCGTATTTATAGTTTATTTTAAATAGTAATATTTTTATTATTTTATTTATTAAATTATTATATATTAGTTTTACGTTTAATAATAATTTTATTTAATTGTTTTAATTTTAATTAATATAATAATATAAATATTATTTTAGTATTTAATTTAGTTTTTTTACTTAATTATTTATTTATAAATAATATATTATAAACATTTTATGTTTAATTTTTAAAGTTTTAGTAAATAATTGCTAAAATTTAAATGTTATTATTTTGCTTTTATTAATAATAATTATTTTTAAATAGTTATATTTATTAAAAACATGTTTTATTATTACGTAAGCTAAATTTTTTGCTAAATTTGCTTTTTTATATAGTATAAAATAAGCGTATTTTGTAAATTTATTTATTATAACTATAATAAAGTCGAATTTTATTTTTGTTATAGGTTTTTTTAATTTTAATAATTTAATTATATAATCGAATATTATTGTTTTTTATGCTCGGTTTAAAATTAGTATTAGTATTAAGTTTTTATAAAGTTTATGCTTTGTTGTTTTAGATTTTTTGCATAAGTTATATTTTGCGATAACTTTTTTAACTATTATTAATGCTTTTAAAAAATCGTAATTTTTTCGTAATTTGCTAAGCGTTTTAAACATTTTTTAATGTTTTAAAAATAAATATTTATATACTTTTTTAACTAATTTATATTAATATTTTTTTAGTATATATAATTTATTATTATAGTATTAACTAGTTAGTTTATTCGATTTTTTTAATGCTTTTTAAATTTTTTTGTTTTATTTTTTATATTTTATTTATATAAAGTTTATAAATAAGCTTTTATTAATATTTTTATATAGTAATACCTAATTTTTTAGTAATATTTTTTGTTTATAATTATTTTTTCGGCTAAAAATATTTATTTTATTATTTTTTTTGCTTTTAATATAAATAATTTAAAAATTAAATTATAACAGGAATTTTATTTATTATATTTATCGTTTATTTAATATTTTAATTATTATAAACGTTATAAAGTTTTTATAGTTTAAATAGATTTTTACTAATATTATAATGCTATTTAAATAATATTTTTATTGTTTAAATATTTCGATTATTGTTATTAATTTTTTATTGTAAATTTAATAATTTAGTTTTAGTTTTAAAAACTTTTTCGAAAAAAATGCTATTAAATATAATTTGCTATTTTTGTTTTGTTAAATTAACTATTTTTTTATAACGTAATTATTTACGTCGATTTTTATTTTATATTTTTTATTTAAATTAAATAATTTAAATATTAAATCGTTTAAAATTATATTTTTAAATATATTAAACGTTTTTTGCTTTTTTTCCGTTTATTAAAAAAGTTTGTCTTTTTTAGTAAAATTTATAAAAAGCGCTGCGATTTTTTTAAAATTTTTAATAAATACATATACGTAGTTTATAAATTTTACGAACGATTATATATTTTTAATATTTTTTAGTGCGGGCTAGTTTTTTATTGCTTTTAATTTAAACTGTTAAATTTATATTTTTTTTAAAAATATTATATATTTTAAAAAATCTATTTATTGTTTATAAAACTTACTTTTTTTTAAATATATTTTTAATTTTGCTTTTTATAACGTTTAAAGCATTTGTTGTATATATTTTTTATATTTTTTAAATGTTTTTAAATAAATTAAAATATTGTTTAAATATATTATTATAAATTTATCGATAAATTTACATAATATGTTTATAATTATTAATTAAAATATTGCTAATGCGTTAGTAAAGTTAAAATCTATTATTAAAAATTTATATAGTTTATATTTAATAATAAATATTGTTTTTTATTCGTTGCTTTTTTTAATTTTAATATAGTAATAAGCTTTTAAAATGTCGAATATTGTAAACTATTGTGCATTTTTTAAATAATTTTTTAAATTGTTTATTTATAGTATAAATCTGCTATTTTTAATAGTAATAAAGTTAAAATATCGCTAATTTTTGCAATTTTTTTATTTTCGTTTGCTATTTTTTTTTAGTTTTTTTAGTATTTATAATATTAGTGCTGCTGTTGATGATTTAAAATGTTATATAAACTTTTTTTTTAAGTTTTTGTTAAAATATTTTCGTAGTTTATTAAGTTGTTTTTTATTTAATTTATATAGTTTAAAGGCTTTAAGATACGTTTTTTTTTTTAAATTAATCGCGTAATTATATTTATTGTGCTTTAGTAGCTTTGTTTTTTTGCTATGTTTTTTTATAAACAAGCTTTTAAATTTATTGTATTTTTTTAGTATTTTAATTGTAAATTTTTTGATTTGCTGTTATATTTTGTTTTATATTTTATTTAACTATTTAAGTTTATATATAGTTTGTATTTAAAGTTTTGCAAAAGTTAAGTCTTTTTTTAGTTTAATTTTTTCGGGCGAATTTTACTAAAAACGGCTAGTTTTTTAGTTTATTTTAAAATTGCTTTTTTATAATTAAGTTAATTTTAATATTATATTGTATAATATTTTTGCGATATCGAGTTTAAAGCGTTTTAAGTAATTTTAAATAATTATTAAAAGTTTTGCAATTTTTCGTATAACTTTTTTATTGTTATAATTTATAGTTTTTTTATCGAAAATCGTAAATATATAAAATCTTTTTTTTTTAGTTTATGTTAAGTTTAATTTGTTAATTAAATTCGGGGAAATAAAATTTTTATAAACGCTTATATTAAGTAAAGCTTTTAGTTTTTTTTATTATAAATTACGTTTATTAATATTTATGTTTTTTTAAGTTGTATTTTTATTTTATATAAAAACTTAAAAATACCGTAAGCTAGCTATTAGTTTCGTTTTATAGCTGCTTTTTGTTGTTTTTTGCTTATTAATAAATTTGTCGTTAGTTTTGTTTTTTTGTAGATTTTGCTGTTTTATTATTTTTTTAACGATTTTGGATAAAAGTTAATTTTTGTCGATTTTTTTCTTTAATTTTTTTTTTTATGTTTTCGTATTAGGAAATTTTATAAGATATGTAAATTTTGCATTAAGTATATTGGCATCGTTTTTAAGTCGTAAATTTTTTTTTGTAATTTTCGGGATATTGTAGATTTTGTTTGAATATAGCGTATTTATAGGTTGTTTAATATATTATTATTAGTTTTTTAACTTTGGTTTTTTTATAGAAATATTGTATTTTTATTTTAGCTATATAGGTTAGAAATTAAAAATTTTCGATTTTTTTTGCTATATATTTTTTGTATTTATATATTATATAGTTTGCTTATAATATTTTGTAATATTTTTTATAGCGTGGTTATAACCGTTTATTATTGTTTTTAAATATAGTACCGTTATATAAACGATTAATTAAGATAAAAGTATCGAATTTTTTCGTTTTTAAAATATTTATATTTACTTTAATTATTATATTTTAGTATTTTTTATAATATTATAAAAGTTATTGTTTTAATTTAGTGTTAAGCTTTTGTTTTATTTTTTTTTTTAGTTAAAGTTATTATTTTTTGTTTTAAGCGAAGTTTATTTTTTTGCGTATACGATATGACTTTTTTTCGAGCTATTGTTATATATATTGTTTAGTTTAGCTATTTATTTTTTGTTTAGTAATTGCAAGTTTCGTAAAAATATTTTAGGTTATTGTTTAGATATTTTTTTTAAGCTAATTTTTTTTATATATTATTTTGTCTTTAATATTTCGATATACGTATTGGTTTGCTTTTATTTATTATATATTTAGTGTTAATACCGTTTTATTAATTAAAAAGTATATATAATTTTAAAAGTATTTTTTATTATTTTTTAATTCGTAAGGTTTGTTATTTTGATTTTTTTCGGCTGGGTTAGAATTTTTTTGTTATTTATTTTTTTAGTCGGGTTTTAGCTATTCGCTTTAGGTTTGTGAATTTTTTTATTTATTTAATGTAATAGCTATTTAATGTTATAGCTTTTATTAGATTTGTTTTGTGATTATTTTTATGGCTTTAGGTTTTTGTTTTAAAGTTTGTATTATTTTGGCTAGGCTGCGTTTTAAGCGTGCTGTTTTATTGAGTTGTACTTTTTTTTTTGAACTATCGGTAGACTATTTTTTATCGTAAACAGCTTGTTCGTAAATCTTTTTTACTGTTCGTTTTAGGTGTAGTTGTATAATTAGTTAGTTTGTTAATGTATGTATTTTTTTTTATGCTATTGGGTTTCCGGTTAATGTTTTATTATTTTATTTTATATTTAAAATTTTATCGTTGTAGTGGGCTTGTATTATATTGATTTGTCGGGTGCTTTTTTTAGCTTTAGATATTTTGGTTTTTGGTATTCGTAGGTTTTTGCGTGGCTTTTTTTTGCAATTTTTGGCGTAGTATCCTAGTTTATTATAATTGTAGTATTTGAAATTTTTAGACTTTTTTTTTGATTTTTTTGTTTTTGTTATATTGCGCTAAGTTTTATTGGTTTTGTGTGTGTACTATGTGCCGTAAACTGTTAACGCTTTTTTTTTTTGGTTGGGCTTGTTATTATTTTTTTTGTTAGAAAGTTTTCGTCGTTTTTTGTATAGTTTTGTATCTGTTTTAATTACGTTATTAACGTATTTATTAAAATTATTAGGTTATAGCAGTTTGTTAATTTTATTTTTTATTATATTTTTTAACTTTTTATAGAATATTATTATTTTGGCTTGGTCGTTTAGGTTAAGGATGGCTGCGATTTTTTGGAATTTTGTCGCGTATGTTGATGCCGATTTTGTTTGTTTTAGTTTTCGTAAATCGTTTTAGGCTTGTCGTTTTTTTTCGGGATTAGTAAACAATTGTTTAAGTTCGTTTTTAAACGATTTATAACTGTAAAAGATTTTTTGCGTGTTTTCCGGACAGTTTTTTATTGGCAAAGTTGTTTTTTTAAATAAGTGCGGTTCGAACTATAATAATGCTCGTTTTTCGAGC
This sequence comes from Xylariaceae sp. FL1651, assembly GCA_025201745.1. NCBI lineage: Eukaryota > Fungi > Ascomycota > Sordariomycetes > Xylariales > Xylariaceae > Xylariaceae sp. FL1651. Next base: position 549,081 of record MU624256.1, on the reverse strand, counting down.
AATTCGGCTGTTGTGTAGATTTTTTCGATTTTATTATTTTTTTGGAACGAGTTTTTATAAAAATGTAAGTACGTTTTAGTTTATGTTAAAAAATTTTTTAACTTTTTTAGAATGTTATCGAATTGTGCTAGGCTTGGGAGTTTAAGATTTTTTGCAAGTTTTTTTTTTATTTTTATGATTGTTGGTCGATCGTTTGTTTTGTCGATTTTTTTTTTTTTGAAGAGTTGGTTTTGTTTTTTTATGTTTAAAATGTTGTTTTGTAGTTTTTAATTTTGCGTTTTAAATTTGTCGGCTTTTTTTTTAAACTTATCGGTTTAATCCGCGGTTTTGTTAAAAATGTTGGTTTGTTCGTCCGATTTTTATTTTAATTTTCGGATCTGGTTATATATTGTTGTAATTTTTGCGCAAAGTATAGCGATAACGTTTTAAGAACTAGATGGTATGGTTAGCGCTATAGTTTAAATATTGTTTTAGTTAACCGTTTAACGTAGAATAAAACTATTTAAAATATTACGAAGCGTATATTAGTGTTTAATATTATATATGCTTTTGTAGTATTAGAGTTATAAATGCTTAAAGTATAATAAAATATTTTTAAAGTTTATATTTAAAGTATACGTTAAAAGATAATATTACGGGCAATAACAACAATAGTATTTTAAATTAACTGCTTTATAGAGAATGTTTTTTTGTAGCTATTTCTAAAAATTAGCTATAGACATGAGTTGAAAGTAATAAGTAAATGACTAGTTATATATGAAAATTTTTTTTTTATATATTTATTCTTTTATTTTTAGTAATTATTGATGATTTTTTCTGATTATTGTTTTTTTACTGATTATTATTGATTACTGTTGATTAGATTATTAAAGATTTGTGTTGTTTAGTTATGATTAGTGTACTTTTTTTAATTATTATAGATCTTTTTTTTTATTGTATATCGTTGTATCCGTGCTTTCGGTGATGACTTGTTCTTTTCTCCGGGCCTGTCAGCGGGCCTTTTTCTTGTTGGTTCGTAACATTTATTATTATTATATAAATTTAAACGTTGATTATTAAAACAAACATTATTATAGCGTTTATTTTTATATTAGTTTATATTATTATACAACGTTTTATTTTAATTATAGTTATTATAATTATAATAATGTTTTTATTATTGCAAACTTTTAAACTTGTTTATTAACTATATTTAGCTAAACTATTTTATAATCTTTTAACTAATAAAATTATTTAAATAAATTTTTACATAATTTTTTAAATAATGTAAACTTTAAATTAGTTTGTTTTTAAATATTAAATTTAACTAATAACGTTAATATTTTAAAGTTTTATTTATAAAATGGTTTATAAATAATTAAAACATATACGTTTTAATAATTGTTTTTAATTAATTTATTATTAATATATAAACGTTTTTTTATTTTGTTATTAACAATTTTAACCTAGCTTTATGTATAAACATTTATATTTTATAATTATTATAAATTAAATATTTAAATATAATTTTTACTATATTTTTTCTCGCTAATTTAAAATTATAGCCGCGTTTTATAATTAATTTAATACGCTATAAAAAGCATTAAAAAATTTTAATAGCAATAGTTTTTATAAAGTTTATAAACATAAATTAAATTATAAAAGCAATAAAAATAAAAAACTTAAAATTAATGATTATTGCTAAACGTTTTTTTAACAAAATAAATAGTTAAATTTTGTTTTATTATTATTTGTGTAAGCTTTTTTTAAACTGCTTTTTAATAGTTACTTTTTGTTTAACGTTTATTTATTTTACTAATATTAATAAATATTAAAATCAATTTATTAAAAAAAAGAAAAAAAAAAAAAACCGTTTAAAATAAAAAAGTTACTATTTATAAAACTTATTTATTTAAAGTTTTAATAACGCTTAAAGTGTAATATTTTAATACATGTTTTAATATTTAAGTTACTTTTAAAATGTTAAACTAATTTTATAGTTTTTATTAATTATAACTATTTAAAATGTTAAAAACTATATTATAATATTTTATTAATATTAGTTTATTAAATGTTTTATATATAAAAAGTATAATAAAGCTATTAATTTTTAATAAAATAAAAAGATTAAAAATTATAATAAATTTATTAAATAAGCTAGCTAAGCAATTTAAATTAATAAGTATAAAAAATAACTACTTTATATTTATAGCTGTGATAAATTTATTTATTTTAAACAATATAATTTTATTTTTTTAATTAATAAATAAATTTATAATTTTTTATAAATTTTATTTTTTAAAATAGCTATTATTATATTAGTAAACTTAAGTTTAAAAAACTAAGTGTATAATGTTAACTTAGCTTTATAATGTTTTATATTTATGTTTAAAATATGTTAGTTAAAAAAAGAAAAAAGCCTTTAAAATTTTTTATAATTAAATTTAATAGCAAATTTTTAAGTAAATTTTTAAAAGTATTAAGTAAATTAGAAAAAAAAAAAAAAAAGAAAAAAAAAGGGTTTAAAAATTGCCGTTTTGTTTATTACTTTAACAAATTATTTCTTAGCATTTTAAACACAATTTTTTTAGCTTAAAATTTTTTTAAAGTTTTAGCTTATAATTCTTTTATTTATTTATAAAAGTTTTTATAAAATGTAAAGTAAAATAAAATTACTTTTAAAAAGTTTTAAAATTGCTATTAAAAGTTTTTCAATAGCTTTTATTACTATTTTTTGCTTTTATAAGCATAAATATAATATATTTTTATAATATAATTATAGCTTATTATGTTATAAATAGCAAATTTTAACTTATTTAATTAAAAATGTCTTTTAATATTATAATAAATTTTAATAGTTTATAAACTAAACTAGCTATTTACGTAATAAAAAAGCATATAATTAATTAATAGTAAAATTAATATTAAAAGTTTAAAACTAAAGTTAAAGCTAAAGTTAAAACTAAAGTGTTGTTATTTTAAAATTAAAACTAAAATTTTAATAAATTAAAAACTAATTAAGCTTTTTTAATTATTTTTTATAATAAAACTTAAATTAACAATTGCTAGCTATTATTAAAACTCATAATACAACATGCAATAAAGCGGTGCTAATAAGCAGTTTATACGCTAAATTTATCTAAAAAAGCCTATTTAGATAGTAATGCTAAAGCTAGAAGGTTGGTAGGGATTCTAGCAACCTGCGGGAAATATGATGGGTGTGTGCGCCCCACATCATGTGACGTATCATGTGACATGATACCATATATTTCCGTCACGATCTTCGAACACTGTAGACTAGTCTATAGCACGCCACTGCTAAGTTATAGAAGCTTTTTCATGAATGACGAGCTTGCTATAGCACCAGATATGGAGGTTCCCTAGGGTATATCTTAGACGTTCGAAGGCACTTAATCAATCACAACATATCAAACTTCTCACAAAAGTCTTTGCAACAGAGAACAACTTAATTATTACCAACAACTCAAAACCTTCAATTGATGATCGTCACCACCCTTCTAACAACCCTCTTTCTCACACTCACCGGCACTCTCGCCTCCCCAATCTCTACCGTAGCCGTTAGGGACTTCGACGGCAGCTGCGGCGCCACCAAGCCCTGTCCCGCCGGGCTCTGCTGCTCGAAATGGGGATGGTGCGGCACCGGCCAGGCGTACTGCGACTATCCCGTCGGCAGTTGTGACGCCAATCGCCCGTGTGCCCCCGGACTATGCTGCTCCGTCTGGGGCTACTGCGGGACGGGGCCGGAGTATTGTGGGTTGCTCACTTTGTGCCTTGCCTTGACCTGGTGGGACTCGTGCTGACCATCCATCCTGTCTTAGGCGGTCCGAGCCCGATGTGTGACGCCACCAAGCCGTGCCCGACCGGGATGTGCTGCTCCCAGTATGGGTACTGCGGCACAGGGCCGGAGTACTGCGGCTATGATGGGAGTTGTAGCGCCACCAAGCCGTGTCCCAAAGGGCTGTGCTGTTCCAAGTGGGGATGGTGTGGGACTGGGGTTGAGTATTGTGAGTTTGATTGCCATTTTGTGAATGTTTGAACTGCAGTTCGGACTGACTGGGAAATAGGCGGATAATATGGCAGGTATCGTCTCTCTCGAAGTTTTAACGATATTTCACCTCTCGAAAAGCTGGACTGGCAGTTTCTGGGCTGGAATTGGAGGCTGGAGCCCCGTGATGCTCAAGGATGGTACCTCTACACTCGTTTAGTTTGGCAAGTTTGGAGGCAATCGAGATGGCTTTTGGCACGAAGGTTTACACTGGGAAGGGTCAGGTTTTTCAAAGTACTTGCGTTTACTAGCAATCTCTCCATCGAAGGAGGTCGCTTCTGGGGGAAAGGCCTTCAGGGTCGAAGGCATAGCTGCTCCCGGGTATCTTGTGGGCCTGTGGGTGGACCTCATTATATTTAACTGCCTACTCTTGTAACTTGTGCCACTTCTTGGCCCCCATAATTGACTTCAACGAATCAAACAACCTTTTTACCATCCAATATGCTGTCTCATATCCTTAGCTTTACTGACAGTCTGGCAGTGCCAGGCATCCAGTCAGCTCCGCTGACTAGGTAGGTGCACAGGGCCCCTGAACCTCCTTTCTTTCTGACAGGTGAATCGGTTAGGGGGTTAGTGCTTCTGGGTCACATGAGTACCACAGGCAGGAGCGCCGCCAGTTCCTTCTCTGTGAGACGATGATATCTTCGACGACGCATTACTGCTCTTTCTCAATCTGAAGGGCTGGTCACAATCTTGATCAGAGCATAGACGATACCAACGATCATCTACCGGCGGCCAAACCAGCTTTCTTTCGTTGTACGCCCACACTTTGTAGCCTTCTACCTATTGCTTTATCTTCCGGGCTAAGGAAGCGGTCAAGTTAAACACTATACTTCTGCAAACTCCGTACATTACTTCCCAAGGGCCTACCTTTCGGAGTATCCAACAAGAGTCCTACGCGATAAGATCTAGTAAAGCTAGGGCCATGCTAGGGGAGCATTGCCCTCGGCTAGGGGGGCATTATTGCACTGCAACTGCCAGGTAGATGTCGAGTGAATCTGCCTGACAGCTTACACAGTGGGTTTACACTACGCACTACCAATTTTTACAGGCAGCTACTAGTTCTATCTCGGACTCGCTCCGGAGGCCGGCTAAGATATCGGTATTTGTCTGCTTGACCACGCTGATGCGCGGGCCAGCAGCTCGGCCCAGCGAGCGAGGCCGGCTCCGTGGTGCGGCGTCCCTAGGAAGGCGATTCCTCGAGTGGATCGAAGAATGTTCTGCAGGTGTGGCTCGGGTCGCTCTCGCGACTTGACTAAGGCCTATAGTAGGTGTCAGCGCGTCTTGTACCGCATTGGGACTGCAGGCATCCCTACATCTTCGCACACGAGGCCGGCTAGACTGTGGCAGAGAAACATGATCGGTCGTTCGTTCTGTCCCAGTTAGCGCCGTCGGCTACATCAGGCCGTTGGGCTCCTACCGTGTCGTCCCTTTCTCGGTAAGACGCAAGGTACGTGAGCAGGTTCTACGCATGATTTCCGATCCGACTCTGCGATACTACACCGCTCCAATCCGCCACATATGCATCGTATCCAAATGTGAGAACGCGGGCGGTAGGTAGTTCTGCCGGAAGGAGGGCCTTGGGCCATGGCTCTGACGCACCGCGGGCGGTCCACGCGTTTTCTCGGTCGCCGGTCAGACCGTGGACGAAGACGATGCTGCGCAAGACTGTTAGTCAGACGTCGATCAATCGGATAGGGTAGGGCGCGCACTCAGTAAGTCGATTTTTCCGGGTAGTAGAGCTGCTTGATTCCGGAGGGGAAGTCTTGTGTGGGGATGAAACTGCGCTCCGGCGGCTGCTGCTCGGCGCCCGTCCCGCCCGTTGCGGTCTCCTGTCGTCGGCGAAATAGCTGCCGCATTCCGTCCGACGTCCGATGTAGGTAGTGGGTCTTTGCCGAGGTTTGACAGAGTTTGGTCGTCAGTGGGCTAGGAGAGCCGGAGTTAGTCTCCCTAATCGCGTAGCGGCTAGCCTAAGATCTGCGCACCTTCGATTCCCGCTATTCTAGCGCTTTAAAATGTTTACTAAACGTAGCTCGTTTTTTTACTTTTTATTCATTTTTTTGCAAAACGTTTTAAGGTTTGCTAATGTTTTATTACCCTTATTTAGACTATTTATAATATTATAATAAATAGTAAAATTTAATGTTTAATAAATAAATAGCAGTGATTAAAAACCCGAAAGTTATGTATTAATAATAAGTTTTATAATAATAAGCTTAGTAAAAAAAGACCTTCGTTTAACTAATTTTCGAACTAAAAAGTAATGCTTTTTAAAAACGCAACGAGTTAATTAGCATAGCGAAAATGCCACGAGCAGCAGCCCTGTCAACCACTTGGCCAATAGACCAAAAGATCCAGCAGTATCCCGTTCTGGGATACCTAGGGCTTCCGTACGTATATATGCTTCCGAGTGGTGTACATCGCATACATCACGCCAGCACATGACAGAAAAGCTTTATCTTCTCCGCTTTCGCTACCGTTTTTTTAATCAATAATTACGTTAGCTTATATTATTTAAAACATAATACTTTAAAAAAGCATATAAAGGTATATATTTATAACTAAAAGCATAATGCTAGTAGTTATTAATACAAAAGGCGTTAAAATATTAATTATTAAAACGACTAAGCAGCGTAAAGCGTATATAAGTTGTCATATGCTGGCGTGATGTATGTGATGTACACCACTCGGAAGCATATATACGTACGGAAGCCCTAGGTATCCCAGAACGGGATACTGCTGGATTTTTTGGTTTATTGGCCGAGTGGTTAACAGGGCTGCTACTCGTGACATAAGTAAAGTAAAATACTTTACGTAAAACATTAAAACCGAAGCGCTAGTAAGCGCAAGTTTAAAAAGCTAAGCTAAAAGATGCTAAAGCTTAGCTAAAGGAAATCAAATAAGCTAAAGTTATAAAAGCAGTCACGTAAGCTTAAGGAATAGCTTTAAAAACTCGAGGTTTACGTTTATAATATTAAAAGCTGCTCGAAAAAGCTTAAAAATTACTATTAAACAATTAGCTCTTAAATTAATAAACCCGTTAAAAGATTCGAAAATCTCGTAAATATTAATAATTATATACTGCTTTGCTAACTTATATAACCTAGCTAGTTTTAACTTTAAACATATTATTATAATTATATTTACTATACCGACCTTTTTATTTATAATATTATAATTAATACTTATATTAGCTAAAGCATTTATAAGCGTTTTATAAAGTGTTTAATATTAACTTTTATAGTTATAATTTAAGTATTTGTTTTTAAACGTTTAATTTTAAACCTTTTTTTAAGTATTAATAAAAGCTTATTATAACTTTCGTTTATAATGCGTTATTATATTTAATTTTAAATATATTTTATATAGCTTAACTGTTCTTAGTTATAAAAGATAAGCATTTTTGCAATCTTAGTACTTTATATATATCTATTTATTAATAAGAGACTTTAAAGATCTATTAAATTTACTTTTTATATAATAGGATTTTATATTTAACGTATTTCTGCACGCCTACTTTAGGACGTTTTATTTGTTTTACTAGCTATAAACTTTTAAACTATAATATCTTTAAAGTGTTGTTTTATTAAAAAGAATTTTTAAACAGCTAATAACGGCGTCGCGGGGTTTTGTTTTAACTAGTTATTATATTATAAATAAGCAATGTATATTAGAAAATTTAAAAAAAAAAAAAAAAAGGCTAGTTAGTATATGCTAATTATCTAGCCTAAGACTTGTTATAAAGCACTTTATCCGTATTACACTAATTACTTTAATAAAATGCTATTATAATTTGCATAAAACCTTTAATCAAATACTGCCTAAGTGGCGTTATAAAGCGTATAGATTTAAAAAGGCATGCAATAATTCTACTTATTATAAGTCTTTAAAAATAATGCTAAATAGCAACTGCTTTGTTTTTAATACTATAGCCAGGCATTTATTACGCTAATATTTTCTATATAAGGCAGTTTTAATATTGCTATAACATTTAAAGCAGTAATAAGATAAGTTGCAAAATATTATACGCAAGCATTTACTTAAATATTACTAATAAAAAATAAATACTTTCGTACCTTTAAACTTTAAAGCGCTTAAAGCAATTATAAAGCTTAAAAAAGTCGGCGTCTTTTTATATAAACTTTTTAACCTGCATTAAAGCGATTATCGACTAAACCTTTCCTTTTTTTATAGATAAACTTAGGTTAATTATATTTAATTATATAAAAAAAGCTAAAATAGCTTAAATAGCTTTTAATATTAGCTTTTAATATTAGCTTTTAAAATATAAATGCTTTATTTAAGGGTATTATACCGTTAAAAACGACGCTTTATAATTATAACCCCGATTTTAATTACTTTTAATAGCTTATTAACCATAAAATAACTATTATTAGCGATAACTTATAAAATACTTTAAATGTTTTTTAATTTAAAAACTTTGTTTTTTACCACGTTATAAGATTATATATTTAGCTGTTAAATGCTTAGTTAATATTTTAGTTCTTTATAAAGATTACGCGAGTTATTTTTTATATAAACAAATTTATAAATTTTAAAAATAAATTGTAAAAATACACAAATCTATAAAATTTAAACAGTTTACAATAATAATAATAATAAAAATATAAAAACAAAAGTTTTTTTTATAACTAGTTATTTATTTAATACTATTTAATTTATATTTATAGCTACTTTTTAAAAACAGCTATAAAAAACATTTTTTATAAAACAATTAATTTTATACTATTATTTTATTACCTGTAATACTATATTTAACGTATACTTTAAGCATTTATAACCCTTAATACTACGAAAATGTACTTAGTGTTAGCCACTTTAATACGTGTCTTAGCAATTTACAATAGCAAATATATACTTTAAATTAAAAAAAAAACCCAGCTTTATATTTTTATATAAAGTAACTAATTTAATATTTTTTACTTTATTTAGTAAAGGAAGCTAAAAATCTTTGCAGAGTTATGTTATAGTTGCGTTTAATGAAGTTTTTTTAATACGTTTGTATATACTATTTTTTAAGCTAATATTAATAATTAAATAAAAGCTTAGTATTAAAACTTTTTTTTAAAAATGTGCAAAAAAATTAAATGCTTATATAAAAATAATTTTAAATAAAACTATAAGCTTATAAATAATAATAAAAAATTATTAATTAACTGCTAAAGTTTATTTGTTACGAACTAATAGCAAAGAAAGGAACTAGGCCGCCTAGAGCGCAGCTTGATGAGGGGATAAGAGCCAAGAAAAGACAGGGGCCGACCTAGTCACGTAACATGGATCTAAAGGATTTAAGATTTAAGAGATTTAAGTATTAGATTTAAGGGATTTAAAATATAAAAAATTTAAATATTAAATTTAAGGGATTTAAAATTTAAAAAATCTAAGTATTAGATTTAAAAGATTTAAAATTTAAAAGATTTAAAAAAAAATAGTGGTAAAAAAATAAAGATATAAAAACGGAAGTTTTTTATATAACTAGTTATTTACTTAGCATTATTTAATTTATGTTTATAGCTATTTTTTAAAATTAGCTATAAAAAAGCATTTTTTACAAAACAGTTAATTACTATATTATTGTTTATTGCCCGTAATACTATATTTAACATATACTTTAAACATAAACTATAAAAATATCTTTTAGTTATACTTTAAACATTTATAACCCTTGATACTACAAGAGTGTACTTAGTGTTAATCACTATAGTACGCTTTGTAACATTATTACTTTAAACGACAATTTAAAAAACAATTAATTAATTATATACATTAAGCTTAAAAGTTTGCTAATAAAATATGTAAAGATTTCTAAAATAAGTTAGCTAATTAAAATTTTGAAATTATCGATAATTTAAAAATAACTTATTTTTATTTTTACTTAACATCTTTTATTAATTTAATCTATTTAAAATTTTATTAGCATTAAATAAAAAACGTTTAAACGATTTTATTTTAATATAAAAAACGTTTAAACGATTTTATTTTAATATAAAAACTAAATTATTTAATATTAATAATACTACTTTATATAAATAATAAGCTTATAAGCAAGGCTTTTAAAACAAAGCTAACATTTAATAAATTTGTATTATTAAATTAAAACGCCTAACATAATTTTAACAATACAAGTACCGGTCTGAATATAATACATTCGGCGCTAACCTCACTAAAGCCGTCCGTAACAGTACGGTTAATAGATTGAAAGTTACACATAGCAACAAGGTAATATTTACAGCTATTCCCGATACCCACTCCAGTATCTGACAGCAGGAAAACTAAAACAGCCCTGCTAATAGAAAACCTCTCTTATTTCAAGCGCGCTAAGACCAAGAAGCAACGCTTTTTCTCTTTGCATAGTGTACGTACGTATGTAAAATGCCGACCGCCATCATCTGTACTTGATACGGCCTTACCGAATGATTATAAAGCTAAGATTTTGCTCCCAGGAATTCGACAAAACAGGACACAGCCAAGAAATGGGCGAAGGGCTGCTGCATAATTCAACACTCGCGGCTAATTTCCCAGATTCCTCATAAGTTACGGAGACTTTACCCACGTGTGGATAAGCAAATCTGTTAATATACCCCAACAGCACCGGCCCTGCCATTGTCGTGCTTACGTTACAAAAATAAGATAATCATGCTTCCTAATTAATATACAATATCTACAGATGGAAGGGGACTTGGGCTAATTGGTACACCCATATGTGGCTATTCTGTAAGGCTTCTTGGGGATCTGGTTAATTGGCTCGACGACGTTGATCTAATGCTGAATTGGTGAGGGACGGTCTTGAAGCCCGACATGCAGCAACGAGAACCCAGTCGGGTTTGCCAGTAGTCTTATAGGTTTTAATGGACGCTCTAGGCAGAGAATTATATACGATGGCACCGCCAGGAAGGGTAATGGCTATCATAGTTTAGAGGTGGCTCCATTAGACTTTGCAATGTTTCCACGCTTGCTTGCTGGCCTGGTCCTTTGGGCTAATCTGCTCTTTATCACAGTAACTGCTTTTGAGCAGACAATCCAGCGACGAGGCCTGCGTGTAAGAATTGCTCACGGATCATCAACTTTGAAGTCTTCCTACGACTATGTAGTAGTGGGTGCGGGAACCGCTGGTCTGACGTTGGCTGATCGTCTGTCTGCAGATGGGAAAAGTAAGCTTTCTTGGCATGCTAAGTGTTTCAAGCAAATAAATAACTGCTTCAATTAGCGACGGTTCTGGTTATCGAGAATGGGAAAGTTGGTACGAAACATCCTACTTCGTGTTCCTATGAGTCTGTCAGTTACTAACTTATGCTGCCAGTTGACTCTCCAAGAATTAGCCAGGTTTATTCGGGCACGGCAGCGATGGGTCCAACATGGTCGTATCAAATTAACTCCGTCCCCCAAGTCAACTTGCAGAACAGATCGGCTGCTGTTACAATTGGCAATTTGGTTGGTGGCAGTTCCGCGATCAACGCTATGATGACCGTTCGCGCTAGTTCGGACGATTATGATCGATGGGGAAGCTTTTTTAGCGAAGGGTCGTCCTGGTCGTGGGAAGGCCTGTTGCCGTATTTCAAGAAAGTTGGTTTTTCTCTTGTTCGCCTGAGAGGATCGTACTAAGTGCAAAAGGCTATAACCTTCTCACCACCAGACGATGCTGTTGCAAAATCCGTCAATATTACTTGGGATACTTCGTACTGGGGCAACAGCTCGACCGTTCACACTTCTTGGCCGCACTTCCAATGGCCAGCGCTCGGTTCGTGTAGTGGGTTTTGTTCATTAGGATCAAGGCTAACATGTTGAAGCGGCTCAAATAGAGGCATTCAGAGACATACCAGGAGTAGAATTTCCACCGGATAGTGGATCAGGAAAAGCCGGAGTCTACTGGTTTCCGACATTCATGGACCCAGTCAAAGTTGAACGGTCCTATGCCAGAACTGGCCATTTCGATGGCATCAATAGAACGAACTTTGAAGTCACTACTGAGTCAAAAGTGACTAAGATACTGCTCGATGATGGAGTAGCCACTGGTGTTTCATTCCAGCAGAAAACCGGGAACGGCACAAGTACCAGTACCATCAAAGCGAATAAAGAGGTAATCATTGCCGCAGGTACTATCCACTCGCCACAGTTACTTCAGCGAAGCGGCATCGGGCCAAGTCGGCTTCTACAAGCTGGGGGTATAAGCCCACTCGTCGACCTTCCAGGTGTCGGACAGAACTTCCAAGACCACCCTATGGTATTCACAAGCGTCCTTCGTAAGTTCATGATGATGGCACTCGGTCATAGTGCACGGGAATACTTATTGTGAGAACAAAATTAGTCCAAAATTTCACCACCCACCCGAACCCAACCGATATATTTACCAACCGGAACTTCTCTACTTGGGCACAGGAACTTTGGAGGGCTAACAAGACGGGTGCGAAGTCATCTCCATAGTCTGCGAACGTTGACGATGTTAGTATTGATGAAAGCATTTAGGACCCTATTCAATGGGTGTCGGAAATGCTGCCGCCTGGCTTGGCATGCCTGTCATTGCCCCTGATACGTTTGAGACAATCGCCTCCAAGCTAGAGAATCTGGATTACCCGACCTTGTTACCCAATGGCACAGATCCAACTGTCGTGGCAGGTAGGTGATTGGCAGAATAACTTCAAAAAGGTCCTATAAGCGTAATGAACACGGTTATAGAACATCTCACCTTCAATACAAGAAAATATGATATGGCCTCGCCATTACACCGCTAACAAGGCTCTATCAGGATACACAGCACAGATGAAGAGCATGGCCGCCGCCATCCGCTCGCCCAACACCGCATTCTACAACCACGTGCTGACTGGGAGCGCGTCATCGGGGACGATCGTAGACTTGCATCCGCTAAGCCGGGGCACGGTGAATATCAACACGGCAGACCCATTCAATAACGAGCCCGTAGTGGACTACCGCGCGCTAACAAACCCCGTGGACCTCGATGTCATGGTGGAGATCTTGCGGTTCACAAGGCGATACTACTTTGAGACGCGCCTACGAGACGCGGCGCCGCGCCAGATCCAGCCGCCTGATTATGTCACGGAGCCTGAGGACTTGAAGGGATTCTTGAAAGAGAACATTAGTCCATCGTATTTCCACCCTGTCGGCACGTGCGCCATGATGCCGCGGGAGCTGGGCGGTGTTGTGGATGAGGAGCTCAAGGTGTATGGCGTTAAGCGACTTCGCGTTGTGGATGCGAGCATTATGTCGGTCTTGGTTGGTGCGAATACGTGTCAAACTACGTATGCTATTGCTGAGAAGGTGAGTTGCAAATAACGAGTGTGATCATGTCTTGATGCTAATAGCATATGATTATAGGCTGCGGACCTTATCAAGGCAGATGCCTGAAACCTGTACAACTTGACTCAAGCTCACCACACCAGTTAAAAAGAATGGGGGCAATGCCTTACCCTATATATGTTTGACCAGGAAGACTTCTAGTTCATGAATTCACTGATGCATTGGATTCATAAAATGACCTGTGATGTAGACGTGATCGGAATCTGTTCTCGGCGCTCTCTTATGAATTCCAGCGTGACTAAAGATTGGTTCAAGTGTCAATCTCCAACATCCCCTTTAATCCCGTCTCTGCAGCTCTATACCACCGGCCTCGCTCCTCCAAATCGTCTTCAACGCCGCCGAGCGCCGCCTCTTTTCGTCTTTTTGCCTCCTTTGCTGCAGTCATACTGTTTTGTCGTTTTGCCTCCAAGGGTTGCAGCTCGGCGCGAAGGCGCTCTAACTCTTTCTTTTTCCGCGGCACTTGGCTCTGCAGTTGTTCTAATTGGCGGTCCAACTCAGCCCTCTGGCGCTTTTTGGCTTCTACTAGTTCGAGTGTTTTCGCCAGGGGTAGATTTAGGTCGGGATTCGGGCTCAGTCCCGAAGCCTGTGCCTTTCTCAGCTGCATAACCGCGGTCTCGAGCTCCGCGATCTTATTCGGTAGCTCCCCGAGTTTGACGGTCTCGGTCTGTACTTGCTCGTACTTCTTGCTTAGATCCTTGGCCTTCTGCTCAAGGTCCGAGACCATATCCGCAACCTCGGTTTTCAAGGCCTTAAGCGTAGCTTTCGCCTCCAGATTCTGTTTCTCGAGATCGACATTCTCTTGCGGGCTGACGATCAATGGCGGGTCGCCCACAATGGCGCGGATGAATTTCTCCTTGGTAACCTGTTCCACATAACTAAAGTGCAGCTTAGCGAATAGTTCGCGGTAGTGTGTAAGATCAGCCTCTAAGGATGCCGGTGTGGTGGCATCAAGTGAGGAGTTGGAGATGTCAGAAGTCCGCCGAGGATGTTCCCGTAGCTGCGCAATCTCTGTAGAAATGGGCTCGCTGAGCTTTAGAATGGTGATTTCCTGGTTCGCGACCAATGCCTGGAGTTCGGCCAGTATCTGTTCTGGAGTGCGTGTTGCCATGGCTGAGGTCGAAGTTTACCAAGCGAGCTGTTACAGTCTTATGAAGAAATTTAAGTTCTTAGCTGTAGTCTTATCGTGGTAGAAACTTTGATGACTTATTTGCCACTTATGAAATCCAAGTCTTGTAATTGATTATCAGCTGATTAAAGAGAGTCGCGTGTCTCTATGGAGTAGCAGCTTTGCATTATGTATAAGTAGACGATATGAAGGACCCTGTTTACCTTCGTCCCAAATTGGCAAAGCGGACCAGATCAGGAAGAGTAGGTCTATCGCCTCGGCAAGGTCTTATCAGAAGCGGTAAGAGGTGGCAGAATGGCCAGATAACTGCAGCCCCACTTCAATCCACTTCAATCGCCCATCAGTAATGCCCCATCTCCAGCTTCTCGTCAGCCTGCAACGAGCCCCGCCGACGCAGCTGCAGGTACAACTGCGTCCTCGGATTTGCCTCGACGCGCATTTCATCTAACACAACTGTCTGTATCTCCTTTGCTTGTCTTTCGTTTTTGCTCTCACGTCAATCCCACAAAATGCCAACCTCTCCTGATATTCTGACCGACGATTATGTCGCTGAACTGCTGGCCAAAGAGGCCAATGACTGCTCTTTAAAGTACTCTGCAATGGGGCTGGATGCGTACAAACCAGACAAGTAAGAGACCATGCTCTATTTACAATCGCTTCTAGTCCTCATCACTTGTCGAATCCGAGCCACAATACAGCTTTCTCCACATCAATAATCATTACTAACTGTGAATTACAGGCGTCCAGCAAACCAGCCGAAACCGAACACAAGATTCCTCAACAACATTATTCGTGATACTAATAGCCACAACCGAGCACTCCTCGCAAGAGAAAATGCCGAGTCTCGAGCAAGGCTACGCGAGCTCGAAGAAACTGATCGTAAGAAGCGACACGAAGAAGAGCGTAAAGAACAGCGGTCTAAGCCCGGTCCAAGCGATACTCGAAAGCGCATGCTTGGAGATATTGCTGCTATCCTTGGGGGTCCGTCTAAGAGGCGTAGAGCTGATAACGATAGCAAGCTTAGGAACTCTGCCTCGGACGGCAGAGGCTTTGCTTCGGAAAGTACCTTTGATCGGAAAGGAAAGACCCGGGAAAGGGAGCAACGAGATGAAGATGTGAAGTCAGAAAGTAGGCGCAGGCGGAATGAGCGTTCTCCCGATTTACGTGGCAGCCATCGACAATCGCGCCACCGGGAAGACGGGCATCGCGACCGCAGATCTGGTTCTCGCGAAAAGGGAGAGGATCGGCATCGAAGACATAGAGAACGACCTTTGCGAGAAAATGATAGCTCTCGTAGCAACCAGAGCGGCCCAGGTCGAGAGGAACTCCACGAAGCTGCTATTTCTTCAAACAAGGACGACGCTTCCGACTCGGATCCCCTTGATGATATTATTGGCCCTGCACCACCCACGAAATCGGCAGTTCGGCGTCGTGGACGAGGCGCTAACTCTGCCATGTCTGGCATTGACGGCCGATTCGCTGCTGACTATGATCCCACAATCGATGTATCCCCCGAACCGGATGAAGCTGGTAGTGGAGACTGGGATAATGCTGTAGAAGCATTTCGAGACCGACAGAAGTGGAAACAGCAGGGGGCAGACCGACTCCGTTCGGCAGGCTTTACCGAGGACCAGATACGGAAGTGGGAGAAGGGGGACAAGAAAGATGAATCAGATGTGCAATGGAACAAAGCTGGTGGTGTTAGAGAATGGGACCGTGGAAAAGCAATTGATCTGGACGACGATGTGGCCCCCGAGCCTGAATTCGGTCGATTAAAGGGCACATAGAATTTACGATGATCTTGGGTAAGGTTTATCAAAAGCATTCTGTACATGCGGCGTTATCGGTCACGTGGAATGGCACCGGCATGATCATACACATTTAGCACTTGCATTTTACGGCGTTTTCGATACTTCTGTACGGTCGACGGGTTCGGAATTTATTTTATGGCATCTCGGAGCATGAGGTATCGGTGTGCGCGAGAATTCTGTATCTATCACAAAGAAAGTTTTTATATGCTTATAGGACCATAGCGCGTTTATGGTACGCTGGTCAGTACGTACCCCTGATTCTACATTCAACCCTTGGGCTGATACATCGCCTTAATCTTCGCTAAATAGACGTTGTAACCCAAAACTGGAAATAAGGAACTAGTAGCTGGTGTCGCTAAGCCTATGTCTGAAGAAGAAGAGCTTAAAGCCGATGGGTCAGTAAATAGCCCTGCTAGCCCGTAGTCTGAGGGCGACTGACTGCTGGACTCTGGCGAGGCGAAGAGGCCCCTGAAGCCCCTACTTGACTGTGACGGCGACGTGTTGTGTTCGGAGCCACAGCCGTCACGTGTTCTGTACAGTCGCCATACATCTTGTATAGCCTCGAGGCTTGATTTTCCAGAGGGAGCCGACATACCTAGGCGGTCGCGCCAGTCTACTATTCTTTATCTCACGCCTCTATCTCGCCCAGACGACGCCCTTGGCTCGGAGAACGGGCTCAGGACTCTTCGGACGAAGGGCACGATCGCCGTGCTGGAATTTCGCCGAGAGTGTGTGTGGGATCTATTCCCGTCTGCTGTTCGGCGTTGGGTACTTGTCGATCGGCCCCCTTCGCCCCGTTCCAACGCAGCATCGAGAGCTGGGGATCTGCCTCTATGCTTGTATGGCTACCAACCGCTTCGGTGACTTCTGGCAGTTCGCGTTGCGTGCCGCCCGCTTCTTCTTTTGCCGCTGCCACGCCTGCTGCGGCGGGGGTCAGAGTGCTTACTGCTTTTATGCGACGAACGCACGCCTTCTGTCACAATTGTTGGGCCTGGCTGCTTCGCAGAACCTCCTGCCGCATGAGCGCCTCGCGAGCCACCTGTTTTCCGCGGAAACTCGAGGATCGTTGAGAAAAGTCCTCCCCCACGGTGACCCAACCAGGCTGAACACTTCGCATCTGTGAGCGGGGGCGGTGTTTTCGGCAGACGTTGGCGCCCGCTGCTCTCCTAGTTTTCTTTACCTGTTGGAGCTTGATCTTTCCGATCTCCTTGGCCTCTTTTGCCTTCTTGATCTTTCTAATCTTTTTTACCATATTTACCATATTTACCGTATTTTATATCTTTTGGGGCTATAGAAACCCTGGAGTCCATGAAAGATGTTCCAGTACCCTCATCTTCTAAAACAACGTTGTTTTGAAACTCTAGCAGACTCGTCAGCTCTTGTTGCTCCTGAAAGACTGCGTTCTGTGGCCCCTACAGTCCAGCGGTGGCTGGCGAAGAGGGTTGGCGATTTTGACCCGCACCGGGGGGTCCGGGGCCGAGGTCGGGGTTAGCAATAGCCACTTGCTATCTGAGATTCGTGGCGGCGAGAGTCTCGTTGTGTTCTTGCCTTTGCTGTCATAGTGCCTCTACGACTGCGGTTGGTATCGCGTGCAAGTGGTTCACGCTAGAAAGGCGTAGTGCGGAATTGCTTGCAGGCCGACAGCCGGTTATTGGCGGTGGGATCTCGAGCGCGGCCTTCGACTGGTACTATTTGGATGATGTCGACGAGTATATGTTCGACTATGTCGATGGCTATGAGTTATATGCGAGCGAGAGCGATGGTGGTGGTGGTGATGATGTCTTGACGGACTGCGACACATAATTGCAAAGGTACTAGATGCTTGAAGATGTCTGCTTTTAATACTATAGTTTGACGCCTAAAGGAGAAAAAGAACTGCGGAAGTCCGGTGCCAAACACAAGTGCTCGGACCGGGCTGGCAGAGTCAGTCACTCCAAATTATTTCACCAAAATATACCTTCTCCTCTATATACGTCATTTAAATCTAGTCAGATATTCAAGCATCATGATCGTCCCCCAATTATCTAGCTTATTCCGGGTGACACATATAGCCCGACTTATCCTTTAGCTTTTCATGGTCGTTTTCTTAGTTTTGTCGGTTATGCAAGCGTCTATATTACACAAATATGTCACGCGCAGCCCAAATAATCAATGTTCAAAATAAGAAAAATAATTCATAGTCCTAGCTAGCACAAGAATATTAACAAATTAGTTTTCAGTGATTAAACATGACAATTAATCGCGTCAAATATGAAGGCACCATCATGATGGGCATAACATTCTTCCTCGCAGCTGTAATTATCCTTTCATGTTCCTTTTAAGGTAATGACACTCCGGAGTTCCACTAATACTAATACACCAGCCTTATGTAAGCTAGCAATTCTAGAAATAAGAAAAAGATATAGAGGGAAAGGTTGGGTTTCTTGGCAGGTTACCGAACAGGCTCTTCCTTTTAGATCGTCTTCCGCTTTTTCTAAGGGCTTGTTGATCCTGGATAGGATATGGTAGTACTCTTTGATCGATGAATAAAAAGAGTATTGTCGAAGGGCACGTCATCTAGGGTTCTTGCGAGCCTGGCCACCCTGCTTAGGTCTCCACCACTTGAAGTGTACTCACTTCAGTGATAAGTTCCCCCGATTTCATTTAGTGCATTTTTTTAATCACTCTTGAGTACTTGGCTCGCCGCCTATGAACGACATCTACTAGAGTAATGACGCCAGCAATGCTAGGTGCTATTGAAAGCATATAGGCCATGTCTCAATCCTGGGTGCTAATCATGGGTCAGCAGCCCTGTTGGAAAATTTCAAGAATGGCACTATCACCTTTGACTCCTACAGGGCCATGTTTGATAGAATTGCGAACACCCTGACAATCTTTTCACGCCAGTACCTCAACGATTATCTGGAGAGTGCAGGCTTAACAGGAATTGCCAGTCAGGCATTCGATGACATTTGTTATAATGAGACATGCGTAGGTGTCCAGTGGCCATGGTTGGCTTTTCCGGCTGTCTTGTGTCTTTGACAATTATATTTTCGTAGGCATGTTTACTTTAAAAAAAGAAAAAAAAGAAAAAAAAAGAAAAAAAAATGGTGGTTGAGTGGCGATAAAGGAACTTTATATGATTATAACACGGATATTCTACCTTTGTTATTTTACGGACTGGAACGAAACACGCCAGAGGACCAGAGGCTTAGTCTTTTAGGTTCGTCATCTTTGAATGAAAAAGCTCGAAAATTGAACTTTTTGGACATCTTAGTGCCGTTAATTTGATAAGAGCGATATTTGTTCTGTGAATCACCGAAAATTTAGTTGGACTAGATTAATGATTCCTTGTATCGAAGGCTTTCTATGTCCTTAATGGCAGCCGTCTGGTAAATAGGTTTGTCCTTTATCGCCTTTAGAATTAGCTGATGAGTTATGGTATTATGCGTTTATAGAAATCTGGAAATACAGACTCTGGATCTACTCCTGAGAGCTACTTGATAGCAACGATCTTATTAGGTCTTACAGATTTTATACAAATTAGCTTGATTGTTTTAGTATAGCTACTATTTAAGGCCGAGTTTAATAGTATTCCCGCAGGGAATCTTGGTTTAATTTTATAGGCGAAGAGAAATTAGAATGACACCATTATTCATACAGACATCCTTCTTGCAGTCCTCAAATAACGCGGCGAGGTGCCGTTGTGAGAGCAAAATGTGGCCCCTTCGCAGAAGAGCCGGGGGTAGACATGTAGAGCTTACCACCCGTCACCAAGACGACTTTTCCCTATAAACTGGTTAGCCCTGCCCACTTCGAAGCTTTTCATGCCTAGTCTTGATGAAGTGGAACGTGTGGCCCGTTTGAGGAGAAGGCTGACAAGTGCTTGAGTCGACAAAGACAGCAGGTACCGGGTACTTACTTTTACGTCAAACAGGCTATTAACCTTCCTTTCTGCTTTATAGCAAGACTTCACAGTCTAGGTGAAGGGCAATTAAAGAGGCTGCCAATGTGTTCTTGGCTGTTTTGCCTATTCTTAAAATGCAAGTATCTCTCTGCTATATCTATGAGGAATGAGCCGAGGCATTTCGGCGACTTAGGCATAATGTATATTGCCTAATTCCGCTACTTAAATAATACTACTGACGAGTATTCCTCAATTCGATTTAGCTCGTTCTTGAAACCTACACTTATTTACGTATACTTCTGGTATATTTCTATGAATCGAATATCTATACTTTCGATATTAAATCTTAAAAAACTTTTGTAAAAGAAGTTTTGAAAGCTAGAAATAAATAAGCTGATTTAATCTAGTAAATAATTCAGTATATTTATTCCGTATTGTTCAGAGAATGGATAGGAACCCCTGAGGTTCTAGTAGAGATAGCCATCTCAAAGAGGGGCGAACCACATGTAACTAGGGATATAGGGCGCTTTGGGGCTCAGCGCCATGAAGGCTCAGATAAGATTAGAGAAGTAGATAAGAACCTACATCACAAATTAGATTGATCTACATCTTCGTTTTCCCCTATTTTACTATTCCACACCACCACCTGTGGTTGCACCTATCAAGAATTCTGCTTCAATGTCTATATTTACAGGACATTTTTAATTATACATGTCGGTAGATTGGAATAGTTTTATCCGATACACCTGTTACTTTAGGACTTAATAAGTGCTCCCTGCTAGATAGCAAGGATGACATGTAAAGTGACCAAGATCAAGATGAGTAAGTACAGTGTTATGGTTGCAAGAATGATTGACTCTTCTGTCTACTGGAGAGATGGAGAAGGGCGTCATGACTTTATAGTAATGACAAGCAGGTCCAAGCTTAGCTCGGATGCTACTCCCAGGAGGCATAACAAAGTTAAACTTATAAAATACCCCTTTATGCTACCAGTTATGTGGCGGCATACTGGCCGAAATAAGCTGTCTATCTCTCAATGCGCTGCTTGTTTGTGCTGGAATCACCACTTATACCGACTTTATAAGCTAGATATATAACTGCTGCTACTGTTTTGTACATTCTATGTTCATTCTCAATCTTCATCTTGTGCTAGTAGTAAGGAATTCGTTAAAGATTCAACTAGTAAAAGAGCTAACTTTAGTGCAGTCACTAGTGGGCTACCTCTACGACATGAGGCTGACGAGCAACCATATCTTCGTAAACCATCTCGTCAACCTCTATGGATCGCTTTGAGCCTTTGCCGGATCCTGCTGCGTGATGGAAGAAGTACGGCTGCCCCTGATTCCTCACTACTTGGTAAACGAAGTTGGCCAGTATAACACCCGCGACCCCAAATAGATTTGTCCTGTCATTATTGCCACAGACAGAAGTATCAGGCGGATTTGAGAACAAGGCCGTGCAGTACCTTCCAAACGATCTATTCATGCGGTCAGTAGAGATTCAATTAAGAGTCTGGCATCCGATTTTAGGAGCCAATAACATCAGTTGTTGACTTACGCGCCATGGAATGAAATCCTGAACCACTGGTCATACGCTGGACCACCCTTTGAATTGAACCCGGCGCTGATACCAGTCTTTTGTGCTGTTTATCTCATTAGACCGATATTTATAGTTAGGAAGTTAGAAACATACCGTTTTGTTCGGCGACAGTTGCAGGACACAGATAAGCATTTTCTCCTCCGTTTTGCGTACTGGCCCAAGGAAATTCTTCAGCGCTGATGGTGGAACCGCTAATCTGCGCCGTGTGGCGAGTGGTCAATTGGTCGGCATGGAATGGCTCCAGGTTAGCCCCCGATTTTGTTCTCTGGGTGTTCTTGTCGTTGGCGGTTGCTCCTCTTTGGCTGTGATTTTAAAGTGAGCCATAGGTCAGTAATCATCTTGTCGCCCGCACTCACAAAACTCGGTTACCACCCATCAAGCATAGCATGATGTAACAATTCTCCTCCGCGATGTTTTCCCACCCTGAGATGTCAAACGAGGCATCTATCGGGGAGTTACGAGAACTGCCATCTCCACGAGCCATGATATAAGTAATATTGTCGAGGTCTCCATCGTTACTAAAAACATGTGCCACTGGAGCTGCAAACGTTGCAGAGCAAGACAAAGAAAGCAAGCAAAACTTGCCCATGAAACTTTTAAAGATAGACATGATGATGATAATGATGATTTGCAATGAAAACAAGTGTGATGGAAAATAAAGCACCTCAAGCAACTTTGAAACAATATTCGAGTCTTCAGTGTCCAAAAACCAAGATTGGATACGATGATGGGGATGTCATAGCATGAGCCTTTAACAGTAATAGGTCTGTTACGGCAAGTATATATATTTCACTGCCAATACAATGTCCTTATTCCATTCCCACTCTCGTCTTCGCCTTGAGTATTGCTAAGCATACAAAAATAGCTTACACGCGTTGTCTGCCCTTAAATTTTACTACAAGTAATCCTAAATTCACATAAGCCTCACGATCGACAATTTTCTGGCCAGTAACGCTATCTTCACTTCATGCCTCCGCAGATCACTTCTTCAACCATTCTTTGATTATTATTAGAATGTGACGTTTTTGATTAGATCATCATTCCGATTACAATGCCTTGGAGGGGGCAATGAAAAACAACCCCATTAGCGGCCCCCATTCAGGAGCACACCAGTGTTGACATACTCGACGGTTATAGCCACCGAAGATCATCCGTACATCCACAGTTCTGTACGTCCTTAGTAGTTTGCTAGCCTAAGAATAAACAATATACCAAGGAATGAAATCTGTGGGGAGTTGGATCTGGTGCAACACGACGTTCCCGCGGACCAAAAAGCATGTGCAGATCATTATGAGATTATGCGGTACGAGTAAGGGTAAGTGTAACTAATTTAAGAAGCGTTTTTATTAACTATTCATCCCACTCTGAAACATTACCATCAACTGTCCGCCCCAATGCAGGGTCTTCAATCCTCACAAACACTAATTATGACACAGATAAGTGGCAATAGACACGTGACTGATGTCCTCAACTTAAATATGCGAGATATACCAGACAATGGAACAGGTAAGATGAAGTCATAAGGATCGGGAGCACGAGGATGTTATTGGAATGGAGGATCCTACTCGTGCTTTGGGGGCCAACCCACGAAAGTGATTCAAACCACATCGTCTGAGCATACCCTTGTTCAGAATGCTCCAGGCACAGCCTCAATTCACACGAAACATCCGCGCCCGCGCTTCGGATCTCGGAGCTTCTCTCAACTTTCTTTCAAGTAATAGTGAACTTGATCAACTACGGAGCCGACGGTGCCCAATTAGTGGAGCAAGTAATCTATGGGCCTCTGGGGCGATTCCTTAGCAAAATGGCCTACTATTGTCAACCAAACACCTGCAATAGACAAGAAGAGAAGATCGACATGACCGCATCCCAAGTTAAAAATGAGCTTCAAAGTTATTAATATCACGAAAGCAATAATAGAAAGCGCACGTCATAGGAAGTGACCTTACAAATTCGCAAGAGATAAAAGCCTCGCCAGAAGAACATATAAACCCAAAAGCGCTGCACTTGAACTTTCTAAAGAAATACATCCACAACACACCACAAGCTAGTCTTTTACTTTGAGTAGTTAGAACCATCAAGCAATACTTGCTGCTGTCCCCTCCTATCAGATCAGATCTTTTTTAAAAACCTACTACAACATAGAAAACAAAACTTCAAAATGCAGTTCAAGTCGACTGTTCTTGTCCTTCTCGGAGCCACCCGTCTGATGGCTCAGCCTGTCCAAGAAGGAAACATCATGGCTGTCCGCGATTACGTGGAGCTGGACCGAAAACCTGCCTCGACCGGAAACGGTACCCTCATCTTTATGGGACCCGAGGACGGAGCGAATGTTGAGCGCAGCGCGAATCTCGTGGAAGGGCGTGCGAGTTGCCAGACTGACCCAGCACCGACATGTTCCGGGAGTCATACAGCCCGTAACGAGATCTGCGATCAGCTCATAACAGAGCTCTTTGCCGATCCTACCGTATCGGTTGGCAGTTCACCCCGGCAGATTTGCTACCAAGGCGCCGCGGCCAACAAAAACTCATACTGCTGTGTTTCGTGGCACAAAGTGGTCAACAACTTAACCAAAGGCGACTTAGCTCCCATTGCCCAGAAAATACAGCAGACATGCACCCAGAATGGCATTTCGGGCAAGACATATAGTGTATGGGTCCACTCGACTTGCACTGACGTCTGTCTCTCCAACCGCGGGACTGGCTGTTGATCGAAAGTCTGCTTTTGGAGGGGGGGATGAATCATGGAAGGGGTAGCTCTGGAGATGTAGATTAGGGTTATGTATACATTGGCTTTTCTTTTCACGGATATATCTTATATTCACTCGTTATGTCAGGCAAGGAGAGTCACTGTTTGATTAGATCATTACCTTTATGTTTAGCAACAAAGAATCATAGAAGAAATCAGTCGTTCAATTTTCTAGGCTGTCCATTTGGATTGTATGATGTTATTTTATTGATGAGTAAATAATGCATAATTTGATAGGTGTGCTTACATAATTTTGTGAATGCTTGCAGTATTTGGTGTTTCAGAAATATTGGTCCTGCTGTATAGAGAGGGTGGGTGCTTTAATAGCAGACCTCCGTATTCATATACAGCAAAACCTTTATTGTTCTTTTTTTTTATATGAAAAAAAGGGGACAATATACAGCTATGCCTATCTATAGGCCAGGCTAGGGTTTGTGTTAAATTTAGCTAGTAGCTTAATCGACACCCCGCTCCTAAAGGATCGATTAGATAATAAATGGCCGCGATATTTGCAAGGATATGTGCCTGACTTATGCAGATCCCAAAGATCTTCAATCAAGTTAACCGATCGTCTGGAACCGATACTATTAATAACGGCAAGTTAATTTATGTATGAGGTCATTGGCTCCTTGCTCTCCTACTGCGTCTATTATATATGATATGATATTCGTGACTCTTTAAAGCAGTAGTACTTAATACTTTATGGCAGCGTAACCTGAAAATTATAAACCATAGTGCACCTGTTATCACGTTGAATACTTTCCTCGACACTATCACGGATTTTGAACTTTCCACACGACATATTAAACTGATATAGCATGGCTGCTCATTTGCTATTCTGTACGGCCGAGAAAGCTAAGCCTGTGAGTTAAACTAGAGCAGTCGACAATTTGTGGAATGGGGCTAAGAATATTAACGCTTCTTGGTACAGTTCATTTACAAGGTCATGGACATCAAAATCCCCAAGACGAACGACAGCTGGTTCAACCTAGTAGAGGCCCGCACGGATCCAGAAGACGCCGACCATTTCAAACGTGCACTAGAGAAGGACGAAAGCTTCGGGACAGAGTTCATCAACGCAACCGAGAAGGACTGCCAGGCCTGGGCCATGGAGATGCAAGGTCGGCACAACTTCATCGGCCAGGACCTCATCGCCATCGCAGATGCGCGTAGCGCTAGTGACGATACGCTGCTGTTGCAGGTTTACGGCCGCAAGCCGGATGCCGAAGATGAGAGAGAACCTTGGCCCCAGGAGAATGACTCGTGGCACAACTTTCGTGTTGACTACCGAGAGGCTTATAAGGTCATAGCCTCCTTCGACGAGGGTGCCTATGATGAGATCTACCCAGTTTACTTTGGACACAAGCAGGATCTCACGGACAAACGTGGTGTCTTTGACGTCACTAGGGCCGAGCGTATGTGTAGCGGCGAAGAGTCTTGAGTCGCTATAGCTTCAACTTTATTTGATGGACATGGCAATACCAATCAATAACAGCCTATTTCCACTAAATGTATGCTTAACACCAGATTATGTCCTCATAGGCTGTGCCAAAAGGATGGATGGTTATGTTATGTTCTAAGGGACGTTAGTGCTTGTCTTTGATGCTGGAAACAGTACCCCCCTCCCCCAGCAACAAACCTTCAAACAAGAGCGTTGTTGAGTATGCATAATTAGGGTAGACGTTAATATATATAGTAGGCGTGAATATCTCCACTTGGCGGACCTGGTAGACAGGGGCAGATTCTGTATTATCTCCAGCCAACTTTGTTAGTCTGTCTTCTGAGGTGCCCTTTCCCTCAGAGGGGCTAAAAAAGCAGTGCAATGGGGGCTCTGGTAGTACGGAGAAATTGGGGGCCATGGACAACCCCGCCTTCCACCGTGCAACAAATGACGACAGGGGAGATCACCGTCTCCATGAACAGCAAGAAGACTGCGCTATTTGCTTGAAAGGAACTTGATCAACCTGAACGAGCCATCCAAGTCGCTAAGCGCCCATTTTGAGGATTCTTCACCACGAGAACACCCCAAGAACTGGACTAAATTGTGAGAGGATCACTGTACTCCCTGGGATCGCGGAGCGCCAAGTTTAGCGCTCTATGACTTGCTTAGAGAGAATCCCAAAGGACTGGTACCTTTACCGGGAGAGAATTTCCCGAAGACGGCTCTTGTTCCTGGCTGCGGTCGAGGTCACGACGTGCTGCTGCTTAGCTCATTCGGATATGACGTCTTTGGTTTAGACGTTTCATCTAAGGCTCTTGACGCGGCGAAGGAGAATGTTGCCAACGCACTGGCAGAGGGGCTGAACAAGACAGAAGGGAGCAAGCAGGGTGCCATCACCTGGCTCTGTCAAAATTTATTTGCTGAAGATTGGAAGGATGTCAAGACCCCATTCGACCTCATCTTCGATTATACGGTAAGAGGAAAACAGCGACACTTCTAGTTTTAAAGCTCAATGTCCAACACCGTCTTTCCTAGTTTCCACAGCACCCCACTGGATGAGAAGCTAATAACCAACTTCTCTACCCTTAGCCAAGCCATTGGATGCAGCACTTATCGTCATACTATTAGTAGAAACCATTTTCATGGTGCCATTGTATTTCCGGCATCCCATTAGGAGAATAGACATAATATTAACGAATCCCAGTATCCCAGCTGCAGATAAGGTTGTTAATGAAAATAATAAGATGATGAATAGATATAACTCTAGGAGGAAGAATAAAAAGAGTGATAGCTAGGATATAGTTAGACGAATTTATTGATAATTATAGGAAATTGGCTATAGCTAGGGGTTAAAAAGGAGTTATGGTAGTTTTCGGCGCTATTAGGCGTTAATGCCGTAATACGTAAAAGGAAAAGGTCTCAGACCGCTGGGCTGAGAGGGTTCGGAAACGGGGATAAATAGCTTCTCATTGAATTTCTGGATAACCTTCTAAGAGGCCCTAAGCTATCTAAAGGGATGAGAATATCCTCCTTTTATATACCCGTCATCCCTGGTGTTGATGGCTAGGGTCTGTTGGCGTAAAACGTGATGCGGCAATTCCAAAACGATGTTTTTCAACACATAGAGCCAGAATTCATGCTGACAAAAGGCTTTACAATATGAGCTAGTGGAGGATCGCGGAGAATAAATTTAAAGGGATGCTATAGCTGAAAGTGAGGGAGATGAAATAGCAAGAGCGAGAGTCAAATTAGCTTAATATTAATCAGGATATCGTCAAATGCATAGTGCTAAGGTTCTATAATGCTACAGGCCCCAGAAATTCTGAAGTCGATGGCTAACCTTTAAGCATGGCCACCCCAAATGAAGTTCAGCCTCGGAGACCATACGGAATAGCTTAGTTGTCTCTGATGGTTCACTGAATAGCTCACCATAAAGCGCGATAGTCAATCCGGCTGTCAGCCTGGCAGGCATATATTCTGGGTTCGACCTGGCGATTCCATATATTATGTGAACGCATTTTCGTATTTTCTCTTCTTGGGTATGTGCGTAGCTGGTACGACCCAAACCCAAGACTGGTGCGCGAGGATCATGTGCCAAAAGCAATATCCCAGATAATTGCAGATACTGCTGGCCGGCAATAGGACAGCCGTATGTGTAGTGAATGACCGGTATACTGCTTGTTTGCTGAGTCTCGCCGGTCTAGACCCAAGTTCTTCTTCACTAACGTAGTTCATTGGACGGAAAGAGTCTGGTTTCCGTTGGTCCCAGTCGTTCAGATATTGGAATAGACAATCCCACTCATCTACACTTTCAACTCCCTCCGCGTAGACAAAATTTGTTATTTGAGCGGCGTGGAATATCATACGATGGGCCCAGACAGCCTCAGGAGCTGGCTCTAAGGATGGATCTGTATTATATTGCTCCGCATTGAGCTCTGTGGACCGTTTTATTGTATTGGCGATAAAAATCTCTTGGCGGAGAGCTACCATCATGGCCGCATTGCTGAACTTCGAAGCCTGAATGTTGCCCTGCTTTATCCGCATGAGAATAGGCGTTGAGACCGCGTGCATGGTGAAAGGCTGTGGTTCGACCGGTTCTTCAAAAGTCATTATTGGCATTAATTAATTGAAGTGGAAAATGTTTTGCGGAAGAGAATATCAAATACCGGTCACTTCTTCTAATAGTCGTAGCAGGACTGCTGGCGCCAGTAGTGTGTCTCCTAAGACAGTAGTTTTGTCATTCAAACTTGGTATCAAAACCTCAAAACACCTCCGCTTATAATCGTTGGACTGGCAATTGTGCACGCCCATCGTAAGCTCGCGGTGCTTAAGACCGCATATGGAATATTAGTAGTATTGTTTGATATATTCGACTAAATATGTGTCTTGAAGTTCATTTGCGGGTCGCAATAATCAAACTAGCATCGTTAGTATGTATCATTAGCCCATAACACCCCTTCAAGTAAGGTCACGAACTAAGGAAACTTCACCCACTCATGGGACCAGAACGGCGAGGAAATATTTGACCATTCGCACTTCATCATCTTGTAGCGGCCAGAGGACCTGCGTACTAGAGTGGCTGGATGATTTCTCAATGGGAGTACTCGATGAATGAGCGGGATAGACTGAACTGGGTGGTCCCCCAATGGATTGAGGGCTTGCCCGATTTGCTTCACGATAGCTCCTCCCCGACAAACTGGGAAAACATGGTTCGATATCATCTGTAGCTAGTGTATTTATGCCCGGATTCTCTGATATTCGTATGTTAATTGGTAGTAGTAGTCGCCAAATTCACTGGAAATTTTGTTATGTGCAAAAGACGATATGAGATTTTTCCGTTCAGAAGACGATGATCGAAATGCATGGGAGCCCCTTTCTCCCCACTGACTCTCAGAAGCTGAGAGTGATGGGCAACTAGATATTTCACTAGGTAGAACACCCATATCGAACTCCGAAATGCTATGGGAATCCACGACAGCCCGCTCGCTGTCTATGGATTTGTCAATATTTCTCAGGGTCGAAGTCTGTGTTGGTCGTGGCTTGCCTGATCTGATAGTTTGGCGCACCCGCTGCTTGCTGCCTATCTGACTAAATCGAATCCGTAGCTCACTTTCACCACCTTTACAGGGTTTATTTGCTCTCTCACAACTGGAACATGGACCCTGGGTATCAACATCACCTATCGGTAAAGAGGAATTTAGCAGTGCTACGGGACAAAGAACTGACAAGGGTCCTCTTTCGTACATTTCTGGTACCTTGTGCGGCATTGGTTATTGTGTTGGGTAGATCAGTAAGGGAGTGGAATACGAAGAGGAGCTAGCAGAATGATACCAAGCACGAGCCATGTGTCTCCTACCAGTATTTGCGGGATTTCGCGGGGCGTGTGAGAAGTGAAGCAGGCTTACACTGTAATTAGCTGTGCAAGAGCATTTCCAGTTTTGAATGTGTGCGGGCAAATCACGCGGAGATCATAGTTGGCTTTGGAATCACAAAAGCCCTGCTTGAACAATAACATGCCATAAGCAAGGGCCATAGTTCACGGGCCACATCGCCCAACCCCTCCAAAATGCCCTGTACACCGACTATCTCACCGACTTTTACTTATAAATACTTGGCCAATTCTCGTCAAAATTAAAATTTTTTTTTATTATTATATTTATTTTCTTTTTCTTTTTTTATTTATTATACTAAAAAACGCTTAATTACGTGCACGAGCTGCGTTTTAAGCTTTAATGCTTAAAATGCCTGTCTATAAAACAGCTGTTAAATAAAACATTTTACGTATTACTTTTTAACGCCGTTTTATTAACATACTTACTCGAAAAAAAGTTAATATTAACCGCTAAATTTTATTACTATATATAAAAATTAAATTAACTCGCTAAACTATTAACTAAGCTAAATTAAGCTTTATTTTAACGTTTATAAAATTTAAAAATATAGTTTAGTAAATAGCTATTATTTTAAAGTTTTTTTATATTTTAAAAAAATTTTAGTATTAGCATTTTTAAGCAAATATTTTAAAATTAAATTAATAAAGTTTAAAATTATTAATTATAACTACGTAAATAGCGTTATAGCGTTAAATATTTATATATTTTTTAATAAATTAAACGCGCCGTAAATTTAAAATATCTTTTTTAAACGCTTTTTTAACTAAAATAAAATAAGCATCGGCTAAAACGTTAACGGCAACTATTAAATAATTATCGAAATTTTTAGCAGCGTAATTTTTAAAAAAAGCATCGAAAAAAATAAATAAATAATAATATATAAATATATTAAAGCTACCGGTATAATACTTTTGTTATATATAATTTTTAAAAGCAAAAATTTTTAAACATAATAATTTTTAAACAATAAAATAAACTTATTTAATAATTAACGGTTTAAAACGTCGTTTAAAAAATAAACTAATAACGCTATCGTTTTAAATCAGCTTCGAAATATTTTTATTTTATATATATAAAAAGTTTTTAATAACGTATAAATAGTTTTAATTTATAATAGTTATAAATTATACGTTATAAACAACTTTTTTTAAAAATATTTAATTAATAAAATATAAATAATTTATTACAAATTTTATTACAATTATATATTTTAAATATTAAATGTTAAAATTTTCGGCTTAGTTAAAAAAAAGCTAAAAATTTACTTTTAATAATGTTTAAATATAGTAGTTAAAACTAAATTTTTTAAAAAAAAATGTATTAAAAGCTTATCGTTAAACTAAAAATAATTATATAACTATTAAAATTATTAAATAAATTTAAAAAACGGCTAAAATATAATTAAAAAATCGTTTTAAATTATTATTATTTAAATATATAATATTAAAAAATAAAAATATTGCTTAGCTATAATTTTAAGCATTTATTAGCTTAAATAAGTTAAAATCGCTAAATTTTATTACTAAATTAACTAAAATATTTATTAAAACATTTGCTAATAGCTAAATATTTCGGACCGTTATTTAAAAATTAGTTATTATTAACTTTACTTTTAAAATATTTTTGCAACGGCTATTTGCCGAAAAAGCTAGTAAAATAGTTTAATTAAAGTTTTAAGTAGAATATTTTATAGCTCAACTGGAGATACGGGATTAGCTAAAGCGTATTAAAGTTAAGCTAGTACTTAAAAAGAAGTTTAAAACTATGGCTAATGTCCGCGCGGTACGACGGTAGCTAAGGAATAAAGATAACTATGAAGACGAGGCTAGCGATTGTGATGTGCTAGGAAAGCTAGAAACTATTATTTTGGAAGATTTAGAGGTTTTAGAGGCAGAATTATGCATTATTGTACGTACTGGCCAATAACTAGGCCAAAGCGATAGATATTGGCCAAATAAATGGCTTTACAATAACATGTGTGCCGTGTGGTGGGATGGGCCGGCCAGGTGGCCCGTGAACCGATGGCCCGTGAACTATGGCCCTTGCTTATACGTGTTGTCGCTCCACCTTGTCAGATTTAGTGGAAGATGTGGTGTATTACGTCTTTGTAAATACATAGGTATGTAGCTTGTTTGAGTGAGATACAATTCAGGATATGCAGTGGATTTTATCAGCGACAGTGCACAGCTACCTAATAGGCGAGCCACATAATCACCTAGACTATTTGACTGTAAGGCAGATGCAAGGGAAAGTGCCTCTATGAGGGTATTCTAGCAATGGTCACGGTGCTGATCCCCCCTAATAATACACATTTCAATACACATCCAATCCTGCCCCCATCACCTCTTAGGCTCTTGGCGCCAAAGTCCATGGTGTATATGTAATGTCATCGTGGTGCCCAACTTCGGGGTCCTCGAATCCTTGAATACTGGTCGTGTCCGGTCTTCTCGCATAGCTCATAGTATTCAGTTTAGCATTCTCAAGTGGACGAGGATCAAAACGGCGGCCGAACCATACGCTCCGCAATTCTACCGCACACATTGTTCCAGAGGATATCGGGTGACTTGATCCGGCATACAGCGTCACTAGCCTAACCCGATGAAGCAAATCTCTCCGCATACTCCTCGAAATAGCTATTTATCCCCAAATACCAACGATTCTATCAATTGCACCCGAGGGACTGATTAACTTGGACTTGTTGGTGGTTTCGTGATATTCAATTGGGCAACGTTCACTCCACAAGAAAACGCCGGTACGGAGAACAAGTGGCAGCGGTGGTGCTATTGGGACCAATCCGCTTCCTGACAAGACTCCGTCGTTGGTTTAAGAGCGTGATCCTTTGGTGTGGCGCAGCTAGCCATGGGAACAGCTGTTGGCTATCCGACAATAAGTGATACACTCCACACCCATCACCTTGACCACCCCCTTGATGGTGTATTTAATTGGTGTGATTTTATATTAGAAAGGATGCCAAACGTAATAAACGCGGAGGGCTAATATACAGGCCTCTATAATAACAATAATAATAAAACTAGATTCATTTTTTTGGGTGTGATTTGCTGCAAGTACATCTTTAAGGTGGTGGTCAAGGTGGTGTGGGGTGTGGAGTGTATCACTTATTTGTCGTAAAGCCCCAGCTCTCTCTCTTATGTGCCAGCCAAGGCTGAATCCAATTTCAAGTTGGGCTGCTGAGCCGTGAAGTACCTAGCGTAGGCCAAGCCGCATAATAGTTATGCCTGCCGAATTCATCACAAGTCCTGTGAGAGGCGGTGCTCAGAGGCTGAGCAAGTCTTCGGGTCGCATTTCTGTAGGCCGTTCGCTTGGGAATGTTACAAATTTAGGCATAATGCTGTTCTGGTTTGTAAAGGTCAGATCGATACGGCATTGCCTCTCTCGTTTCATTGCAAACTACTCAACCTAGTGCATTTTCTCTTAAGCAAAATATATTCAAAAACTATTATGGGGTCGATCGCGGACCAAATTCGGAGTGCAGCATCTCGCAATAGGGAGCTACATGCGATCCTTTCCCAGACAGACTATGCAGCACCGGCACTTAAACAACAGAAACACCTTATCCAGGATCTCAATGCGCAGCTCCAAGATGTGAAGAAACAGCTCAATCAATTAGGACAAGCGCGGTGGAAGGAACAAAAGGACTATGAGCAATATCGTAAGTCCGTCGTAAAACGGTGGGCTTACAAGGTAAGCGGTAATCAGGAGAAATTTGAGGCCAAAGCCGAGAAAGAAGAAAAGGAGTACTTCGAGGTATGCTATATCTGTTGTAGCATTTATGAGCCAAACGTTTAACTGGTTCCGTTTTAGGTCCTACAAAAGCTGCAACAGGCCATTGCTCTAGAACAAAATCTTCAAACCATGAGATCAGAGGCACTTGATAAGCAGAACAAGCTCGAACAAGACGTACTACGCCATACTACAGCCCAGAGTGAGCTCGACAATCTTTACGCTAGTATCTTTCAGGGTCCCACGCCGTCCTTCCCTGAAGAAGACGATGTAGAACGCCAAAAGATTCTCATCACAAAGTCTTATAATAGTATTTACGCTGAGCTTGAGGCTAACCAAGAAGTTGTGCGTATCTTAGAGGATGTTGCCAAGCGCGTCCAATCCTCAAAGCTTCGCATCGAAAATGCCTTGGAATACTCGCGTTTGGACATGCTCGGCAGTAATAGAGCCGACTTTATGAAACGGAATGCTCTACAAAATGCGGAGATGGACCTAGTGCGAGCGCAAATGCTCATCATGCAGGCACAGCGCTTCTCCTCCGAAGTTAAGAACCTGCCGCCAATACAGATCGCTAGCAATAATCTTACGAGTGACGTCCTCTTCGACAATATCTTCACCGATGTAGAGTTCCACGAAAAGATCAAGCAATCGCGCTTCGAGGCCGAACGATGTGAACAGGACTTGCTGGCCCAGTTGGCAGCAGCAAAGGAGCGGCGCCAAGCGTCAGAGGAAAAAGCAATAGCGCAATCTAGGCTTCTAGATAATGCCAGGGCAGAGTTACAGAAGGTGCGGCATCAAATATTCGAGCGTGTCGCCAATGGGGCGCCGCAGACATCACAAAGCTCGCAGTTGGATGAGGACGCCCCACCGCCTTACACAGGATAGTCTTGTCTGTATATGAGACGAGGACGGAAGTTATAGGGGAGGTAACTGTTTCCCCCCTTCTACAGTATGTAGCGGCGTGTATTACTTATATGGCCCATCGCCTCATGTATGTGTATTGATACCTGAGCAATCAAAGGTGCGGAACACGGCTTCCTTGTTTCCTTGCTTCCTTGCTTGCTTAGTGGATGGCCAACTGCAAAATATATGACTCTCAAAAGATATAGAATCCGCACTGGGACACTCGCCATAGTAACTCGATTTGGAATGCTTCTTTATCTATACCCATCTTACTGAAGCCAGGCTAACGATTTGATTACGGTGCGTGATGTGTGTAGTTTATTGACCACACACGCCCATGCTATTACTAGTGGTGATTTACGTCTGAACTGGATGTTTCGAGAATAAATCATGCAAGCAAACGATATGTTGTCGAGGTTTCTTTCGGGGCTCGTGATGGCCTCTGCAGTATTATCTTCCGTCCCAGGACACACGATAACAGCGCGCCCTATCCAAAACGTGATACTGAGAATCTATAAATTTCAAAAAATGCATAGCCGAGTACGAGACTATATAGCCTAGAAACAATACTCTTATTGAAAGAATTGTTATACAGCCCTCATTATAAATTTGCTTGTCTGCTACCTATACTCGCATCTAGGCCCTACAGTGGGTCAAAAAAAAAAAAAACGAGAATTTTTTCCCAAAACGCCACCAGCCCTCTAACCCTTAATACTACCCAACTTTTTTAAAAATGGCTCTAACACCACCTAATAGTCTAATTAATCGGAAAAAACATTAGTCACCTTATAAAAAAACCAAGATTGCAGTAATATATTAAAAAAGCGTTTTTATTAAAACTATCGCAGTTAAAAAAAGCTTATTAACTAAATTTATATACGCAATTAAAAATTACTATCGAGTTTAAAAATCCAGAAAATCGAAAACTAGCCAAAGTTGTTTAAAAAAGATTAAAAAGCGAAATTAAAAACATATATTTCGGTTAATTAACGTTAACTTTTTTATTTTTGCAAATAAATTAGCTTTTAAAACTAGTTTACGAGTTTTTTTTAAAACAATCGTTAATTAATTAAAAAATAAAAATATATAATATTTTAAAACATTTTACCAGCTTAAATTAATTAAAAACTATGTTAAAAACCGTTTAATTTTTGCTAAAAAATATATTAATATGCTTAATTTATTTTAAAAACGCTAAATTTTTTACAGTAAAATAAATTAGCTTTTTTATTTTATTTATATATAACGCATCTTTTACTTAAATAGGACACTTAATTAAATAAGCCACTTTTTAACCTTTCGTACGTATATTCGCAAATAATTTAATAACAATATATTTGATCAATTTAAACTAGTTAAATTTTTATTCGCTAAACTTGTTTATACTATTCCGACAAGTTTGCGCATTATAGTTACGTTTGCTGCAAGTTTTATAGCATTTAACGCAAGTCTTTTTTCCTTTTGTACGACGAACGAGCTGACAAACAAGCTAATAAACGAACCGATAATAAAATAAACGCGATTATAAAACGAATAATTGTTTATTATATAAAAAGCAAAAAATTTACGGGCTTCGGAAAACGTAGTTATGTAGGTTTGTAGGTTTATCGGCTCGTTTGTCGGTTTGTTTATTGTACGAAAAGGAAAAAGATTCGCGTCGAAATTTGCGTCGAAACTTGCGTTAAAACTTACGTTAAATACTATAAAATTTATAGCAAACGTAATTATAATACGTAAATTTGTCGAAATAATATAAGTAAATTTAGCGAATAAGAATTTAATTAATTTAAATTAATTGTTTATATTTTCGGTTCGTTCGTCGGGTTATTCGTCGGTTCGTTTGTCGTACGAAAAGGAAAAAAACTCGCGTCGGGTGCTATAAGACTTACAGTAAACGTAGCTATAATGCGCGAACTTGTTAAAATAGTATAAACAAGTCTAGCGAATAAGAATTTAACTAGTTTAAATTGATCGGATATGTTATTGTTAGATTATTTGCAAATGTACGTACAAAGGTCTGGAAAGTGGCCCATTTAATTAGGTGTCCTATTTAAGTAAGAGATGCGTTATTATTATAATTAATTTTATTTAAAATAAACGATTAAAGCCGATAATTTTATAAATATTTTAAAACGCTATTACGTAAAAAAAACGCACTACGTTAATAAACTTTTATAAAAACTTTAAAATATAACGTAATAACATTATTAAATAAATTATTTTAGCTATATTATAAAAAGCATTTTTAACTATTTATAAACTAAACTTTATTTTTATTTAAAATAACGCTTTAATATATACAGCTTATATAATATATAATTAGCTAAAAAATTAAGTTTAAAAAAACAAAATTAAACTAATAAAATAGCCGCTATATTTGCTAAACTTTAATTATATAAAAAACGTTTAAAAACTATTTAAAAAACAAATTTGCAAATTGCGGCTAAAATTATTAAACTTTTTTAAAACGCTAAATTTAAAAAATTGCTAATCTAAACAGTTTTTAAAATATAAAATAATTTTAAACAAAACTTTTTTAATTATTTAATTATAAACATACAAAATAAACTTTAAACAATAATTTAAGCTAAAAAATAATATATAAAATATTAAATATAGCTATTATTAATATCGTTAAAAAGCTAATTAAACAGCGATTATAGCATTTATTTTTATTTAAAAAACAACTTTAAATTGGCTAATTAAGATGCTTTTGAAATTGTTAATTAAAAATACGGTGGCTAGGTCTAAGTAGGCCGGAAAAAACATTCTCGTTTTTTTTTAAGACTCACTGTAGAACACATGATATAAAAAATGAAGTGCTGATTGGTTACACCTGAGTACTGCATGGAATTTTAGGCCAACACATGAGTCTATTCAAAGACGGCAAAGATGATATTATAAGTAATAAAACATGCAGAAGCGGACTTCCAAGCCACCTGCAATACCATTTCGCAGTGCAGCTATATCTACCCGCTAACCGCACTATAGTTATAGCGCTTCTATATTCTATCATTACGATAAGTATAGCGTATTCACCCATTGATTATATTATTGCTATAGCGCTTTAAACTTACTACTTTTACTATAATCTATAGCGTACTTATCTACTATAGCTATCATCATTATAGCATATCCATTTACTAGCTTTACTACAGATACAGCGCTCCTATCTATAACTGGTGGCATTGCAAGTGTCTTGCAGGGTTGAAAAATCCGACTGTTAACTTGACCGCCCTGCTATGCAAAGGACAGGTGTGTTCCACTTCCTATGTATACCAAATTAGGCGTAGGTAGGAACTACAATGTGGCTGTGGTGGAGCAGTTGCCGTATTAAGTTAAGTTTTAGCTTTATACTAGTCTAGTGTAGCTGCTATCTACTGTATTTCTTCAGCTCTAAAAAGTTGGGTTGCTGTAGTGCTTTAGGTACCCACTGGTATGTAGTGTACTAATACTGCAAGGGCACGGCAATGTAGTAAATAGCAGAAATAACTTGTTTATATTCCGGTTAGATATATCACGATAGCGAGATCATATGATACCAAGTTGACGGGTTCGTCTGGCTATCTCTCGTACCTTTCCTGCCATAGTCAGCTCTGATTTTACTGCCAAAATAGCTGAAAAGCTTTAATATGATTAGTGTCTCTAATGTGAGTGCCTCCTAACCGCAGACTGCATTTCAATTATATATGTATTGATTAATTATTTGCTTTAATGCGTATGTATGAATTGCTTCCTGTGCTGCTCCATGTACGGTTATTGTAGCGTTGGCTATTTTACCTATTCCTCGTGTCGGTGATTCTCCCCCTTCTTCTAGTATAATGGTAGATTCGCCTAGTCGAGCCGTTCTACGTGTTGGATTCTACTAATCCTATTGATCAATCCGCTGCCCGTTGTTTTTGTTACTAGAGTTTCAGGACGCTATTCCGTCATCGAAGCCTGCGGCTTATGCCTCCATCTCTTCCAGTTGAATATTGGGGGACTGGTATCAGGTACCACGCCGGGATACCATGTGCGAATCAGGTAGGTTCCGCCACGGGGTAATCTTTCCCCTTAACCACTATATAAGCAATGCAGCTTTTGCTTAACTTACCCCCCCCTTTACGCCTTTTTGTCTGGACCCCCAAAAGTCCGCAACTCTCGTACTGTTCATATTGAATTCAGACATGGAACAGTCTCCTCAAGTTCCGATTTCTGATTAAGCTTGAACACAAGCTATCATTCCCGCCTTATTACCGAAGGCTCAGAATGGGGACATACACACCTTAGGTGCTTCAAAGAATTATGCTAATTCGATAATATTCTCCAAATCCTAGTTTCACCCTGTGGTACAACGGGCGAGTGTGTCAGATCTATAAGGGTGGTTGATTAGTCCTACGTGGATGGTCAGCTATAACGTCACCAGTTTCAGCAAGTGGAGGAACTAAATAAATCCATTCTCATCTACATCTCACTTTTAGTGCTTTGTATTTAAATTTACTTTTTCCTTCTTCGTCGATCTCTCTTACTAGTTCCAGAAAACATGTCTACACCTAAAGGTCTTGTCGGTTCACTGACAAGCGAGTTTATACCCCCCGGGACGTGCGTCGGACAGGGCATACAGGTTGTTCGATATATCTCGAACCAGGCTCAAGGCTACAACTACTATCTCACGTCTTCACGTCTGGCCCTGGGACTGCCAATTGCTTTCCCTCGAGTCAATTTCCGTTCTCGGGGAATTACTACTCGCCAGGAAGATGCCCATCGGGTTATTCCGCAGCATGCACGATGACCGGGGGCAACTCTGTCGGCGACGCGATAGAGACAACAGTAAAATGCTGCCCATTGTTTGCAAACCCAATCAAGAAATAAGTTTCGCATTAAGCTGACATGTTTTCAGTCTGTCGTATTCCTTCGAATGCAATACCAAGGCAGTAGGCAGTGATTGGGGGGTCTTTGCTGATTGCACTACATTGGCTTTTACGTTAGAGGTTGACTTTGACGTGATTGGCGCGGTACCTACGTCGAAACTGGTTGGATCATCTCGTGACGCCGCTGGGAACCCTATCCTTACCCATGCTATTATCAACGGATATGGCATTGAAGTGCGCTGGCAGCAAACAGACGAGGCGTTACTTTTTGGCAGAACGGCGTCATCAACCCTGCCCCCCACCGCATCAGACTCAAGTCCATCAGCGACGACTGTACAAATGGCGAACTCGTCACGTCCGAACGCTGGACTAATTGTAGGAATAGTTGTGGGCTCACTCGTGGCCGTCCTAGTATTACTCGGTATCATCGTAGTGATTGTTCGGTCGAAGAGGAGACGGAGACCAAAGATGACCAGTCAAGCTACTCCCAGTCATAGCGGATGTAACCACGGAATGCATACCTGTGCGAGACCAGAACTCTCAGGACCAGATCCTATGGGCGTCTTTCCAAAGTACGAGCTACCTATACCCGCACCTACGGCCGTGATTCCAAGGCAAGAACTGCCAGTGGAGCAAATGCTTTTGAATACCGCACACACGACCCAATGCCACTTGGTATATCGTAATAAAAATCTACAGGAAATTGCCAGTTGTGGAAATCCTGCAGTTGTTCCCACAGAACTTGAAGCACTGGAACAACGTGGGGAACTAGAGGCAGACGTGGGTATAATAGAGCTTAGCGATACCGAGCGACGAGGCAAGGACCGACTCTATTAAAAATGGGCATCGTCAGTCAGAGTACGGACTCGCCAATATTGCTAATCAGTCAAGAGTAAAGGCGCAAACTGGTTAGTTTATGGTAATGAAGATCTTAGTGAATAGAAGTTTGAGAGTGAAAACGATGATTGTGAAGCTGCAAGTTAATTATAAGTTTACCATTTCGATTAGGATTCATATAGATGTATTGGAAAAGACCACACGTCGTCGCCTCATTGGCAACAACAGTATCTATTTTCGTAATAACAGAACTTGCCGTACGTTTAATATTACAACATTTCATCTCAAAATAACTAGTACATCCACGAAACAATTAAAATATACTATTGAACCTGGCACTTATACCACGTTATCTTTTAGTTTCTATTTATATGAGTTCTAGCACCCTCTAGGCGCAGCGGACTTTTTCTGCTGCCTATTATAGGTCCTCTGATAGGTGTTGTCAGCTATGTATCCGGGATCTTCGATGCTTGATTTGAAAACCCGAAGCTTCCCGTCTCCTTCTGCGGGAGTTTGCACCAAGGACGTCGTCAGAGTCAATTGTTTAACAAGCTCGAGCTATTCGAGTGGGCATTGTGTGGGGAGCAGGAGATCAGGGCACATTTGACTGAGAGTGCGCAGAGAAACTAAGCGGTCCCCGACGATAATACGACGAAACAAGCGAACTTCTGCTTGCTCAGGGTTGCTGCAGATCGTAAGAATAGCAATCCGTGAGCCAGGGGGTAATGCCTCGTAGAGTTTATCAAAATCTTTGATATGGGCATGTTGTCATGCTAAATAATGCTGCACTTTCCTGGTCGGTGCCTGCTATCTATCGGTGATTGGAGAGTCATCAGTATACACCAACGCCGCTGTCTTTTGTGACGACGTTTCGCAACTTCTGGTTTCTCCACTCAGTCGTCTCCAGGATTGTTTGCTGTCCGCTTCCACCCCCTCCCCTAAAATGTCAACACCGCTCAGCCGCCTCTGTCCTCGACTGCTGAATCTGTCTCTGTTCATTCTCGTCATTTCCGTCGCCCTCATCGGCCTTCGCAGCAGAAGCTTCATCATGATTGATTCGGTGTTTCAGAACCTGATGTCGTCCTCAGGTCGGTGGACTCCAAAATCACTGACCACGACCTGGCGCCGCTTCCGACTGACCCACTCTCAACGTCTAGAACAACTTCGCCCGTCGCCGTCGCCGTCTACTGCTAGCGTGGCCGAGCTCCTTGACCCTCTGCATCCACAGATCAGGGATTTACTTGCGATAGCTGGCACCGCTGGCCTTTCTTTGGGCGTGTATCGCAATGGCGAGCCCAGCTATTACGCAAATTTTGGCTATCGTGACGTTCAGGCAAAGCTTCCCGTGACGGAGAGTACTATCTTTGCCGGCTGCTCTCTAACTAAACTCT
Source organism: Xylariaceae sp. FL1651 (assembly GCA_025201745.1). Classification (NCBI taxonomy): domain Eukaryota; kingdom Fungi; phylum Ascomycota; class Sordariomycetes; order Xylariales; family Xylariaceae; species Xylariaceae sp. FL1651. The sequence goes on along the minus strand of MU624256.1, from coordinate 507,477 downwards.
TCACGGCCCTGTCCATGGCACTCTTGGTTGACGATGAATCCAATGATATTAATTGGAATACCCGCGTCAAAGACGTGCTTCCTGATTTCGGGCCCGCCGATTTCAACCTCCGCGAACACAGTGTGTTTCTTGCAGATATTCAATCCCTTTTTATATAGCCTTCCCTGCGGTGACAATGTATCCTCCGTTCCGCCTAACCTTATAACGTCAGCATAGCTACTGGGCGGCGTGTTCACTTGTATCGTCGTGATGGCTGCTGACATTAGATCACCTTTAGTGACCATTACCGATGCCTTATCCCACCGCACGGGAATGTCCATCGGGGACTTCTATCTCGGTAGCGATAACAACATCATCGTCGCACATAAAGACAGCATCAAGTTCCTAAACGACCAGGTCCCTATAAATCCGTTTCGGGGCCAGATGCAGTACAACAATTTGGGCTACGAGATTGCCGGCTTAGTCATCGACAAGATCGCTGGGTCTTGGGCTGAAATCTTCCGGCAGAAGTTTTTCACGCCGCTCGGCATGAAGCGAACTTTCATTGGTCGCCCTCCTCTCGATACCGAAAACGTGGCCAAGGCTTACAACACCCTCGACACTGCTCAACCCGTCGAGATTACTCCGGTTCAGTCTGGCAAGGGTGTGTTTGGCGGCGCGAGTGCAGGAATCTTCACTTGTGTTGAAGACCTATTGAGCGCCTACAGAGAGATGATGAAGGCAATAAGTCACCAATTCGCCTCCGGACAGACCTCGACCGAAGGATCGCCATTCAGGAGAGTCGCCGACATCTTCTCGGCTAAAGTGCCAATGAACCAACCTACTCTTTTCGAGTCATCTTATGCGTTTGGTATTGCTCGGACAGAGCTGCCGGGAGCTATGGGTCAAGTTGGAGTTAATCCGGGTCTCATGCCTGATAATAAAATGCCCATCGTTGCCCAAGGCACACCATCTCGACTTGTGTTCTATCATCAGGTCTGTTATGCACTCCATTCCTTGAAATTTATATTGCGATGAATTTTGTAACTTTTCTTCTTTTCAATTTTGTTGTCGGAGTTTGCGTATGCGTTGTCTGACTTAACTCTTTCGCTGATGTTCCTGGTTTGTTCAGGGAAGTTTGCCTGGGGCACTGGCCGCGATCACTTTGATTCCGGAACTCGAGACTGCTATCGTCGTCATGACAAATTCTTTAGCTCTGAATGATTGCCCAGATTGGGTTACACAATTAGTCATTGAGCAGCTCCTTGACGCGCCACAGCGAAACGACTACATAGCAGCAGCGAAAACAAGTGTGGCCACCACTCGCCAATGGTATAACGATACATTGAAATCTCTGAGTGAGGAGTATAAGAACGGCACATCGGCGAAACCTCTTGAGGTATACACCGGGGTCTATTGGAATAAACAACGATACATCAAGATTGAAGTTACACTTGAAAACAACAAGCTTTACTGGGCAGTGCAGGGTCTGGATACAGAAAAGTTCGAAATGGACCATTTCGACGGTGATACGTTCACTTGGCTACGGTCCCGGGACTACCTGGCTGAGAGGGGACGTTGGGCGGAGTGCCCACCAGTGTTCTGGAAGCTAAGATTCTCGTCTGATGAAGCTGGCGGCATTATTACCACTCTCAATTGGGCCCATGATGGTGATGTTCCCTCCGGAGAGGACTTCTTTCGCGACATCTAGCTTAGTGCTCGGTTCATGATTGGATTATAAATAAAATTTAAGTTTGCAATCGCTATTGGAGATCAACCTTGCTTACGTTGAATGGCTGTGACGTCTTGATTGATTAGTATCCTGATATAAGATGTATGGAATTTGACTATTAGAGGCGCCAGCTTAAAAAGTTCACTACTTGCTATAAGTCCTCATGTGAGGAAATACTAGGTCTGCTGTGCTGTCGCCATGTACTTTGCTAATAAAATAGCTCTTGAATTAAAAGTGATTTTATTTATTAAAAACAAAATGATTTTATATATTAATTTATATAAATTTAAATTTTAACATAACGCATCTCCCACTTGGATAGGACACCCAATTAAATGGGACACTTTCCAGACCTTCGTACGTACATTCGCAAATAATCCAACAACAACATATCCGATCAATTCAAACTAGTTAAATTTTTATTCGCTAAACCTGTTTATACTGTTCCGACAAGTTTCCGCATTATAGCTACGTTTGCTGCAAGTCCTATAGCACCCGACGCGAGTCCTTTTCCTTTTTGTACGACGAACAAACCGACGAATAACCCGACGAACGAATCGAAAATATAAATAATTAATTTAAATTAATTAAATTCTTATTTGCTAAACCTGTTTATACTATTCTAACAAGTTTGCGTATTATAGCTACGTTTGTTATAAGTTTTATAGCACCTGACGCGAGTTTTTTTTTTTTCGTACGACGAACAAACCGACGAACGAACCGACAAATAACCCGACGAACGAACCGAAATTATAAACAATTAATTCGAATTAATTAAATTCTTATTTGATAAACTTATTTATACTATTCCGACAAGTTTACGCATTATAGCTACGTTTGCTGCAAGTTTTATAGCACCCGACGCAAATTTCGACGCGAATCTTAACGCAAGCTTTCGTACAATAAACAAACCGACGAACGAGCCGACAAACCTATATAACCACGCCTTTTAACGTTTATAAAGCCCGTAAAGCCCGTAAATTTTTTGCTTTTTATATAATAAACAATTATTCGTTTTATATAAGTTTATCGGTTCGTTCGTCGGGCTATTTGTAAGTTCGTTCGTCGTGTAAAAAGAAAAAAGACTTGCGTTAAATGCTATAAAACTTGCAGTAAACGTAGCTATAATACGCAAACTTGTCGAAATAGTATAAACAAGTCTAGCGAATAAAAATTTAACTAGTTTAAATTAATCAGATATGTTGTTGTTAGATTATTTGCAAATGTACGTACAAAGGTTTAAAAAATGTCTTATTTAATTAAGTGTTTTATTTAAGTAAAAAATGCGTTATTACATTAAAAATAAAATAAAATAAAAAAGTAAAAAGTAAAGAAATTAAATATTTTATATTTAAATAATATAAGAAAAATATATTAACTTATATACATTAACTGGCTTGTTTTGTTATTTTATATAAGTATTTATTATTAAGCCTGCTGCTTTTTGTCCGATTTTCTGGTTCACTGTTGTATTCTTCGTGACTAGCTGTACTGCCTGCATTTTCAGGATATTTTAAGTGGTGGAGCTCCTAAGCCACAGTGGCATGAGCCACTTAAGATTAAGCCACATATAGGTCTCCTTAACGGATATGATCTTCCCAGTGCATACTCACAAGCTCTCCAGATATCTCCAATCTGACACTTTCTAGCGACATTTAATAAGCCTGATTTCTTAGTACTTTTATATAGCCGGCCCTGCCTGTTTGCAAATAGCTAATAAAGCTTAGTTTACCAACTTGCAAAACCCGAGATCAATAGTGGGTATTATAGCAATTTAGCCAGATTAATGGTTTAAGAAAATGTATAAAAGTACTTTTATATATAAATTAAATGAAAAATAAGATTAACAGCTGATTTCTTAGCGCCGCGTTAACATTTACAGCTAATTATCCTCGTAAGTTGTTTAATTTCACCTGATTTCATCTACCTCTGCGTTAGAATTTCAATTCCATTAAATATAATAAAACAGTTCTATAATAGTTCCTCGGAAAATAGTTTAATACCGGGATTAGTTTTGTATTTTAGACACTCTTTATCGCCCAGGGAGTATTCCGATAAGGACCTTACTGTTGTTCTCGTGACATGTGTCATCACCCCAGATATTACCACGAGGACTATGAAAAGGCAGTCATGCTGCAAGCTCGGCAGATCCAGCCCGAAGCATGATACAGAAACCACAAAAACGTTCCAACCCCTGTCTAACACATGAGGTTTTGACTATTAGGCTTACCGAGCTTTGTAGGCGGAAAAGAGTCGAGGCTATATAGTAAAGACCAAGCTTCTGAAACGCGGTCAGCTCAAGCTCCAAGGTGATCAACGTCAGTGCACCCGCCCCATATGCCGAATAGCCGTCAAATGTAAATACTCAACTGAAGTCCCTCGCAGCTTCTAACTGGATCCACTAGACGAGTTTTCAGCGGCAAATATCCCCACAGCGCGATTAATACGGCACTACAACTGCTACTTGGAAATAATAGGCGATGTAGTTGTGTGTCAGGACAGATTCGACTATTAGTGTGTATCATTGGAGATCTATATGTAGACGCTTCTAGCACGATCAACAATTCAGCATAGCGGGGTACTATTAATAACAGCGCCTATCAATCTTGGCAGTTGTGCAGCTCTAGTGGGGTTAGCTTTACTGACCTCACCATTTTAGGCATTCTCGGGCCATTCACAAGCTAGAACCGAGCCCCAAATGGGGCTAATATGCACTGATCATAGTTTAAGGGACCTGAGACACCCCCCATTTGACACATTTGGTTAGGTACAATACTTGGGTACGATTGCACCAGGCCTGACTCCGCATGCACGAGACCTGCCCACCTATCGCTCCACCACCGCCTCCAGTCGCCGCCCGCCGCTATCAGCATCATCATTATCCATCTTTCCCTTCCGTCTACTTCGCATCGCATCCCAACACAACAGCCTGTAGTTATTCCTTTTCTGCTCAAACCTCGTCGTCATTCCCATTACTAGTCTTAGCTGTCATCAGACGCGGCAGTTCTGTCGGCGTTATCTCCTTTGCCACAACGCGAACTGCTAGACTCCCTTGGACTGCGCTAGGTACATTTCCAGTGAGCTTCCGAGTCAACGTTGGGTAGACTTAACTCTCTGCTGGTCTCCCTCCTTTCCGAGTCCCCTGCGAGCTCGCCAGGACGCCAACGATCGCTTTCGCGAATGACAATCCCCAAAGGCCGAAGGCTGAACCGTCAGCTTTGCCGACATAACTTGTAAATACCGGGGCTGATAGTTTGCCCTGGGTGTTGTTTATCGCCTGCCAACCATGCGGCCCCCGAGGATCTTCATTCTCGCCCTCTTCTCTGCCGCCTGCCTCTTTCTCCTCTGTCGCGCGATAACATCGGTCCGCCAGCCCACGCCCACCATATCCTCACCACCGCCGAATCAGAAGTCGGCCTTCAGATCGTTTTTCTCCTTCACGGCGCCCTTCACGCTGTTCCCACCAAATGCAATCATTACTATTGCCGACGATAACAGCACGTCGTTTGCCGCAAGACCCGCTGCTTTTGGACCGCCTTTACCAGCTAAAGGCTTGGATGGCCAGCTATGGGTTGGGAGCGGATTCTCAGAAGAGACCATTGTCGACGGTGAGGGTCAGGGCGAACTGGGATGCAGTGATATGCCGGGCTGGAACGGTGGCAGCGCCATATCCGCATTGAAGCCCTCGCTCAAAGACGTTCAGGATAAATCCAAGCCGGCCACTGGCTCTCTCCAGTCCAAAAATCGAAAGCGAGACGTTTTCAAGACCCCCGCAGTCGACCGCTCCGCCGTTTTCGAATCCGAGCCCAAGACTCAGAAGAAGCCAGTCGATGACGGCACTGACGACTACCTTCACCAACATTTGGATAAGTCGCAAAGGCTGACGAACGAAGGATCCAGTGCTTCCAGCTCCGGTCATGCCGATATACAGTCGATTCAAGAAGGGGCTGAGATTGCTGGAAAGATCGTGCTATTAAGTCGGGGTGGGTGTGGGTTTCTTGAGAAGGTCAAATGGGCACAGCGCCGAGGAGCTACCGGCCTCATTGTTGGAGACGATCAGAGGGGTGGCCCTCTCATTCAGATGTATGCACATGGAGATACGTCAAATGTTTCCATCCCATCCATATTTACCTCTCGAACAACCGCCTACCTCCTTTCGTTGATGATGCAACCTGGGAGCTTCATCGAGGACATCATTGATGAGAGCGGCAAACCCACGCAGAAGGTCCAGCAATACGATAAGGCGAGCAGAAACAAAAGAGCATTACTGGCGAGCAATCCAGCTCATATTTCAAGAATGACTCCGGCATCGCGGAGCGAGGGCGCAGGACAGCTTAGAGAGTCTCACTCTATGGCGTCTGAAGCATCTTCAGCAAGGTCTGGGTGGTTCTCACGATGGTTTGGGGGTTCTCCCCATTCAAAGGTCTCGTCAGAATCGGGTGGCTCCTCAAGAAACAATCAACAGGATTGGGTACTAGTCGAGGACTTCACGGATGACAAAGACAAAGCCATGCAAAATAGTTTGGACCAAGCTTCAAAGAATGGGGGAACCGGTAACTTGAACTCGAAAACCGGGCAACCACTTCGAGATGACTTCCAAATCGGAGTGGAAGATTGGCGGGATCCCGATCTGGTTGGAGTGGATAAGTCAAAGAGCTCTACTCAGGATAGCAGCAAGGACCCCAAGGCATACGCGAGGCTTGGAAAAGCACGCTATGCGGATAGACAACAGCTCAATGGACCAAGCCATTCTGGCATTGTTCCCACCAGCGGAGATTATGCAGCGAATCACATGCCTGCCAAAGACAACGATGCGATTGGACAGGCAAAAGGGAAACCAGCGACAGCCGGAAACGCTGGCCTCATCTCCAAGCTCTTTGGAGATGATGGCGAGGTATATAATGTGCAAGACAGCGGTGATGAAGCTGGCTCGCTTGATCCATCCTCTATTGGCAAGTCAGTTGGTGTTGTAGCCCCTTCTCCCCCTCCAGAGCGAGAGGGTCTTTGGGTTGTTATTACACCTACGAGTGGAGCTAGTCCATTTTTTGATACACTCTTAGTATTGGTTGTCAGTCCACTGATCACACTTAGTGTGGTCTATGCACTATTAATTCTACGTGCTCGCATTCGACGCCGCAGATGGCGGGCTCCTAAGTCCGTTGTGGAACGACTACCTGTACGAACGTACCACACTGTGGCATCCACTCCTAGTCGTTCTCCACGATTGCCATCTCCCACAAGCTCGTCTCCTACAACACCACTCCTTCAAGGTCAGCACGGTCCATCTAGGCCAAGACCACGCTCGCGGACCACTACGGGCGTTCCGTCAGCCGGTGATCTTCTTGATGCCAACGCCGCGCTGTCGATGTCAGGCACGTCACGTGCGGAGGAGAAACGTGACGGCTCAAGTGAGTGGAAGAAGTACATGGGCAGACAGGTCGAATGCGTTGTTTGCCTTGAAGAATATGTTGATGGTGTAAGCCAAGTTATGAGTCTGCCTTGCGGACACGAATTCCATGCGGACTGCATGTAAGTTGAATCCCTCTCCTATGGGAAACCAAAACTCACAAACTCCGTAGCACGCCATGGCTTACAACTCGACGTCGAACCTGCCCGATATGTAAGGGGGATGTTGTGCGATCTTTGGCTCGTGGATCGCCATCCAGTCCGCGCTATGAGCCGTACCAGGATGACAGCGACGAGGATGAGATCTTGGCTCGAGCTTCAGCTCCTTCCTCTAGTAATTCACGTCTTAATGAAGAAGGTTCAGATCTGGAGCAAGGTCGCCCCGGCCTATCCCGTGTTGTACGTCAATCGGGCTGGTTCAGCACGCTCTCAAATAGTTTGCGGAATCATCTCTATTCTCGCCCGGAGCGGGCGGGAAGTGATACACAGAATCGTGACCGTTAAAGCGATGGTCATCTATGTTGCATGGAGTATACATTGCTTAGTTGAAGGAATAACGGCGTTCGGTCCATTCATAGCGACATTGGAATTGTTTTTCGACGGTGTGGCCCAACTGCGAGGCCCTAGAAATACGGGATGGCTACCTTAATGAAACAAGGATAGTCTTCTTCATTTGCGGCGGACAACATTTGGAATCGTTGAGCCTCGCGGACCCTATTCATACGCCAATACTAACGGAGGAAAGGGTTTTTAGAGGAGAATTGTATTGGTTTCTAAAGACGCCTATAATGTCGTCCGCTTGGGCTATGTGCCAGTGGGTGCTGGGACAATGAGTGACCAGTATGATTCATTGGCGCCGGATGGTTTTTGTACGACAGAATTATTATACCCTGCTTACTCGGATCGGTTATAAGGAATATACGGATAATCTTTCAATGACTTTAATCAGGGACTCTTGTTTCACTTTCCTACTTCAATCAGGTATCGTGGCCAACAAGCACCCTCGTCTTATACATCAAACCCAGCCCTCAAACAGGGGCACTGACGTGCTAGTAGTAGATATGATCGTTACATCGTACCACAAGCGATGCGTTTACGAAGAATTTTATGAGTGTTCAGTTCTATCTACCTGTTAGACTTGTCGTCCCATCAAGCATTGATTGATTCCTACTCTTGGTAATTGGAAACGCCGATCTCATTAAACCTTCGCAAACCCATTGTGTTTTGGCTCACATCTCACTCACTCACTCACCCACCTCATCCCTGTCACAATCAAACGAAGAAAGTACTGCCGAGATATCATATTGGCCTGCTTAACCAGTCACATTTCCATCTCGGGTTCTAGTCATAGCATTACAAGTAGCCATTGTCGTTACCTATTATGGTGTCTGAAACGTGTCAACAATGTTTCATTTCTTATCTCATTTAATTTTTTCCCTCCTGCGGGACACATATGGGTTATGATAGTCTAGAACTAGGATATACTAGTGGTCAATGCTGAGTACATTGGGTGGGCGTGGTTTAAGGCCCATGAAGGTAGATATCCACCTCCATTGCAAAGGTTGGGCTAGAAGGATACTTACTCATATCGAACCAGTCTGTCTGGTAGCTATCGCAGATGCAATGAAATCACTATTTTTCACGCGTATTGTCTGTACCGCAGAATTTACATTCTGTCAGATTACCGTCTCCAGTCCCAATGACGTAAAGTAATAAAAAAGGGGGGTAAGAAAACAAATCCAAATAGCAGCAAAAGCAGAACAATAGCTTAAAAATTAAAATAAAACCGACATCGGTTTTGACGGTAAAATAACAACAAAGATATAAAATGCATAACTATTTAAAATATCAACTTTAAAAAAGATAAAAGCTGTATGTGTTAAAATATAGCGAATAGTTACAAAAGGTTTTAGTTTTAAACTTCTATATTCAGAGGTAGCTTTTTAAGGGGTTGGCATGTAAAGGAGTTGGTCAGCTTTAATAGGCATTTAATAAACCCTACTAGCACTTGAAGATATGGTTACGCTTTACGCTGCTCTCTTGGTCGAAGGCAGGCATCGTATGAAAGACCAAAGAGCCACAGCCAACACGAAAATTCTGAACTCCCCTAACCAGTAATTGATGGTAAAAATAAAAAGTAAAAATAAGAAAAAGCCTAGTTTCTACAAATACTAGTTGCATCCTTCGTCTATAGAGGAATAACGAGAGAGAGAACTGAACATGATTATCGTATCTGATCAATCTGCCGGCTCACGTAATACTATATGCTCGATGTGTCTCTATGAGCGCTGGGTGTGGACTTGCTGAGATGAGCGAAGAGAATACTTAGGTATCACATGCGCTTCCTGGCCCGTCTTATCTAAAGCCGTTGTAGGCTAGTCAAGCGCCTTGGCAATGAAAACTGTACCCTAGATTGTCAGCACGCCGCTTTGGTGATCGAGGTACATAGATCTAACGATCCACTACCTTGAATATCCAGCCGGGAAGCGCAGTTACTGGAGCGGTTCCCGCTCACAAGTCGACTTAGAGTTCGAGATCGTCACCGTTAATAATAGGGTAGGTAAACTGCACCTCATCTCTGCAGCTTTCGGTAGTTTGTTTGTTATTTGTTTGTTCGTTTATTTCTTGCATTTAACGCCAGGGGGGCGCTTGCGTTGCAGCTGACCGCCGAGCCTCCGTGAGGGCATAAGCGGGTGCTGAGCTAGGATAACACTAATTATACATGGTATACAGTCTCCCATCCAGCGAATTCGATTCCGAGGACGTGTGCCCCTTTAGGGCCTTCCCACCGCATCCTCCTTGCTTTCGGTAGTTTGCCCTTCTGAAGGAACTTCTCTATCACCGTCACCTCACTAGGACACCTTGTAGACTATTTTTTTGCCCCTGCACTGAAAGACGCCCTTGCCGCAAAGGCTGCCAGATAAATTAAGCCTTCACTATTTCACCGACACGCTAAGTCGAGTGCCATGGTGGAGAGGCTCCGAGACTTAGATCAATGGCTCGTTACTTCTATTTATCCATAAACTAATAGATATAGCAGGACATTAGCCTGCTTGTTTCTGTTGACAATATAATAATGCAGTTTGATACTCCTAGAGAAAGTGGAATTCGCAATGACAAACACAAACAACCCCGATCAGAAGTACGTGTCTTCGGCCGAGACAGCGGGTCTTCTGCCTGCGTGGGTGAACCCAGACCTGGATAGGCTCCTGGCGGTCAAGAAAGCCGGAGGTGATTTCCGGTCGTGGGCCCAGTCACTTATCAACCTGCCGGCCGGGCCCATCTTTGCGCGCATCACGGGCGTGACTACAGTGTCATTGCCCTCATGGAACTCGGTGCAGGTCAGGACCTATATCTTGTGAAAGACTGCTGATGGAAAAACTATGGCATCAACTAATGCTAAGTTTGAATTGGCCAGGCCGGGCGAAACCTTTATATAGAACTTAACTCCGACCTTGTTTTCGTCAATTATGGCTGCATCCCAACGCTCGAATTGGATATGGAACGAATGGAAGTGCGGGTTAGTAGATACTGCGATCATAAAGAGGGAGACTGAGCAAATCAACCAGATATATAATTCATCTTTCTGTTACGTAAGAGCGCTTTCTCTATTTTCCCACTATTAGGACTCTAATTGTTTATTAAATCGAAATATGGAAACCTCCGCTTAAGATGCACTGTCCCTCAATTCCATACTTTGAAGCATAGTTACTAACCATCAATATAACAGTACTCAGATTCTTTTATCCAAGTACCGAGTTCAAGATGACGCAGCCGTTCGACTGCTGGTGCGAGGCGGAGATATGTTTTGGGTGAGTCGAGGGTGCTGCTAAGTTAGGTGCCGAGAGGTTAAGCGGCTACTAGATCAATGGGTACCTCCATAAAGGAGATGCTTGAAGAGAAATCGAAGGATAAAGAAAAATCCTCTCGTATATGGCGCTGGTGACTGTAAGCTTTTCGAGCGTCTGCCTGGAAGTTTCGAAGTATTTACTGGTCATGCCTCTATAATAGGCCTTTTTTTTTTGTGAAAAAATAAAAATAAAAATAAAAAAGACAAAATTTCCTTTTTGGGAGAATTCATAGTTACTTGCTTTTAGTGTTATGCGTTACCTTGTTCAGGCCAAATTCTAACTGTATATGTATATGTAAATATTTCTATAGACCTCCTCTGGTAAACGCAAGCCTATCTTCTGTATATTGTAGATGGTTTATATCGGATTACGGACCATTCTCAAGTTATATTTTACTGGCTGTACATGGTGGCTATATCGTCTACGGTACTGTATGCGGCTCGTCCGAATAAAAATATATAGATCGGCCCCAGACACCTCACCGTCTACTCGAGAAGAAGGAGGACACGACAGTACCTACTAAATAGCTCGGTAGGTGCTAAGCTAGGTGCTAGTCAATCGGTGTTTAGTGTAAGCCGCTAGCCAGTGAGCTAAGAACCAGCGAGATCCCCAAGACTAAAAGTCTTTAAGATGGGTACGAACATGGAACCCCCCCCCCCCCCCCACACACACAAACCGTCCATTGTGATTCGCTAGGTTAGTAGTATTCTTCGCGTCCTGCTGGTCAGACATGTTGCATTAAATCGTGACGGCTCGTGATGTCAAACATCAATAAATCCCATTATCTCTTGAGTTGACAAGTGGAACTGAAAAAGATCGGTAGAAGAGGAAGTCTGACCTTCCCCTAGGATGCCTAGGTATCTTGTAGCCCTTATTGTACCATCATGCTATAAGAGAATAAGTACTACATCAGATTACTATGATATCGGGTTATTATTGCTTTATTATATGACTGAGTCGAATGAAGGTGGTACCGGCCAGACAAAATTGGTCGAGGTGCAGGTGATCGAGAGTAAAATACGCGGAAGCGATACAAGAGAAGTAACAAAGGCAAACTCAGGAGTAAGAAGGTGAGTCTGTATAGCGAGGCTACATAAATTCCCCACAGATATCCCGTATGGCGTTAGGTGTCTAAGTGTGCTAGTTAATACTCGTTGAGAGGGAACTGAATTCCTCGTGTAGAGCCGTGGCTCATACTTGGCCAATATGGATGATACACGTTAAATTACGATGAATATCAATACATGTATTAATAATTAGTTTGTACTTGTCAATGCAATTCATCTGTTCCTTGAAGACAGATACATTCCAGGTGATCGCTACCCACCCCCCACAAAAAGCTATTACTAACATCTTCATACCTTGATTGTGAGTCCATTACTCTAATTGCCCCTGTTCTGGCTATGCCCCTGCTAATATTTGCCCGTCTAAGTCGATGTCAGATTTTGGATAGATCAAAATCAGCCTGGCTATTTCCACTAATTTTTCAGCTTGAAATTAAACCAAAAGGAACCACTGTTGTGAGATTCGCTGGTCTACATGGTACTAATACGGTGTGCTAGGGTGCCAAATGAAAAGCGCTGCTTTATTCGAGGCAGAAAGACCACGTAGAGGCTTATGCAGCCTGAAGTAGCTCGTTTCGCCCGAGTGCTTCCTAAAGGTAGGTATCACGCCGGCTATCTAAAGTAAGCCAATCCTTTGCTGTTTCTTTAAGAAGATATCTTATTATTTCCTTTAAGCAGTCGCCTTTCCATGTCACGTTTCCAGAAGAAGCTGCTGTAATACCTTGAACCTAACCGGCTTTGTCAGGAACTCTGACATGCCAGCATCCATTGCCTCCTGGCGAGCAGCGTCGTTGCCAACCCCAGTGATAGCAATAATGTGTGCTGGCTTCATCATGTCACTCTGCTCGTACTCTCGAATCTTACGAGTTGCCTCAACCCCGTCCATGACCGGCATCTGCAAATCCATTAGCACCACGTCGAACGGCTGATCGGCATTTTTGAATTTGTTGACAGCTTCTAGGCCATTCATAGCTTCGGCGTATGGTAGGTTGATCTTTTTCATAAATGTAACGAGTAGCTTCAGGTTTATAGCGTTATCATCAACAAGAAGAACTCGGGGCTGCTGTCGTGTCTCATGGTCTGACTGAATTTGAATATGCTGCGAGACGGTGGAGTCGGACGGAGTAGAGGGTGACGGCGAAGGAGCGTGAGCATTTTCATCAGTGTGTAGCTTAGCCTCGAGCTCATCGGATTTCCACTTTAAAGAGTTGATTGACGGGCGATGGTGGGTGGCTGACTCATCGTAAACAACCGGAGAGGCATTCCACTCGATCTCTGCCGCACGCTTCTGTATCTCACGACTCGGCAATGGTGATGGTGATCTGGAGCTGGCGGACGTATTTTCCTTCGGTATTTCTGCTTCAATACGCCGGAGGCACTGCAGCAGAACTTTGGCTAACTTTCGAACTCCCACCGGCTGGCTGATAACTTCGACTATCCTACCGAGGGAGGCTAATTTCTCGATTCCGGCTGCTCGTAAGGCCGCTGCTTCGAAAGCATTCGTGCAAATGATGAGCAACGCGGCTTTTTTTCCTAAACGACCTTTTTCCTTTCTATCGAAATGACGCTCTACCAACTTTTCAATCGGTGGTGGCTCGGCGTAGACAAAGATAGCCGTATCTGAGTCAGTATCAACACTCGGGCTTTGAATGACATCCATACCAAACCAATCTCTGAATAAAGCGGTAATAGAAGACTCGAGCTTTGAGAACTGTTCTTTGCCCAGGAGTTTTTCATCGACCATGGGGTCCAAGATACAAAGCTTCTTGCCAGTGGTAACTTCTATAGCATCGCGAATATCTTGTTGGTCATCATGGAAAGCTGTTGGAGGAGCGACTGTCATAGGTATTGTAATATTGACATGCGTCCCAACACCCTTCTCACTGTCGACCCTGATCTTTCCGTGCAAGTTTGATACTATCTGAGACGTGATAGAGAGCCCAAGTCCGGTCCCGGGAGTGAAGGAGTCCTCTTGGGAAAATGCCTTGAACAAGTGATTTTCTAGAAAATCTTTAGACATGCCAATGCCGGTATCTCGAACGGCGAACTGGACGTCAATTCCAGATGAGGTGATTCGGCTGGCCCTCAATGAGATCTCGATACACCCTGCTTTGCAGTACTTGATCGCATTCCCGACCACGTTCATAATCACTCGGCGAAGTGCCCCTGTCTGTCCTTGCACGTGCCATGAAGTCTTTTGTATGTCAAGTATCAGAAACACTTTTCCAGAGAACTTCGCACTGCCGTGGTGGATCTGCTCATCCAGTGGTGCGTCATTATCAAGGTTCATCGACTTCATGTGCGCACTCGTCTCTTCGGCAGGGTCGCGATACCGGATATCTGCTTTGCGGAATGTTTGACCCGCGAATACTGCCTCAACAACTTCTTCTAGCAGCACAGCAAGGTCAAAAGAGGTGGTCAAGGAGCTTGGTTCATTCGCAGATGTAGCCTTTTGCAACCTCTTTCCCCGCGACGATGAAGTCCATTTCAAATTATTGTTAATTTTAGCATAGTCGAGTAGATGATCTATGGTATCCAGCAAAGTCTTGCCGCATGTCTCCATCGCCCCGGTCAGACTCATTTGGTAAGCCGAGGTGATGGTATCTTGAAGGAACTCTAGGTTTCCGAGCATCCCGTGTAGTGGTGATCGCAGATCGTGAGAGATGGAGGCGATAAATGTAGACTTTGCGATATTCGTGTTCAAAACCTCCATACTGGCGACCTCACTCATCATGCAGGAGCCAAAGGTCTTGAAGTAAGGCAGTGCGTCATCAGGGTCACCCATTTTAAAGTCGTTACCCCAGATGAAACCTGCTGCATACCATTGACCTTGAGAGTAGTTGAATAGTGGCAAGAAAATCAGCCACTTGGCATCTGGGATGTGTTCGAGAACCTCCCGGGGAAGCTTGAGAGGAGACTGGTCCTGGAGATGTTGTGATAGCTTGTTAGAGGAGGTCTGCGTCGGACCACCCCCAGTGATAGCTTCGTCGAGGGCTAGGCTGTTGTCCGCTACGACTCGCCCCTTGTTAAGATAAAAACACTTTCCGAAAGGATACCGCATAATGCATTTCTTGAGGCTCTTGCGCTTGATCACACCGTGGCGAAATTCGTCGGCGCAACCTTCAGCTAGAGCTATGCTGATGACTTCAGCCATTTCGTCCAGCCTATCTCCGATAATCCCTTCCGAGAAAATTTCTGTCTTTCCCGAATAAGTCATCAAGTCTCTCTTGGTATCGTTAGTGTACGGTTCTTCATCTTCGTTCGATTCGAGCGCAACGTCCGCTGTTGCCCAGGGATCAACGGTCCCAAGGGGCGAGATTCCTCCCTCGGACTGACCAGAGAATAACCCCGACGAGGCATCTACAAAGAGACATCCGGTAGCCTTGGCTTGCTCACAAAGCAACTGCGAAGCCTGAACAAAAATTCTACGAATGTTATCCTTGGAAGGATCCGGGGTTTCTTGAGGGTTAGAGTCATTATCCCTGGAATATTGAGGTACTTCGACGGTATCTGGTATACTACTCCTTTTAGGAGAAACAGAAGAGGCAGCAGAGATATCAGTGGATCTCGGCTGGCTTTGACGCCCCCGTGGTAGCATACTTTGAGAGTCCGATGTCCCCTTATCAGATGCTTGTGTTGAATCAGGCGGCTGCACAGAACGATCGGCATTGTTAATTTTATATTTATATTCGGACAAATCCTCAAGAAAGTAGGAAATGCCCCTCATAAAGTCCCTTTCTGAGACGCGACCCATCGAGCTCACTATAATATAACAGGTCAGTGAACACTAATCCACGTAGGACTAGATTAGAGCCATGGGCAGACTTACTGACCCTCTCCAGGTGCTCTGCGATAGTTTGGGCAACGTCTCCCATAAACTGTAATTGGTCATATGTGAGGCCTTCGGGGCGTGGTCGGGGATCTGATACGGCGTAGGCGCCTATAGAATATCCATGTTTCGTAACAATCGGCACGCCCGCGTAGAACCTGACGGCCGAGCCCGACGTGACGTAAGGCCGAGTCTTAAAGCGGTCGTCTTCTAGAGTATCGTTGACAACTAGAGCAGGGACTTCGACATCTCGGCCTTCGTTATCTTTAGATATAGTGATAGCGCCTAGGGTGTGTTCGTCCATGCAGTCCCCACGAGGAAGGGTGACGTTACCGAGCCAGATATGGTCGCCTGGCGCGTGGCGCCTCTCATCAGCGAGCGAAAGGGTTTGCGTCGCCTCTGCAAGGATAATCTGAGTCTGCGTGTCTATCAAGGACACCATGCCACGCTTGACGTTTAGTCTTAAAGCAGCCAGTTGAGCAAAGGCAGTCAGCGCGGTGTCGTGGGAGCAGCGCACTGGCCGATCGGCATCCGGGCCGGTATTGACAGGTACAGCATTGAGCTTTTTGGAGTCGAGCCAAGGCTGGTAGTACTTGGTAAGATCGCGCTGCCTTGCAAGCTCAGTGCTGGCGCTGGCGCTCGAGGCGCGCCTCGAAGCAGCACTCATCGTCGGCAGAGGCTCGCTCGGCCTGGGATGAGGTGTGGGCGGAGGTTATTATTAGGTATTCGACCTATCCAGCCATCGTCAACTGCCCTCCAACCCACCTCGCCGATCGTTCTGTCTAGGATTTTCTTCTAGCCTCCACACTGTTCCCACTTGGTGCGGAATTGTCCCCGCGACGGGTATGAATGCGTCATTATGCATCAGCTGCGGTCGGTGCCGTCATCATCGGCACAGCATTGCAAAATGAGTATTCTTTCACGCTATACTTTGAAGACCTAAGAAATATTAAAGTAGAAACGCGTAGATTATATACGGGGGAAACGTTGAGCAAGGAGCATCAATGACGGCTACTACTCAATAAGTGCAGGCCTACGACAGTTGTTCTAATAGTACGTACTACAGTAGTATCTAGCTGCCAATTTGGGCTAGAATGGAGTCTCGGCCTATGTCTAATTATAAACGCAGAGTGGGTGAGACTATTACCTAGTATCCGAGACGCGACGACTACTACAGTAACTATATGAAACCTCCTTAAAACTGGCCTTTCTTTCCTAATCATGGTAGTGTATAGAATCATGCAATTTTATTGGGCCTAGAAACGTCGGATTGACCAATCTGTCTCGCGCTAAGGTCTGTAGGACCAATAATATCTCTCTGGTCCATTTCGCTGGTAATTTTACCCCGAGAACAGCATATTGGTTATAGCACATCATTCATGCAAATGCGCTGTTAATATACCAGGGTCGGATAGATCTACATCCTTTATATTCTTCAGTCTTGCAGTACTTCTGCGGCGTCTATGGTACCCTACATCATAATTAGTGATAGAGAAAGAGCACGCATACCTAGGTAGCGGCCAGGAGGGAAATCCCAGCTAAGCCAAGGCACAGGCAGGACAGGTCTCATTGAGCTTTACAGATGCCTTCATATCTTACTATAAGTCATAGGTCTTGTAATTTTTTGAAGAAACTGTTGCCAGCTTTTTTAAATACAATCCATTATTCCTTTGCAGAGACTCCCGAGGCACGATCATCTGAGCTCTCACCTGCTGGTGTCCCGCAGTCAGGACTCCTAGGATGGAATTTATTCGAAGCCAAACTGGCACAGCCAATCTCTACTAGTTGTAGTCAGCAATATCGCTTGGTACCGTCCGCCGGAACAACAATGCACCTTGTGTCAATGGCTGAGGTATCATCGCCTGCCTCAGCTCGGCGATGAGGGTAAAGTGACTCTTTATGATACCCATGATCACTATAAAGTGCCTCGATTCTCTTCGCTTCGCTCTGCTCACAGGAACTCGAGTGTGCTAGTCGTATCTATCCCCGGCTTTGGTGATCTCAAGGTCTTGCGAAGAACCACCGGCGGGATCAAGATACCTTCTCAACCAAAGCACTGAATTCTCTCTATCATGACACTCTCACGGTTGCCTTTTAACGTGACTATGTCTATAAACTTAATATATGCTCGGCCCTGTTCTAGATCACGAACAAGGAGATTTTTGATGGACTTGATTTCGCAGAATCCAAAATATTGCCACCAAAACACAGCACATGAAGGAATGCCGATAGGATAAGCAATAATACCCCTTTAGAAACCCTTGTTGGAGATGCTCTAGTCGGTCTCATAATTCAGAAGCTTATAAGAAAAACAAGAGCTATGAGGAGCCATTGGGAGAAGAAAAGACGGAGAACCGGGTTTCCTACCTATTCCAGTCATTCTTACACTTCGGAAGTTCTTTTTATTCATTCTGATCTATACCGTTCTCTGGCTACCACGACAATAGCTGCAGAGTTTTGTTGCTCTATACTATCTATTTTATTTATTCCAGGCTAGAGATTGTGCTACTTCAAACTTTTTCCACACTAAAATGATGCAATCGCCGAATGATTTAGCGGACGATAGGGGGTGAATCATAATTTACAAAAGCTGGCATTGGTAATCTTGGACTGTTTTCGACGTAGTCGAGTAAGTGTCACCCATTAGAGCTTCAGCGTTAATTAGTGGAATGTATTCTTTTAAGCATGGCTTTTCCTCTCTTTTTTTCCTTGTCATTCATCTAGTAGTAACTACTGAGTTCAGATTCCCACTCATTCAAACTTCATCAGGTATGATTCGATAATGAGTTTTCATTAATTAATATAAGCCAGTGTGCTCATTTCTATTCAGCTTCTTTAATCGATATCCAATGACTATAACTATCACGATCTTGCTGTGACCCTCTAATGGCAATAGTGGTTACGGCGACATTAAAATTTCGGTCTTAGAATGGATGTGCTGTTTTAACTGCGTTGGCTACTGCATGACTGATGACAATGTTGCAACTAAGTCCGAAAGAATTCTCAAGGGCCATATCTGGCATATGGCAACGTAGTATTTTTGGTTTATAAAGAACATGAAGCCACAATGGGCTGGACCATCAGGATTCGTTGAGTAATCGTTAAATACTTTCTCTTCGGTAAATAAGTGCACCAATAGGGATCTTAACCCCCTGCAAATGTGGGGAATGTTCGGAGTTTACACCAGCACTGCATTGAATCTTGGCTGTTTTCAACAGGCGTTAGAGTATTCTGTATACCATGGCGCTTCGTCTTGCAGGTAGTTGCAATTGTATCGGGCTCTGCGCAAGTTTAGCGTCATGCATTACAATTTATAAGCCACCCAATATCAGTAATTACTCTCTCCATACGAGCGCGGGTGACCCACCTCTACCCAAAACCCAGGAGACGGGACAATTGGAGCTGAATAATGAAGACTTCGCCAAGCAACATCTGCCACGAGGAGGATGGGTATGGCCGAGAGCATTCGAAGCCCGAGAAATGCTGCTGCTATACGGGCGGCAGTCAATACTTAAAGCCCGAGGCCTCACGACTTCAAATCCGGCAGAGTAGCATCATCTTCATCTTACCGAGTTATAGTAAAGCGCCAAATGATCAGCCTATAACTGTGACCGATCGGATAATTAATCTTCAGTTTTTCTACACGAGGCGACATGGCTAGATTCACGAATATTCTCATCATCGGTGCTACTGGCTCGATTGGCAGCGTTGTATTGGATGCCTTCCAAAAAGATACAAGCTTTAACCTCACTCTTTTGCAACGAACCTCTTCCAAATCACGCTTGCCTAGCCACTTGAAGGTTATCACTATTGCGGACTCATACCCACTAGAAGAGCTCACCGCGGCGTTCAAGGGCCAAGATGTTATCGTCAACTGCATGACCTCCCTCTCTTCTTTGGAGCAATTCAGGATGGTGGATGCTGCCATCGCCGCCGGTGTCCAGCGCTATGTACCGAGTGAATACGGCCTTAACCTTAGCCGACCGGACGCCCAGGCGCTCAACTCTGTTTTCGGCGGTAAGGGCAAGATCCAGCAGTATCTGCGGGCCAAAGCCGACGACGGTCTCATCGAATGGATGAGCATTTCCTGCGGGATGTGGCTCAAATGGTCTATGGCCAACGAGTTTCTGGGTATGCATGTGAAAGAGCAGAGGTTCGTCATCTGGGACGACGGGAACGGTTACTTCTCGTGTAGTACCGAGGAAAACACCGCCGCTGGTCTCCTACAGGCACTCAAAACCCCTGAGCAAACCAAAAACCAGAGCGTCTTCCTTAGCGACTTTGCTATCACACAGGAGCAGCTTCTCGATGCTCTTGAGAGAGTCCAGGGCGTCCAGTACAAAGTGGAGACCGTCGACAGTGAGAAGTTCATCGCGGAGAAGCAGGAGGCAGTTCGACAGGGCGACGAGTTTGCGACATTTGCGCTCATTGAAACAGGATTTGTGACGGGAAGGTATGGAGGCCATTTGGAAAAGGAGGGCACGATCATGAACGATAAATTGGGGCTTCCTAAGCACACTCTAGACGAGGTCGTGGCTGAAGCTCTGAAGTCAGTAGGAGCTTTGTAGCTGGAATGCTGTTCCCTTTTCATATCACATCAGCCATTATACATAGTCTAGTGCACTGCAATCTAGCAGCGATCCTCAGTAGATATTCAGAGGGGTTGTTAATCTAGAGGTCGAACTTTTTCAGATATTAAAGATACAGGAACCAATCTCCATCGTGTCAAATGTAAAGGGCCAAAATGGCACGTCAAGTGATGCTAGAACGAGAAGTACAAATTAAACGGTTGAGTTCTGGAGTGGGTATAACTAGCTCGGCAAGCTAAAGCTGCTCTTCTTTAAGATCAGAGGCAAATAAGCGAGAAAAAAACCCTTTCCGAGCTCAAGGCGCCAGTGTACCAATAACTGTCTAGTGTATCAACTGTAGAAGGTCACAGAGTATGACTATTCTGCGTCTTGGGAATGAACCTATTAGTCATTGGAAGATATAATAATTCGGGATTCCTATCCGCATTAAGGATGACTAAGAATCTATGATACTTAGCCTTGACCCCTATCTACACCCCTCCGGCTGCCCTACTAGTGACTCTTCCTCAACCACTTTGAACCTCGATCTCATAAGAGTGGCGCGTTACCAGAAAGCAAGCATTAACTTTTTTGTTCCTCCAACTATAGGATGTATAGTGCTGTGAGGCAAGTGCTCAAGGATGGTAGATTTAAATGCGCTCAGTAGTAGAAAATCTCTATACATCAACGACTTCAATACCACGCAGTATTCCACCAGCGAGTTACATAACGCCTTTATAAATAGCCAGTGCTCTAGCGATATATACTCATAGTAAGTGTCATATTTTTATTATCCAATAAACTGCAAATATCTCAGCAATCAATTCTAACTAAAATTACAATATAAATAGATTATTCTCGAGAGGAGTATAGGTAGAATAATGCTGCAGACGTAACGGAGGCAGACCCACTACGAGAATTGTCGCGAAACCGGTGAATATACACTCCAGCTCTTGGTCAACCTATAATGTTCCAGACTGCTCCTGTTTTTGCCTTGATACTACGACTCGCTTAGCGCCAAAGAGCCATACTTCCAAGACAAAGAGAAAAAAAAAGAAGAAATTTTGAAAATAGTTAACGAGAAATTCGTTAATTAAAAATTAACAATTGCAACTGCGTCATATTGAGCTAGAAGTTCTGAGGCTAGTACTATATTCAGGCCTCGTTCCCAACAATACCGGTAAATAATCTCATGCTGGAACCAGCCTAGCTGAGAGGTGGGCGTACCTCATATGTATCAAATGTGGTCAGCACCTACTCTCCCACATATCACGGCGAGCCACGTATGCCTGATGATAAATTTCAATATGCAGAGAGAGAGAGAGAGAAGCCAAACTGTGTTGTATCATGTATGGAGCATTGCGCTCTAGGGCTTGCTGGAATAATGGATAAATGGCCAACCCAAAAGCGCACGGGCCACACCATCTGGCTCTCACGCAACAAAACAGGTAAGTGGGGCGTTTGATACCATCATCTTTAGCGCAGGATGACGACATCATCTATATGTGAATCTGCCATGCCGATTGTACACTCACAGGAAACAATGAAAAGAGAGTTCTCACAGACAAAGAAACCACAAAATAACCCTCGATAGCACAATCCAGCTTCCAAATCCACCATCTCCATAGTCCAAACGCTTACAACTTCACAATCCAAGGAATATTCAACAAGATCTTACACCCCCCTTGGTAATCATGTCAAGCGGCGGCGTAATCGACCACGTGCAGGCGAGAGCCCAGGAGGTCGCGTGAGTTGCGCTTCTTACTCTATACTATCGGAATTCAAGCACTGATATATCTTTCCAGAAAGGAGGATTATGAGAAGGCAAGAGTTATCGTCTCTACCGCAGCCAAGAGTGGTTCATATCTGTACCCTTTCAAGTAATTATGGTTTCCACCGGCCTCTACAAACCACACAGACAGTAAACTAACATAGTTAGGGGTATTGTTTACTTTTGCACTCACAAATCGCTATGGAAGCCCTTCACATCGCGAATTCTGCCCACCCTCGGTTTGACTGCGGGTGTTACGATAGCCATGTTCTTCTTCACCTACCTTCCTCAGCTGGCAATCCTTGTCCTATTCAATGGCCCCCTAGCAGTTTTCACAACAGTTCTTCTGATACTTAACGAGAGCTCCACCATCGTGAACATCGTGTCACGCAATTTTCTCCTGCAAGATGCCCTTCTGGACACTTTCGACGGCACTCTTGTTTCGAGAAATGCAACCGACATTGTCAGCGAGGGGCGTCAATTGAAGTTGGGCAGCGATCCCATTGCGAGACTTGGAAAGATTCTTAAGAACCCCTTCTCCAAATTTACGCCGAAGGCCATTGTTCGATACGTCATGTATCTCCCGTTGAACTTCATTCCGTGTACGGACCCCATGAACATTTACTGGAAGAGAGACTTTCCTGCTAATACGTGGTGTCGATAGTTGTGGGGACCGTTATCTTTATCCTCCTTCAGGGTAATCTTACCTATAATTGAATGATTGGATGCATCTAACCTGGCTTCCAGGTCGAACGAGAGGCAACTCGGCCCATGGTCGAGTCCGTTTCCCCGTCCGATGTTGAGACAGGATCTAACTGAGATAACAGTACTTTCAGCTAAAAGGCTGGTCGGCTTCGCAGCAGCGGGACTGGCTTAATAAACACACAGGGCCGTATGTTACGTAAGTATCAACCAAATTTTCCATCTCGACACAATACTCCGTCTTCCGTAGAAGAGAGGATGGCGGCGGACCCCTAATATTCCGGATATGACCGAAACTTGTTATCCTTAAAATCGGGAATGCCAGATGAGGCACATTGCTTACCTAATCTCTAGGTTTGGAACAATTGCGACTCTTTTAGAAATGGTCCCAGTAGTGTCTATATTCTTCGCATTTACCAATACCGGTGAGGATCTGCATGTGTCTCATCCTGTCCTACGTGTCGTAACTGACAGCTGGCACAACAGTTGGCGCTGCTCTATGGGCCGCCGATATTGAGCAGAAGAACACGCAGATGACCGCGAGCACGGCCCCGAATCTGCGCGAGTCCGCCAAGAAGGCCGAATGAAAGGGTACACAAGATGCACAAGGCCGACATCCCCGAAATTAGTCAGTTAAATAGTGCGCAGTCTTGCGTCCAACCGTGCCGTATCTAGCTCTGCTACGCGATATAACTGCTAAGAATAGGTGGTAATGGGAATATGTCGCAGGTTTTTTGACGGTCATGTGGAAGGCAATAAGCAGATCTTGAAGCTAGAATCCCAACGGTCTCACACAGTATAGTACAAAGCCGTGCATAGACGACTCGGCACGTTACATTCCAGTGAATCTTACCACATCTCATATCCAACATGTGGTTGACTGTTTTATCAACATACGGCTATTAAAGCGTCGGCAGGTTGCAATATGCTGTTTCTAAAGGCTATTTAAGACTTCAGACTATTCGTAGGTATCGTCGGTAACTAGAGCAAAACTTTGTCCAATAATTAAATACATGTGACACTGCCCTGATATGAACATACACAATCGAGTCAACGAAAGGTCTAGATCATTGTTTGCTATCTCCAGTAATTCATGCAGGACAGCGAAACGGGTTGCAGCCAGGCACGAGACCGCCATCCAAGGGCGCAACTAGATACCGCTAATACAAAGTACAATTCCCGCTACAAGACAATTAACTAAAGTCACTAACAGTGTCACACGCTTCGAAAGATCTATGACGGTAATCTAGCCACGGGTAGACGCAACTGTCATCTCTCCTATGACAAGGCCCAGTGTAACCCAATGCGTGGTTACAGCCTCAAGAGCTTTCCTACACGGTGTGCTACATGTTCAAAATTATGTCTGAAATATGAAGTGGATAGTGGCCTGAGATGATTCATTAGCCGGGTTCACAAGTTCCTGAATGCAACTGTGCTTCCTCCATCTGAACCATTGACTTGCGATGAAGCTCGTCTGATCTACATGACTTGCATGTGCTGGATCGAACCATACCCACGTCCCCTCGATCTGTAGTTGTACAACGTACTGAGATACCATTATTGCATTCCATGCGCATTCTCAAAGGCGTTATAGTCTGCGTAGGGCATTGCTCAATGCTGATGTGTCAACAGCCACGACTAACTCAAGATGACATACTCTCAGGAAATATTCATATACACGAGGGGAGTTGAACAATTGAACAATATGGCTCTTAGCTTAACGGAGATATGAACCAGACAAGGGAAAAGACTATGACGCCTTAATATTTAAATACCCGTAATGACCATATCAAGCTATAGGAATAAGACAAAACAATTGTTCAACAAATTCGCCCAAAGCCGATCAATAGTCTAGTGCAACCTAGTTTCCTATTATTGCGTTCTACTCGGGCCCAAATTCACAGCTCTCGCAATTTCAGTTCTCGCTATCTCATTGAAGAAACCTGAATTCAATGTCAATAAGAAACCATATCAAGTCTGCAGCACCGTAACTAGGACGCATGGGCCTGACCGTTAGTTATCTGAGTTTGCTATCTACTATATGCATCAGCCATTGGCGGACATGTTATACATTGACTTCTATTTCTAGCAATCGACGAAACTTCACCGGCAATGTCTCTCGGCTCGGTAGGCATAGCCGTGTGCAGATGCTCTTTACCGCGAGTGATCCGTATCATCGTATCAAGCAAAGAACATGTGATAATTTCTGCATAGACACCTACCTAGTTGCGCAGCTTCATTTATTCCTTAAACTTAGCTATTGGATGTTACTCAGTACGTAAAATGTACATAGCCGTATACCTGGACGCGCTTCCATCCTAGGTTATCACCAAAAAGTTGCGTAGACATTTCTTATTCGCGCTTCTACTTGTATTTATGAAGCGTACCAATGCCTCAGGTTACGTGTTTTGGCGCGTTGATAAACCCGCGTCCACAAGGCTCATGGTACCTGCAGATACACACGTCCATAAGAAGGCAGGTGTCTTGCTCCCTCGTACCTCTGCATACAAATACAAGTGACATCTCTTTCAACCACCTATGAACACCTCCCTTTTTTTTTCCTCGCTGCCTTCACAACACTCAGATTGTCACCATCACCAGTCCTTCGTTATTTCGATCCTTCATCCTGAATCGCCCATTCTTCCCCTAAGCAACATTCACAAGATTTATTCTCTTTGTTTACTACCTATTTCCTCCGTGATAATTCTCAGCCTGCCCCTTTTCTAAGGAGATCAAAAATCTGCTTTGTATCCATTCCAGTTTCTAGGTGCCGACGTGAGACACAATCATGAGAGCTTCGACTCTCGTTGCCGACCTTGTGTCGGTGGTTCTCTTTACAGGGTGCTTTTCTAGAAGTCTTGCCCTTCCTAACTCACATCCAAGCATCACTGAGCGTGATGTATCTAACGAGGAGGCTTCAATTCATCCTGATTATGGTATGCCCGGAGAGCCTCTACTTAATCGCGATGCAGGCATCTACCCTAACGCCACCTATGGGGGATACGGGCCGCCGCCTCCACCTGCTTCGACGTCCGAGATTTCCGCATCGATTTCATCGGGATTCAGTCAGTCTTTCACAGGAACGGTTACATCGGGAATCTTGAGTACTAGCACTTCTAGTTTTTCCAGTATGAGTATCACAATAAGTGCGTTTCTTTCTTCCCATTCTAAGGCGATAGCATTTTGACACCTATTCAGACTCCCCCCTGCCAGGCGCTTCTAGCCAAATCACGGTTTCCCCTTCAGGATCACTATTGGCCGCATCCACCCTTCAATCGCTTTCATCTGGAAGCTCCGAGTCAGGGTCCGTTGTATCCTCCTTTATCAGCATTTCAACGACAGAGAGTACTGGTATCAATGGTGTTTCTACATTGCCGTCGACAGAAGCTAGCCCGACGAGTCTGCTGAGTACATCGGCCAGTGGTACTGCCTCGATAGGAAGTGAGATTTCATCAGGAGCCAGCTCCTTTGAAAGCTCAACGGCAAACTCAGTAGCGACTGCTTCAGGTTTTTCTAGCGTAAGTGAATCGTTTATTTTTTTATCATACCGGTATAATGCTTCACGGCGACTGCAACTCATACCCCAAGTCCTCTCTTACCAATAAGCTAACTACGATCTGTAGATGGTTCCTTTTATAACAAGCTCAACATCTGTAATGGTGATTACTATGTCTTCAAGTACCGTGCTGACCCAGACAATGTTCCCAAATGAAACAGCATTCACAACGGCTATGACTGGGCCAGTTACTGCCAGTGCTCCTGAATCTATGACATCCAGCACAAGTATTTCACTTACTGGGATAGAGCTATCCAGCTTGCCGAGCTCGACCGTTTTAGGATCGTCATCAACACAGAGTAGCGGGATCGTCTCTTCGGGCTCGATCTTGTCGAGTCTACCAAGTCCAACAGTTCCAACTTCGGGTTCTCCTACGGGTTTTTCGTCATCTAGAATTGAGACATCAATTCCGTCCCCATTCACGAGTTCGCTACCCAGTACTGGCACTTTAGAAAGTATAGTCACGAGTAGCGAATCTTCATCTGTCTCCTCGATTCCTTCCGGTATGAGTACGACCCTAACCGCGACGGAACCTGCCTCTACTAGTATCGAAAGCTCAGTCTCACTTGGTGTCTCCTCAAGCGGGAGCTCTAGTTCAGCCTCGGAGATTTTTGTGACGTCTTCCAACATATCTGCTACCTTGGTGTCCACGAGTGGCTTGACAATAAGTACCGCCACTCCTAGTGAAAGCTCAAGTCTGCCCTCGGCGTCCTTCACGACATTTTTCAATACGTCCGTTAGCTCCACGTCGTTGAGTGGCTTCACTTTCCCAAGCACGAATTTTAATACTGCATCAGAAACGCTCCCTACATCGTCCAGTGCTACTGTGCCCTCAATATTCATGAGTAGCATGACACCGAGCAGCGTTCTCGTGTCCGGAAGTCTCACATCGTTGACTTCATTTACAGCGACAGTAGCGTCGCTGCCTGTATCTAACAGCAGTGCCACTGGTATATTAACAACGCCTGTAACTTCTAGTATCTTCACAGGGTCAATAAGTGTTTCTTCAGTCTCGATATCTTCAGCTAGTCAAGGCAGTCAAGCTATGTCCAGCAATCTGGAGACCAGTTCTGTCTCAACCACGACATCTGTATCTCTCTCAGCCAGCAACTTCACAATATCTGGCAGCCAGAGTATTTCATCAGAATCCACAGCATCCGTGAGCGTACCCACTACTCTAACATCACCAGTCACCGAAGGAAATCTGTCAATCACCAGTACTCTTGATACTGGGTTGTTACCTAGCTCGACTGCAGTGTCCGCCCCTTTCCCGACGAGTAATTTAACTCTGCCTATAAGCCAAGGCACTACGCCGGGACCAACTGGCTCAGTTAGCACATTATCCACTCTCGTACCTCCAACAAGTCAGAGTAGCACATTGATCTCCGGCAGTTTGGAATTCAGCTCAGTGCCTATCCCAGCCACGACGTCTGCACCCTTCCCTGTTAGTAACGCAACTATACCAACTAGTCAAGTCACTGTGCCGGGAACAACATTGGTTAGCGCTTCAACTACCCTCACATCCTCGGCAAGCCAAGGCAATGAATCAGTTTCCAGTGGTCCAGGGACTACTCCTGCAACTACCCCTGTTTCTGTGAGCAATTCAATTATGTCTACAAGTCAAGGCACTGTGCTACAAAGCACGTCGAGCGTTCCAGTCATTTTTACATCTTTAACGAACCAAGGAAGTCAATCAGCTTCTACTACTTCTGGTTTGACCCTGACATCGACGCCCTTTTCTGCAAGCAGCTCGAGTGTACTTACCACTCAGGGAAGTACGCCAGCCACACAGATTAGCGGGCTCATCTCTGAGACTAGCACTTTGGCATTGCTGCCAACTGGCACCGACAGCGTTTTCAGTTTTCCATCGTCAGACCTAGCAACCCGCAGCTCACAAGGATCTCTGACAACCACGAGCCTGTTCACTAGTATAAGCACTGGTACCACAATTACTTCTGTCTCTATATCAGGCACTGGAGGACTCAGCAGCAGTGCCCTTATTAGCACTCAGTCGCCAGCTCCATTTCCATTTTCCAACTCAACGCTAACCACCGTCGGACCAACTGCATCAACAAGCAACCCAATCTCGGGCACAGAGCTCTCTACAATGCCGTCGCTCACGGAGTCATCGTTTTCAGTGCCGACTGAGACCAGCATCTCTTCGAGTGCCAGTGTTACTACACTGTTTCTCCTGACTAGCTCTTCGGAATCAACAACTGCGCCTATAAACAGCGCGTTTAACAACAGCAGCGCCTCAGCCTCGAACATGGAGTCAACCTTGACGTCAATGTCATTGTCCGCGAGTTCCTCTCTTTCTTCCGCTGCTAGTAAGACCATGTCGTTCTCCTTTACAAACTCCTCTGTTATTGCAGTCAGCCCAACAAATAGCCTATCCAACAGCACTTCTACCATAATGTCGGTGACAACATCAGTCTCAATCAATAACACCAGTCCATCCAGTGCTGGTGAGACGACTCCGTTGCCGTTGATGAACTCTACGCTTCTTACTGTAAGCGTTACAAGCACTTCTGTCGGGTTTTCGTTAATGTCAACCGGCGGTTTCAGTTCCGTTAGTCCTAGCGGAACGATTCCATTCCCCTTGACAAACTCATCAATATCTATAACCAGCCCAACTGCCAGTTCTTTCGGCGGTACCAGCACCAGTGTGGTTTCTGGTTCAGAATCAGTGGCCAGTGAGACGACTCTGTTCACTCTAACGAGTTCATCCCTTCCGACGATTGGCCCTACTGCCAACTCATCTAGTGCCATTAACTCTTTTACGAGTTTGGGCTCAGGATCGGCTTCGATTCCGTCAGCATCTACTAATGAAACCAGCTCCCTTACTTCTAGCGAGACAACTCCTTTCCCGTTAACAAATTCTTCACTTCCGACTGTAAGTCCTTCAAGTAATTTCTTCACTGGGACCGCTGTGTCCGTGACTTCTGGCCTGGAATCTATCTCAGTGACTGAGTCTACGAGCGGATCCTCTTCTGGGCAAACAGCAGCTTCTTCTTTGACTTCTCCAGGCAACTCACCATCGGCTCCTTTCCCGATTAGTAACTCAACGACATCGCCAATTAGTGGAACGGGTAGTTTTACTGGTCCTGAAACGTCTTCGACTTTCACTGGGTCATTGCCAAGTGCCTCACTCTTGACCACTACGGGACTTATAGGGTCTTCCTCCGGCATAACCCTACCCGGTATCTCATCTACTGCTCTGTTTCCGCTGAGCAACTCGAGTCAATCGGTGTTTGGATCTGGTTCTTCTTTTACCACCACAAGCGGTACTGAAACCACTTTTCCAACCCAGCCTGCTACTGGGTCTTCTCCCACATTGCCAGCTTCACTATCAACACTAGAATCGTCAGGACTTAGCTCATCAACACCAGTTGTAAATGCCACTAGCGTAGGAAGCCCTTCTGGTGCTTCTACCTCCCAAAGTCTTCCTTTGAGCGAAATATCAAGCATCACTGGCTCATTTGAAACAACGACATTGGGTTCTCTCACGTTCAGCACTTCTCCAACAGCCCCCTTTCCAATCTTCAACTCAACGCTTCCAAACCTCGGACCTACGGTAGTTTCAAGCACTCTTAGCACTGGCGCATCTTCAGTTACATCTTTGGCCTCTTCGATAACTCTGAGCTTAGTATCACCAAGTATCAGCCCAACAAGTGGAGGTAGTGTTTTCATAACTACTGGCACGATGACTTTTATCTCTGTTGTACCTAACACGGCCAATTCAACATTTCAACCCCCAGGACTATCAACGATATCCTCATCACCAGGTGCTAGCATACTGTCCACCGGAGCATCAGGATCACTTATCAGCTCTTTAACGGGTCCGTTCCCGTTCACAAATTCAACTGTCCCAACGAGTAGTGTTGCAGAGTCTGGTGGATCGTCATCTCAAACAAGCAGTGTTCCTATAACATCTAGTGTACCTAGCAATCCGGCCACTCAGCTATCATTATCCACGAGCCAAACTTCGAACGTCAACGCAACTTCGACTTTATCGACGGAGACTACCTCAGGTTCCCCCGCATCAACTCTTTTGACAGAAACAAGCATAACCTCTGCCGGGCCTTCGTTCACCCTACCACCATTCCCAACGACGAATTTCTCCTCGGTCGCGAGTTCAACTCTCTCCCCTAGTGAAGGATTATCTTCCTCTGCAGTGACGGAAGCTTCGTTGACTACCTCTGGTACACCCCCCAATTCCGAGTCTACCTCTGGCACAAGCCTGACAAGTGGAAGTGGCATTTCCTCGTCCATATCAGTACAGTCGTCCGCCTCGACATCTTTTCCTGTGACAAATTCGACCTTGACGATGAGCCCCCCGGTTTCTCAAACCTTAGTGTCAAGCTCCAGCAGTGCCAACAACACCGGGGTTTCATCCTCCATACTCACTCTAACAGTTTCTCCGACTACCATCACGGCAACGACTATCACGACAGCAGTCCCAGTTTCCAATGGGACAGTGTTGTCGACATCAGAGAGTAGTTCAAGCTCTGGTAGTCTGTTTACCATTACAACAGAGAGTTCTAGAATATCTACCAATAGCATTTCCACTAGTCCACCCTTCACTATGTCCAACTCGTCGACAGTTTTGAGCCCCACTGGGCCATTCGGTACTGGCTTCTCTTCTGAAAGCATCACTGTCACCAGTCCTACCATCACTTTACAAACTTCTGTTCCTGTGAGCAGCAGTGAATCTTCGATCTCTTCAGGTTCTTTATTGGCAAATACCAGTCAGTCTTCTACTACGAGCGAGCCAATACTTGAGACTACTTCCGGACTGAGCACCAGCGTTTCGTTTTTCTCAAGTCAGACTTCTCCTACATCGGGACTTACCCCCTTTCAAAATCTGACAATACCTCCATTCATTTCTGCTAGCTTCACTAGCCAGGCAACTACTACTGGTATAGAATCAGCACCTCAATCGGTAGTTTTGATGAGTACTGGACCATCTTCGTTCGGTATTCCCAACACCACTCCTTCTGGAGAGGTTACGACGAGTTCGATTAGTAGCTTCATTCCAACTTCATTGACAGCAGCAATTTCCTCTACGGGTTCCGAGATGACCCCCTCCATGAGTCTAATGTCAAGCTCGACTTCCACCAGTGAGATGGGGTCATCTAGTGTCGGGACGAGTCAGAGTCTCTCGGCCAATACATCTCCAACTTCTAGTACTAACGGATTCTCGTCTGTGTCTATCACGTCAGAGGAACTATCTGGTACTACTTCGTTGGCTTTATCTAGTTCGGCACCGTTCCCCCTATCCAACTCTATGGTTCCGGCTGGATCTGCCAGTTCGTCCACTCCACTAGAATTTTCTACAGGATCGACTGCGGCGGCGACTGGGTCTATCACGGCTACACCAACTCCCTCGCTACCGACTATGTCCAGCATTCCCGCGACAGAGCCGTCCTCGATCGCATCACTCTCGTCATTCTCGTATGACACTACGTGCAGTGAGACCACACTCACACAATCCGGCACCACGACGGTCATCACTCTATCTTCAACCTTGACGGCGCCAATTGATACAACCTGTAGTGAGACCACAATTACAGAGTCGGGGACGATCACTATTGTAACTTTATCGTCGACTCCTACCGTGTCGTTGGATACCACTTGCAGCGAGACAACTTTGACCGTGTCAGGCACCATCACAACTCTCACGTTTTCGCCAAGCGCGTTGCCTACGTCGTCCACAGGGGCACAGCCTGGAACAGTGCCAGGTATCTCACCCTTGACTCCCTTGACGCTTCGGCGTAACTTACTAACGAGCTTCTTAGGTAACTCTACGGTAGAGAGCACCGCAGGCTTCCCAAGCACGTTCATCACTTCGACTACGGTACCCGCATCGGGGCAATTGGAGTCTGTCTCTGGGTCCATGTCAAGCATTTCATCTGCTCCAGATATGTTGACTATTCTAGGCGGCGACAAAAATCACAACGGTGACTCGCCTACCAGTACCCCGAGTGCAGGTAACTATGGCCGACGAGACATCGCAGATGAGCCTCCGCAGGACTCTAATGTCATTGCGAACGCAAGATCCAGCGTGGGAGCATGGAAGCAATTTGTCCGTCAGCTGGTCGTGGGTCCCGACTGGTGAGCGCACGGCGCTGACAGTACATGGTAATGATGTGTCTCATCGGCCCCTCTATTCATATCACGTATAAGGTTGGGTTGTATGTCAAGGGGTTAACTGATGTTGTAACTCTGTGTTCATTTGTCTGAAAGTCGGAAAAGCTTGCAGGAATGTTACGGTACCGCGTGGATAGAGACACGCGTGAAAATGCCAATGTAGAGGTTTAGGTAATCCTGTAAAGGAAGTTTTCTTGCTCGTGCACTCGCGTATCGATTTCCGAATAGTGGCTGAGAGTGATGGTACGGTGTTACAAAAGCCGACGCCGATGCACAATTTTCCCAAGGTTTACATGCCCTGAAGACAATTGACACGTACTTCGGTGGAGGTTGGTGAGTTCAGCACTTGACCCAACTCATGGCGATTTGTAAAGGAAGATGATCGGCGGTTGGCTGCACCGAGACTCCGAGACGTTCCATCGGAGGCCGAACACGGAATGCCCGACGCAGTCCGTTCCAGTTATCGGTCTGCAGCAGGTCATCAGCAGCTATGCTAAGCAGTCCAAGTGTTGATGTACCGGTAGTCGTATGTTAAACTACGCATTGAACAGTCTTTTCAAGCTCTAGCCTAGTCATGCTAGAACTCTAGGGTTAGGGAGCATTTTATCTATCATGCCTTCAATCCCTTCCTGTATTGTGATAATTCGGCATAAAAGGCATTGTGAGTATCAAACGAGCTGAGTTTACTTAGGCTGGCGAAGATGGTTATTCGATATGTCGAACAGCAGATTGATAACAAATATGCAATGTTCATACATAAGTACCATGCACAATATGAAACGTTTGCCTTACTAATACAGGCTAACATGATGGTGCATAAATGATATACAGCAGAGGAGTGGTGTAGATCTGTCTTAGGTAAGGCTGCAATAGAAATTTGTATAGGATATTGAATCGAAACTACACTAAGAATATTCTATGGACTAAAATGCCTAAACTAGGTAGATTAGTGCCGCACTAACCTTTGCCATTCTGCTGACTCGCAATGAGGATGGGGCCCTGACGTCGCAACGTCGGGGGCTCCTGCCCTGCTCGCGTCCCACCGATACCCGTCTGGTGGAGACTGCTTCCCGTCAACTGCCGGCCGAGTTCGGTTATCGGCGCACCGTTGAAAGTTGAAACCGTCTTGCGCGTCTTTACATTGATAGACTCTTCCTTTAACCATAAGTGATTAGCCTCAAGATCGCGAGAAACGGTGGCATTCTATAAAGCCTGGTTTGTAGACTATTCGTTTCTTTAGGCATAGAATGTGTTCCGGTATTGTATTAAATGACAAGGATGGAATTACTAGACGGAGTAAGACGGACAAGGGTTCTTACTCCAGCTTTAAGCCACCTTTCCAAATTGATAATACACTCTTTCGTGTCACTTACAAATTCCCTTATCATATTCATGTTTCCATGTGATGCCCCAAGGCTGCGAAATCTCGTACAAGGATATATCGAATTATCAAGGCGTATCAACATGCAGCCAGTGCCCCCGCGGGCCACAGGCGGCGCTCAAGGCGCCCACAGGTCCCTGAGCACGCCATCGAGGCTAAACAAAGCTGTGAGGAGCTGACGTGAACCAGATCTACATGGCACTGTCGCACGGCATTGAAATTCGCATCGCTATCCGTGTAAATTACGCCGTGCATAATCGGCTGCTGCCAAAAAGTTTCTGATTTTTTCTCTCTCCCTGCTGTCTTAATATATCTTATAGCGATCTCTGCTTACCTTTACATACGTACCGCCCACTCTTTCTATAAGGATTCAGCATCCTCCGACTCCCCGCAGCAGGGGTATACGTAGGTGCTTGCAGTAGGGAATCTGGCTCACAGTCCTATCCTCGTGAGAAAAGAATATTGTGGTTCCCGATTCGTGATAAAACTGTCGTGGTCCCCGACCCGCTACCTACGCTACTCACTCTCTCTTTTCTTCTTATATTGAAGCTTGTCGACCGACTACTTGTATTCTGTAACGAGGTTTTCTTGTGTATACATAAGAATATTGTCTTCTTTGCTGCGATCCTCGCCGTCTACTCTCAAAGCAAAGCATAATGGCAAACCCCCCTCACGGCGGTATCCTAAAGGATCTTATCGCACGGGATCTTCCCAGGCATGCCGAGCTCGCAGCCGAAGCGGAGAAGCTCCCCGCTGTTGTTCTGACCGAGAGGCAGCTCTGTGATCTTGAGTTGATCCTCAATGGCGGCTTCTCCCCTCTCGAAGGTGAGCCCTAAGCTTCACTAGCCATTTTTAAGATCTGAAGGGGACCTTAGTCACCTGTGGTGGGATCAGCCACGTATTCATTTTTTAGGATCGGCATCAAGCTAAATCGAACATGAAAGCTAACACGGCCGTCGTACAGGATTTATGAACGAGGCTGATTACAATGGGTAAGCCTGTTTTGAGCGACGTCACAGGAGCTACATCGGCTCTAGACGAATTGCCTGCTTACTATGTGCCATAGTGTCGTCAAGGAAAATCGCCTGACAGATGGCGCTCTATTCAGCATGCCCATCACCCTCGACTTATCTGCAGAGACCATCAAAGAGCTAGGTTTGAAGCCTGGTCTGCGCGTAACTTTACGTGACTTACGAGACGACCGCAATCTTGCTATTCTGACCGTAGACGACATCTACCGGCCTGATAAGTATGAGCTACCTTCCTCTACCAAACACTGATGCTCTCAGGAACAATGCTAATTTCAATTGCGCGTAACAGGGTGCTCGAGGCCAAGGAGGTTTTCGGCAGTGACGATGAGGCGCATCCGGCCGTCAAGTATCTGTTCCGAACCGCTGGCGAGTATTATGTCGGTGGCAAGATCGAGGCCATCAACCGTCTTCAACATTATGACTTTGTTGATCTGCGATGTAAGT
Source organism: Xylariaceae sp. FL1651 (assembly GCA_025201745.1). Lineage (NCBI taxonomy): Eukaryota > Fungi > Ascomycota > Sordariomycetes > Xylariales > Xylariaceae > Xylariaceae sp. FL1651. The sequence continues at coordinate 472,013 of MU624256.1, read as the reverse complement.
CCAGCTTCTTCGCACTTCCACCCCTCTTAATATGGAAACTAACATTATATCTTGTCCAGACACCCCGGCCGAGCTTCGACTACATTTTGATAAGTTGGGTTGGTCTCGAGTTGTTGCCTTCCAAACCCGAAACCCCATGCACCGTGCTCACAGAGAGTTGACTGTTCGCGCCGCTCGTTCGCACCATGCTAACGTCCTGATTCACCCCGTCGTCGGCTTAACAAAGCCCGGAGATATCGATCACTTTACTCGTGTGCGTGTATACAAGGCCTTATTGCCACGATACCCCAATGGTATGGCTGTGCTGGGTCTGCTACCCTTAGCTATGAGAATGGGCGGCCCTCGCGAGGCCATCTGGCATGCCATCATCCGCAAGAACCATGGCGCAACCCACTTTATTGTCGGCCGTGACCATGCTGGCCCTGGCAAGAACAGCCAGGGCGTAGACTTCTACGGCCCCTATGATGCTCAGTATGCGGTTGAGAAATACCGCGACGAGCTTGGCATCGAGGTCGTTCCTTTCCAGATGGTCACTTACCTTCCGGACAAGGACGAATACGCACCGATCGACCAGATCCCCAAGGACACCCGCACTCTTAATATTTCCGGAACGGAACTACGCGCAAGACTCCGAAGTGGCCGTGAGATCCCTGAGTGGTTCTCATATCCTGAAGTGGTTAAGGTTTTGCGTGAATCGCACCCACCACGAGCTGCTCAAGGCTTCACCATTTTCCTCACGGGATACCAGAACAGCGGCAAGGATCAGGTCGCACGCGCTCTACAGGTTACATTGAATCAGCAAGGTGGCCGATCCGTTTCGATGTTGTTGGGCGAGACCGTCCGATCCGAGCTGTCATCGGAACTTGGCTTCAGCCGAGAAGACCGCAGCAAGAACATTGCGCGCATTGCGTTCGTGGCTAGCGAGCTAACACGGTCAGGCGCGGCCGTCGTTGCGGCGCCGATTGCGCCATTCGAAGTCGACCGCCAGGCAGCCAAAGAAGCCGTTGAGAAATTCGGCGATTTCTTCCTGGTGCACGTTGCTACGCCCCTCGAGTACTGCGAAAAGACGGATAAGCGCGGTATTTATGCGCGAGCCCGCAAAGGTGAGATCAAGGGCTTCACTGGCGTCGATGACCCTTACGAGACCCCGGTTAAGCCCGACCTCGTCGTCGACTGCGAGAAGCAGTCTGTCCGCTCTATCGTCCACCAGATCGTGCTCATGCTTGAAGGCACAGGGCTACTAGACCGTTTGTAAACGGCAAAATACATGGTCAAATAGATACATCGTCTCTTGCGGAAAGCCGGTTTCGGATACATTCGACCTTTCGGTCAAATAGAGTGGGAAAACAAGAGGGACCCACGATAGACTTACATACAGGCAGCCATCGATTTCGCCACCATAGCATGACTTATAGGTTCGGTGGGGAGACACAGATGTTGCGTGACCTTTTATGCAGCGGAAAACGAACCAGTGGGAGGAACGCCTTAACAAAACCAGATGTGGTTATAGATATCAGGAGCGACTAGAGGATTAAAATAGAAAGCTAGTTACGTTTTCCTCAGCCTCGTTATCGCTGAAGGCGAGATAAGCCTTGATAAAATTAGAAATAAAATACGATAGAACTAAACGCCGATGGCTGTTTCAGATCTGCTTTTTGGCAATTGACGTGCAGATACTAGCCTGAATACTTGGCTTATTTAACGTCCCAGTTTTAGTTGAGGAAAATGCAAGTCATCGGAACAACAACTTTATTTGGTAGTGAAGATGTCACGGTGCAAGTCTCAGGAATTACTTCCCGTGCCTACTTTAAGTCATTGGATCTCCCCGGCGTCCATAGTTTAGCATCCTTAACGAAGGAAGTGCCAACATTACCTTATGCTCAATATCTATTGAAGGTGCATTGACATAAGTGGGTGTTGATGCCTGACTTCTATACTTTGCGGTGTAGGTCAACCAATTAGACATAGATGTAGCAATTAGCCTTGGCTAGAACACAAGGTAAATCCGGACGAGAAGTAGAAATTATTAAGGACACAGCAAAGACGCAGAGGGAATAATGTTGAGACGTGTCTCACAAATCGACTGCATTTGTCTCTAAATGATCAAAAGTAGTTACTTGCTACAGTGCATCCCTCGACTTAGATATGTTGCGAATCATACGTTGTATTAGATCAGATTGTATAGGTAGTCTAGTTTCAAGCTATGAACTCTCTGGACTAGATAGACCCCGCGTTTCTTTGGATGAAATAGCTAGAAAGGGCCTGACAGTGCGGGCTCAGCCGAAACCATCGCTCTCGAAAAGCCAATCAGAAATGAGCTTTTGGCGTACCTAGGGCCTCGTCTAGCATCTGCAGGCACTGACTGCCCATTTCAATTGGACGAGTATGGCCCCTCTCACCTCGCACTGTACATATGTAGCCGGCGGTCTTTCACACCTAAGGTATCGAATCACAGGCGGCTGCGTAGCTCGTCCACGCCTAATAGTCGCCAACAACGTGCGTGCATATGGTACGTCTCCTTCTCATCTGCATGAACACGAGTTGCGCCATCTTTCCCACAACTTCCCGCGGCACGAAACACACACAACACTACTCCCCAAACGACGTATAAGAAACACGGAAAGAATCAATCGTGACGGCAATTGCGGCGACGATTCTACCAAGCGAACAGCCCATCACAACTTACGTGGAAACCCCAGTGCGACGAACCTCCCTGTCATATTTCAACAAGTAGTCAGGCCCGGTTGGGCTGCAAGGTCCTCCAACATGGGTGCCAAGGACAGCGAAGTTGATGCAGCAACAGCAGCAACTGGTGAGGACCGTCCACGAGAACGCCGGAGCAAGACCGAGCGCTCAAAGTCCGATAAGGATAAGGATTCTAAGGACGGTCACCGCCATAAATCACATCGATCTTCTAAACTCAAAACACCCTTCGATGGTGAATCATGCGTTACCTCCTCTACGCACCACCGTCGGCACCGAACCAGAGAAGAGAAAGAAAGAGATCGAGAGAAGGCTTCTTCAATGAGCGACCTAGTACCCGAGCTCACGAGGACCTCTGTTTCCGGCAGCAGAGTTAGCTTACCATATCCGTCCTTCAGTAAGGCTCACAGCAAGGAAGCTGTCCACAGCCGTGACGACTTGGGTGCCTCGAACCAGCATGGTGATCCACTTACTCCCGACCCGACAGACCTAGGTTCGGGAAACGGGAGGCGTTCCAAATCAGCCGAGAGTTCGAGTGGGAGGAAGAAATCTTCACGCAAAGATGCTCGACCACCGAGTCCTCCCGAGACAGACCTGTCAGGTGAGAAGAAACGGCGTAGCAAGACGTCCAGCCCGAGGCTACGTGATGACGGTTCAGAGCGACCGAGATCTAGGACGCCAGGTCTTTCTCGATCTAGCTCACGCCACGAAGACAAATCAAAGTTATCCACGAGATCCAAAACCTCAAGTCAAGCAACCTACGTTCAGCCACCCACATACAAAGCACCACGCCCTATGCAAGTGACGGACGAGGGCGCTTCCAATCTCAGCGATGACAAGACCGCGGGGGCACCGAAGAGGTCAATCTCGACAAAATCCTCGAGAATCCCAAGCCTCGATGCTAATGACTCGCTCGAGTCTGTACAAGATTCCTCGCCTAGAACACCTACCGTCACGCCACAATTTCCAACGCAATATCCGCCAGCGCATCTCTTCCCTAAGGAGAAAACACCTCCCGCTTCTCACATTGATTATAGCGAGAATGAGCACCCTACACCTACTATAACTCCTGCACCGGACTATGGCCCGCCTCCACCTCCTCCGCCTCCGCCATTAAACACCCAGGAGGTGCCCAGAGTTGACTATCTACTCCAAAATGGTGGACTACATTATCCGATATCTAAACACTTCCTCTCTGTCTTGCCCCGGCAGAACGGAACTCGGCCATCGAACCCACCACTAACAGGTTGTGAGACACTGTTTGCGCCATTCTTCAACCTTCTCGATCAGTACCAACTCGTGCTACAAAAGCAAGGCTCAGTGGCAGTAGCCACAGGACATAAATCAATAGCACGGAGACTCCTCGATCGACTAGAAGACGTCTTCTCTCGAGATCTGCCAGCACAAGGATGTACATGTATCATGTGCGAGCAAACACCTGAAGAACACCAAGGTTTAGGATGGGGAGAAGTACTTGAGCGAGTAGGTGGCAGGGTAGAGATGCCTTCGTGGCCACCATTTGACTTGTCAGCTGTTGTAATAAACGCCATCGAGAGCACAGCAGATTTGCCCCCAAGGCCAGCTTCACCAGTCAAGCTAGATCCCGATATTGCGGAGGAATTCCGAGACCACTACCTACGGCAATCGAAGAAGGTCAAGTCGACGGTAGACAAGTGGATGAACAACTGTGCAGATGCGCCTGCGCCCCCTCCATCGGATGTAGATGACGAAACCTTGGCTTTTGCCATCCTTACGAGCCTGGATCAGGAAGAGCGGCCATACTTCAACGCTCTAATATCCGGAGCAAAAGAGATACAACCTGCTTTGCGGGCACCAACTCCAATGCGGAAGTCGCGAACGGATTTCCTAGTGAAAACAGGACTCCAGCTTCAACGACTTTATCGTTTAACACAAGCACCACGAGATGCAGAAACCGCCGTATATCTCGTCAAAAATCCCTTTCATCACGATCTTCTGGCTACGATGATCGATATTAACCCACAGGAATGGGAGATACTTATCTCTGGTCGATTTGACGGGTTTCTTTGGTCGGGGGCTGATGCCGATGATGCGATCACACCTACGATGGAAAACCCGTTGTCACGAGGTGCTACACCTGCGAGTGGTTTCTTCTCTCCGCCGCCGTCACGAGGACCCGTGCCCTCTGGGATGGGAATGCGACAAACACCGGGTTTTGGCACATCCCGTAGTACGACCCCTTACTCAGGTATGTACTCGCGAGGCACTACTCCTGCTTCTTTCGTCTCTCTGTCGTCATCGGCCATGCCGGGTCAGAACCGCCAGCCCGTGTCTCATGACGAAGAAGTCGAGATGGCAGTCCTAGCAGAAGTAGAGCGGGAGATTTACCAGGGTATGGAAGCACTCGAGGATGCCTTTGAGAAGCTACACGAACGTGCCGAGGTAGTACGTAATGCGCTCCGCCAGCGCAATAACGGACTTCTCATGAGCCAACAGCACCGTCGTGCTGGACGCATCGACGTGTTGCCACAACATTCAGGCGGCTCGATGGGCTATGAGAGACCGCCTTGGGCCACGGGCGACGAAGACGGCGTCACGAGCGAGAGTGATTGGGGTGGTGACGACATTGACCTCGCTCCCGAGGATTCTGCCAGTAATATCTCGAGTTCGCGGCACCGGAGGCCGAAACGGAGAAATGAGCGGCGGACGCCTGCGCCTATTGAGGAGGATGAGGAAGAGAATTAAAGCCAAAGTCTCATCTACGGTTGCACGGTTTGATCTGTAGGGGTAGGGTCGCGTGTCTTATACAGAACGGAAGAGCTATTGCATTCAGAACAAACGAACAGAAGTCCACTGGCGGTTTTAAGGGCGAGTAAAGCGAAAACAGAATTTGTCTTTCAGATACCAAGACATGACCGTTTCTTCTTTTTTATTGCTTTTCAGCGGTTGGCTCTCTCACTCTGCATTTGGGAAATCCACGTTTGGACTTGTCCACATACACAAGCGTACTTCCATGATTGGGCGTTTTTTGGGGGCTCATTTAACCATTGGCGACGTTGGCTCAGGGAAGGAAGAACAGAGTACACTTCATGGAGCCGCTGGTTCGCGACACAGTAGTGTTCTCTTTAATTTTGAGCGGATAAGAGAGAAAACTCTTTCTTCCTCTTATTCTCTCCTAATTTGGCCTTTAGGTACATATTTTTCGCAGCTTTTCTGTCAGTTTGCAGATGCATAATTATGGAGTTGCTTGAGAAATTGAAGAGTATAATTTTTTTTTATTTTTTTTTATTTTTTTTTATTTTTTGTGGCATTCTATGAGTTTTAATCTTATTGGCTCTGCCAGAGTGTGAATCAAGGTTAAACCTTTTTGCTGATATAGTAAGAGCATCAACTGCAAGTCTGCAGACATCCATGTATGATTTTAGTGAGCAGATGAATAATGAAGTGTAATGCCCTCAGAACACGCTGTGCGAAGTCAAAACGTTGCTTAAAGCAGGCACCGGGCCGTGGAAAACAAGTATGTCTAACAAGTAAAACCATAATATCTATATTAAAATAAATCGCCAACGCAAAGTAGGTTACTACAAGATCAAAGTTATTATTCTAAACTAACGCCAAATCCGCCTTTAATATTACTACTACTACCAGTCACATTTCCACTTGCTCTGGATCACATTAGACCTTTCACCTCTGCTTCGTGTGAACGAGAATTTGGGCTTCCTCAGCATACAAATACCTGTTCGGTCCGCAAGGGCGGAAGAAGGCAGGTGGGCTTGAAGTACATCGTTGCATCGCACAGTCAACGCCATGCTAAGGGGCATAAGAAGCCTTGAGTGGCAAATAAGGAATGAGTGGCCAAGTGGCCCATTTCTCAGAGGCATCACTTTACTTTAGAAACAGCTTCGTAGTATGTTACTTGTACATCGCAAATGGGGTTCCCTAGTTCATGCTGTGTGGTTTATATGACACTGGGCCTCTTGAATGGAAATAGCTTCCACGTCTCCACTGACATAGCTCGTTTGAACACATAGATCAGAAAAATGCATGTAGTATGGCATATTTATATGAAAATATTTGTTGGAATGAAGTGAATTGCCTATAGCTACATCTGTTACACTTTATAGGCAACCTTCGCTTCATCCATACTACTTTATAGTACCTAGCTGGTGAGAATGGCGATAGCAATTTTCAATAGCCAGGGCACCCAAGTGGATGCGATCAATGGGATCCTTACACTAACTATTTATCTTCTCCCAACTTCACAGCATGTCAAATTAGAGGCACTAGGTACGGCCCGTCTCAGGAAGTATTTGGGTATCATCAAGGGTGCGCTTTTGGTTCTATAAGGTATTTGCATCTGGTAAATCAAGCGCATATTGCGCCGATCATATTCAGACTGAGACATTTCTTCTAAACGTTATATCCGTGGAGTATGCTTATGCAGCCACAGTTCTCAGCTTTTACAGGCCGCTTTTCCTAACGCCAACCCACCATGATGGTCATAACTATTCAGCCAGCAATAAAGCTTTTCAGGGTACTAATTAATCGAACTAGAAGATATTTTGGTCAGTGAGAGACCTGGGGGAAGACCTTGAAAGACCTACAGGTGTCAGGAAGGATTCTGCAACAAAACGTGCTCGAGCGTTCAGCTGTCCCTTGTCAGCATAATCAGTCTCTCACCGAGGTTGGGGAATACAAACAAATAGCTTCATCTCCGAAATCTCTTTATCCACCTCTTCCATGAATTGAATGATAAAGTCGACGAGTTTGTGTTTCAACATTTCTTCAGTGTGGAAGTTCGTTATAAGAAAAGAGATATCATAACCCTGTCCAATCCACGTTAGTCTTTAGTCACCCTAGACACTATGCTAACTTGGCTATGGCTTGGTGGTGATTGGCGGTTGCTTCAGCATGGCAGCCGTACCTTGATTGGTTTCCTCCTCAAAATAAAGAAAGCCTCTGCTCTTTGCGTCAAGAAACGTGTAAACTTATGGACCAGTATGTTTTCAATCTCATCGGCCTGCTTGATCTTGATACTGATCCGCACACTGTTGACACTGGGTTCGATGAGGACCTTCTCGTTTTCGTTGCGTGCAATGACCAAGTGGTTTAAGAGGACCTCGGGTGACGTCTGAGCCTCAATCTCGGGCACATTGTGTCGCTCTGATGTTTGGGAGGCGAAGTTGGAGAGACAGAGCGCGGCCGTGACAGAGCTCCGCACACACTGGAGATATGGACGGAGGGATTGAGACTGCGACGGGAGTAAGACAGTACCTGTCGCAACTTGGGTGGACTAACACTTACCATGATGAGCAAAACTGGCCCTCAAGACCGAATTGCGGAAATAGAGAAGCCGTATCGTTGGGGGGGTTGAGCTGAGTAGTTCGAACAGTCCTAACTGACTTGTAATTACGACGACGTTGGCTGCTCGGCACTGCACCGCCAACGTGGTGGGGCAGCAGCAGCCTAGGCAAGTCTAGAGAGCTGGGCTAAGGGCTCATGGCGGTCTCCCATCTGAGGCTTAGGGGAGAGAGCACGTGACATCAATCTGTGGCTTGACAGCGTCGATCAAACACAGAGAATCAGGTAAGGGCAGTGTAAGGGAACCCCACCAGCCCCTCCCCTCGTCAGTCGTTCTTGCCTATCCAGAGCCTATCTAATCGCCGTACCCCACAGGCAGCTTTGCCCGCTCGTGTCGTAGTGGCGGTTAGAAACGCATGGATTGTTAGGGGTGACGCAGGTTTAAGTTTGCCTGGGAAGCAAATCAATTCCTGTTCTCTCTCCGCGAGGATTTGATACTGGCCCTCTCTTTCCTTTCATCATACCCCATCCCCTTTGGCCGCAGCCCATCTGTCTGCTCCCCACAGTTTCCTTCTACCCGACCATACAAGTTCTACACAGAATTAAAGCTACACGATGGCGTCAATACCTGGTAAGGAACCCCGCGATGCGCATCTCTTCATACTGCTCCTTACCCAAACCTTCAACTAACCATGAGCTTAAATTAGTTGTCGTAAAGCACCAGGGCAAAAAGTACGATGTAGAAGTCGATACCGACTCTAATGGCGAAGTCTTCAAGTTCCAACTCTACAGTCTTACTGGCGTTGAACCTGAGCGCCAGAAGGTCCTACTCAAGGGCGGCCCGCTCAAAGATGATGCCCCCATGAGCCAGTTCGGCCTCAAGCCTGGTCAGCCGATAACGATGCTCGGGACGCCGGGAGGTGATGGCCAGAGTAATGAGCTCGTTCGACCAACCGAAAAGGTCAAGTTCGTCGAGGATATGACCGAGGCCGAAGCTGCACAACAGGAGGGCGCCATACCTGCCGGCTTGACCAACCTGGGCAATACCTGCTACCTGAACTCGACTCTCCAGACCTTGCGTGCGATTCCGGAACTACACGATGCGCTGTTCAAGTACGAGCCACCGAGTGCCAGCGCCACGGGCACAATGCCTCAGCTCGATCTGACCAGACAGCTGCGAGATACGTACAAGTACATGTCTCAGACCCAAGATGCCTATGTCCCCCACACATTTCTCGCTTCTTTGCGGAACATTTACCCCCAGTTCGCCGAACGCTCTCGCACTGGTGCCGGCTTTGCTCAACAAGATGCCGAAGAAGCATGGTCGCAGATCCTATCCCAGATCCGCCAGAAGCTGCGCATTAAGGACTCATCCGATGCGACAACTGACCAGTCTTTCATTGACAAATACATGTCGGGAGAGTTCTCATCCGAGCTTGTGTGCGACGAGGCTGAGGCTAGAGAAGCTGGGGAGCAATCCATTACTTCGAGAGATTCTTTCCTAAAGCTCAACTGCCATATCGACGCCAACACAAACCACTTGCGAGACGGTATCGTGAACGGTCTGAAGGAGCAGCTAGAGAAGAGGTCAGAGGTTCTTGGTCGAGATGCCACATACACTAAGACATCGAAAATCTCTCGATTACCAAAGTACCTGACCGTCCATTTTGTCCGCTTCTTCTGGAAACGTGAGACACAAAAGAAGGCCAAAATTATGCGCAAGGTCACCTTCCCTCACGAGTTAGACGTGGTCGAGTTCTGCGACGATAATCTCAAGAAGCTGCTTATCCCCGTCAGAGACAAGGTACGAGAGATTCGCAAGGAAGAGGAAGATGTTGAGCGGGCGCGCAAGAGACGCAAGCGAAACGGCGGCAATGATGACGATGTGCCCGAGGTTACCAACCCTAAGAAGGACGATAAAAAGGAGAAGAAGGAGAAGAAGGCCGGTACGTCAGCAGACGGCGACGTTGAGATGACGGAGACATACAAGACGGACGCCGAGATCGATGCTGAGCGTGACGCAACTCTTCTCGCCATGAAAAAGGAGCTGAACTCCTTGATCGATCCGAACCTGGCCAAGGACGACGGTGCGAACCAGTCCGGCCTCTATGAGCTGCGTGGCGTGGTAACGCACCAAGGCGCCAGCGCCGACAGTGGCCACTACACAGCCTATGTAAAGAAGACAGCGCCCGTCGACCCTAAGACAGGCAAGCGGAAGGAAGAGGACGGCAAGTGGTGGTGGTTCAACGATGACAAGGTATCCGAGGTGACGGCGGACAAGATTGAGGGTCTGGCCGGGGGCGGCGAGTCACACTCCGCGCTCATCTTGCTGTACAAGGCCATTCCGCTGCCTTTGGCGGATGGCACAATGGAGTAAACAGGACACCTCTAGGATGAGGCCACGAGACGAAATCGGACTATGATTGAAACGAACGGCATCGCGTGCGGCGTTATATGACCTTGCTGGGCAAAATTATACGGACTGGAACTAGCACTAGCATTAGAGTCGACATTCATTTGTCCAACAGTGACCAATACGGCGAATGGAAGTCGCCTACAGCAAAATTGCCTCCTTGTATGTTACATATCGTAATACATTGTGATACAGTATGACATTATAGGTCGACTTATATGGTTTTGTACTCTCATCTATGCACAAATAGCTGTAATCGCTGACCACTCATTTCCTGCGTAGAATCTAAAGTAGCACACAGCATCGTAGGCGGACGCTCCATGCCACACTTATGAAAAAGTAGTCCCATGGCCCGTAGGCTTTCCCATACGATACTCATCAATGTTAGCATCAAGAGACGTGGGCAATTACTCCCCAACTCGATGCTGAATCAAGTCCATGAACTGCCCTACGCGTTGCGTAGACGGGAGGTAAATTCTTCCTACCGCCAAGCTCTCTAATCAACCTAAGCCGTGGTTCTTCAAGGCCACAATGGGCCATCACCCTTTTCTCCACTTGCACAGCAGTGAGTTTCCTCGGCTTCAAGGGGGACGCAGGTATTCCTATGATGGCCTAAGCGAGGCTCTTGGGGCCTCTCATCCTCCCTAGCTTGACCGGCTCGCTGTTTCTCAGAATCTAGTACTAAGACCAAGCCATGGCGAAGGCAAGGTCATGACCGGTCGTTCGCATCCTGGGACTGGCTCTGCTTCTCGACGCGCAGCCGCAGCTCCTCAAGTTTCTGCTCGAGCGGCCTCTTCTGATTGACGAGCGCAGCGCGGCGCGCCTCCAGCGCTAGAATGCGCTCTTCGGGCGGGGTTTCGAGGATCTGTTTCTTCTCCTTTTAAGGGGGGGGGGAGGGCCAACTGTCAACTATATGTCTTGGATGGGAAAATAGTACAGATGTGGAGAAGATGGGCAACCTACAGCCTTATATTCCTGCTGCGTCTTCAGTCCCGCGCCGTATATGGCGCCTACGATCGTCACGGCGGCGAACGCGCCGGTCCAGATCATGCGTTTGACCGTCGGAACGGAGCCTCCCTTTCCTGCAGGGGAGCTCGGTAGAGCAGGTGTCGCGCCGCGCCGGATCTGGCGTGGTGGACGGGACGGTGTTGTGGGCGGTGGTGGTGCGCGGGACGACATGGTGTTTCGTTCCCGCTGGCCAGAGCCTTAACGCGAGTTTTGTATCTTGAGCCAGACTTTCTACAACTCGCATACAGAGTAGTAGTGTGGTGTTGAAATAATTCAAAGGGTCCAAACCAGCACACTATTCTCTCAGCCCCAGTACTCCCTCCAGCACAGCTCGCTCGCCTGGTGGTTGGGCCTCCCCTTCGCACTGGTGCTGAACGCGTTGCTCGAGGCGCGCTGTCGTCTGGCCGTGGGTTCCTCGCTCCAGGTTCCAATTGAAGAGCCGCTGGCTGATCTCCTGTTTCTGATGCCAATGGGGGTGTCAATGCTCCTACCGTCGAGGGCTGAGGTGCTACTTTGAGTGGAGCTGCTTGCAATGCTCGCAAAGGAGTCGGCGCGACTGAGAGGACGGTAGGGCGAAAATGAAGGCGAAGGAATCGTCTTAGTGTACGTGACAAGCGCTTCCCGATGAGTATACAATTCGTCTGTGTTGGCTGCAACCACTTCTTTCTGCTTCGACCTTCCTCGAGTTCTGTTCGATGCAAAGTGGCATTGGTCGTCGTCGTCGTTGTCGCCAACGAAACCGTCGTAATGATGACGATGTTGATGATAACAGTCGGAAGAGTTAGGAGCAGAAGGACGCCGAGAAATTGAACTTGAAATTGGCCAAAGCTCGAGCTCGAAGCTGGTGGAGTCGTCGGCGCCGGTGGTAGCGTCAGCGCCCATTGCGGGGCATTCGTCCCATTCAGCCCGCTGTAAGTCCACAGTCGTAGCAGCGGACGGAGAGAGCGACAGCGTCCTTAGTAATCGCCGTGCAGCCCCCGTGAACGACATGGCTCTTGCTATTAGTCTAGCCGGTGGGTTTGGCTAATGTGTCTTTTTAGGTAGGTTCGTATTAGACCAGGCGCCTAAGCTTGTCGTTGACGTAGTTTTCCTTAAATGTTGTATAATAGTGTTGTTGTGTCCGCTCTTCCTCTTATGCACTTCTTTCGTATATCTCGAATCGCTTACAAAAGGAGTGAAAGCTCGATTGCTCGAATTCGCTCAAAACAGCATTTAGAAGTTCCGCCCATAAGATCTCGGTGACTATTCTCTTATCTCGGCAGTGTCTTCAGTTTTATCATTTGTGGTCGCGAGAAGTTTTGCTCATGCAGAGCTAGATTTATCGAGTTACAAAGGTTGAAAGAATCCCAGAATCTCGCTGCCCTGCTTCGCCTGGAGTTCGCACAGGTTATAGACTCTCAGCCTCGGGCCTGTGTGTCTTTTGGGCGTTTGATATCTTACTAGCGGCCTGCTGCTTGTGTGGAGAGTGGAGATCCAAAAGAGTATCACCATACAGACTTGCATCACATCACGTTTCAGTACCAAGCGCCTGCGTCCATTCACTCGGAGCGCTACCACTCTATTGCTACTATCGAAACAATCATATCAAATCGCTTAACAGGCTTTGCCGAAACAAAAAGGGGGAGAACAGAGTATTTGGAGAGTCGCAGGACTTCGTAGAGAGTTATGTCAACGCCCCGAGTTTTTATCATCCGCCACGGCGAGACAGAGTGGTCGTTAAGCGGCAAGCACACCAGCCGGACTGACATTCCTCTGACGGCCGATGGTGAGAAGCGTGTCAAAGCCACCGGCCGGGCTCTCGTTGGCGACGATCGCTTAATTGTGCCTAAGCAGCTTGCACACATGTAAGTGCTGTTTTCTATTACGCTTGCCCTCTGATGCTGGAACAACCGCCCCTTGGGTCCTCGACAGGGATATGCTACCGACGGTTTCAAACTCAGGTCCGTTCCCTCTCAGGCCTGCAAAGCGATAACAACCTAGACTAGGTTTGGAGGCAACTCAAGTGAGTTATCTCTTCATTTGGGCATGCCCAGCCGTCAGTTCCATAGATGATCACACGCTGGGCTACCCAACTTAGCCTTCCGATTCGGCTCACCTTGCCATACACATCGCTGCTTCAGAGATTCTGCGACAAGCTTTGTATGGTGTCGAACAATGCGCGCATCCTCGCCCGCTGCCGTCTCATCAGTCCCAAGTATTTCTTGTGAAACCCAGAGACATATCCATGAAAATTTCACGAAGAATAACTGAGCCAGCTCACTAACACCGTCCAAACCCACAGCTACGTCTCCCCCCGGAAGCGCGCCCAGCGGACCTTCGAGTTGCTGAATCTCGGTATCAAGGATCCGCTGCCGTGGCAGCAGCACGGCGAGCAACCCACGGAGAAGCCTGCGAGTGACAAATGTGTTGCCCGCGTCGAGGTCACTGAGGCCATCCGCGAATGGGACTACGGTGACTATGAGGGTATCACAAGCCCCGAGATTCGCGACCTGCGCGAAAAGCAGGGCCTCAATCGCGATTGGGATATCTGGCGGGATGGCTGTGTGGGCGGGGAGTAAGTATTCTATCTCTACCTGTCGTTGTTGTCGTGATATCCGTCACCAGAAACACCATGCTGTGACCTTATATCAGGTCACTGTTGGGAAGGGATTTATAAAACCGAACAATGAGTCTCGGAGTCATTCTTTTCCATACCCACAATATCCTCCAACCCCTTTATCTCGTTCTTCCCTACAGCGGGTGCCTGGGACCGAATTCAACTCCTCAAACTGAAGTCAACCGGATCAAACTAATCATGGACCCCCAGGAGCCCCGAAGAAGTCACAGCTCGTGTCGACGGCCTTATCGCCGATATACGTGACAAGTATCACGGCCCCGTGATCGGGAAGCCCAAGGGCACCGTACCACAAGGCGATGTCCTGATCGTCGCCCACGGCCACATCCTACGCGCTTTTGCCATGCGCTGGGTTGGCAAGACGCTACCTGAGGGTCCGGCGTTCTTGTTAGAGGCCGGTGGTGTTGGAACTCTGAGGTGCGTTCTTTCTTCTCTTCCATTTGATGGATGTAATCTCTGTCCTTGGCTTTGCCAGATTTGCTTGGTGTCCAGGTAAAGAGAATTCAAGGCAGAGGTTCGAGCTAACATCTGGTGGCTACAGCTACGAGCACCACAATATAAACGAGCCTGCTATTCTGTTAGGCGGCGCCTTCACTGTTGGATGAAGATTAATTCCTATTCTTGGATATTAGAGCGGGCGTTAGTATTACGCACATTCACTCAACGGTAGATAGTAGATCTAGCATAAATTTTAGTTGAAAGACGGTAAAAATCCCGTAAATAAACGACTATAAATGAATTATGAGACTATGCATACCCAGCGTCTCGACCACTATACCTACATAACACCACATCTAATTGGATTCAAGATTGAACCCGTCTCTTGTGCTGACTTCATTATCCCGCCTTTACATGAAGCAAGATGCAAATCGAAGTACCTGTCTATACCACAGCCTTCGTTCCGCGCGCAAAGAATACTTGTCGGCGCGAAGCCTCCCTCTCCTTATCACCTTCAGCTCCATCCTTCGCTCCCACCTTCTCATCCTCGGCACTCTGCTGCCCGTGACCTAGCACGAAGCCGCCGCCAATCAGCTCAAGCTTGAAATCGGCGCCGGCGCCGGCGGCCGTGAAGATCTCCCGCATCCGCGGCTCGCTGAAACCGTGATGCATGACTGAGTGGTAAATGTGGCGGCTGCTCTGGCCGTCGTTCTGTGCGTGAGTGTCACCATGTCCGTGAGCCTGGTCGTGGTCGTGATGTCCGTGATGATGTTGATGTTGGTCATGGTGGTGCAGCGGCCCGTGAGGCATGAAATCCCATATCAATAATACGCCGCCGGGCTTGAGGCGCTCGACCACTAATTGTGATTTCTTGTAATTAGCAGAACTATTTCACTATAAACACTTTCGGAAGCTGGTGGAACATCAATAGGATTCGATTGCGACCAAATTTGCTTCGTAACGTATAGCCAATGGCCTACTGGCAAGCTGTGGTGGATACAATCTGAGTAAAAATAAAAACAGGGTTGACGTGAAGGACGTAGATAAGAGATTTCAGGCCGAAAGATAGAATACTTACACCTCTTTGCTGCCAGCTCGGGATCTCCGAAGTGGTGAAACCCACCACCTACGACGGCGATATCGAAGCCAAAGAGCTCTGGGGCCGAGAGGTCATCGCTGACAGTGGGAGAGGTGAGGTCGCCAAGTACAGCATGCATTTCTTTTGGTGAGAGGCCCTATGAGACGGATTAGCAAGTTAGATTTATTAATCAGAGTCGGTGGTATTTATGCTAGCCTTGATGAACGTTATAGCAAATCAGCTAAGAAAAGAAAGATACGGGAGTGCCAGTGATAGTCAATTCAAAGTAGAGCCATAGACTTCTTTCTAAGGGTCTGCCTGAACGAGAAGTGAGCGACAAGGAACAATGATTCAAATATATACCTGATTTTCTGCGCCTGTATTGTAGGCGGCGATCATATTCTCAGAGATATCCATACCAACACATTGCGTCGTATAAGGGGCGAGTGCCTGTATCTCCAGACATCAGTAAATCTGACTTTCGTTTTGTTGTTGGCAGTCCTTGTTCCTTCTCATAATCTTTTTCTCGATAAATAATAACAATGACAGCAAGTTTCAAATCGATCCTGATAATTATAGGTGAGAAAGAAAGAGATAGTAGCCACCAAAATGCAAAAAGCCTCATAATCCGGCTTCTTACTCTCTTTCACTCACTGCTTGTGTTGGGTTATACAACTTATTCCTTATCAAAGTAAACGCAGTATGAGTCTAAACAGAAGAAAACTTTTCAAGGAAACTTACCCGTGACATCATACCCGTCCCGCAGGCATAATCCAAGAGTCGGACCTCTCTTCTGGGTTTACTGTCTTCCTTTACAGCTTCTTTATCATTTTCATCTTCGCTCTCGCCCTCATCGTCAGAAGCCCAATCCACGCCGATGAATTCCAGCCGTGCCTGCAGCTCGCGCGTAAGCCGCTCGTTGAGTTTTCGGTGCTTGTCATCGTAACTTGCGGCCTCTTCGCTATTTGTCACGAGAGCGCTTCATGTTAGCTATCTTTTATGTTCCGGAATAACGTTTTTGCTTCGCGTTCTCGACTATCAAAGTTTGGTGAAGGGGCTTTGTGTTAAAGAGACACGATATGAAAGCGAAACTGATGTGAAAAGTTATGATAGGCAAGAGGGGTATGAAGGCAGAGCTCCCGTGAGCAACGGTAAAATTAGACACCGCGAATACATAAGGGCTAATACATCTAGCTTCCGGACGCACAGCTGTGCATTCTCGCCTTGTCCAAACAAGCCAAGAAGCAGAATGGCAGCTCGCCAACTCGGCACGTATAACGATCGTCACTAGTGTTCGGCCATGTCGACAACACAGGCGCAGCAACCCTGTGCCATAGAACTATATAATGCCTCTTGTAAACTCAAAAAGCGTGCTGGAATCTGGTGCCCCTTATCTCAAAGCCCCTTCTACATAGTGTGCTCTTCATGTTTCCTTATCACAAGCAAAGCGCAAGCCAGATGCGACCCGACCCATAATCCTCTCAGTTAAGATCGACGGAACACATGATTTCCAGCATAACAAGCCTTTTTGGGTAATGCCAAGTAATGGGATACCGAGAATCTAAATCATGAAATGAGGGTGAATGAAATCGGGGCGGGGAAAGGCCGAGGCTAGCAGCTCGCAAGGCACAGCCAAGTAATCTACTTACTTGAAGATAGACCTGTTGATGTCTGACGCTTCTGCAGACATTATTATGGTGTAGTTGATAGTTGAAGCTTTTGTATTCTTCGGAAGTCAGCTTCAATATTTCGTCGTAGTTGTCTTGCAGCCTTGTTTAGTCAATGTAGCTTTGCCTGTAATTATTGTCGCCACTTTTCGGCACTGATGGAAGATATAAAAATTGCAATTGTTTTGGTGTTTAATTTGATTATAGATTGTGTTTTTCTGGTTTGAAATGAAGTATTGACTGCTCTTTCCTTTTGGTTATACTGATATACATCGCCAACTTCTCACCCACATCTCGCTCACTTTCATGTTTGTGTCACAGTAGCAACCGGCTACTTTTCGGATACTTTCTACTGTGCGTAATGGCCCATTTGTGTCAGTACCCCTTTTGTTACATAACCTCTAAGCCAGCTAGGGCCCGCTTCACTATGTTGCATATTTTTGTCAACGCCCCAGTAGGGTACAGGGTACAGCGGTCAGATAAGGTACAGATCAAGGTATACCGGACACCTGGTTAATTAAGTCTCCTGTGGCTCAAGTCTTCATTTGCAAGCGATATTAATGTACCCCTTCTTCATTCTTCTTTTGCCAACCAATTCCCCCAATATCGTGGTTTCGTGGTTTCGTGGCCCGCGCTACGGTACCAACGATCGAGATAGCCACCTAAGCTTCTTACCGCCTGGCGTCACAGTAGCACTCCTACTCTGCTAGCGAGGTAGCATCCAACACGCATAGGGCCCAAAGTGGCTGCTCACCGCCTCCGCGGTTACCGTCCGAGAGACGAAAGTACCCAGCTAATTTACATGTTTTAACTCTACTTTACAGCTTCTACATCCTGCACCTGCATCTACATTACGGCATGAGCGTGCGCACACACTCATACACACGGCTGCATTGCATCGAGGGGCTACCAAAAACCCACCATGTTAGTGCATGGGCATGTCGGAATACCTCTTCTAGGTAGGTAGGTAAGTGGGTACGAGACAGAGGAGAGAGACGCAAAGGATGATTGTATAATTAGGTCGTAGAAAAAATAAAGCCATATTCGCCGACGCATAGACAAGAGCAATGAAAAGCCGGGGCCGACAAACAAAAAGACCCTGCATGCTGTTTCGTCTGGTCTGATCGTTGGCTGCGGGCATGCGGCGCAGGGCGTCATCGCGTATGTACAAGTAGGTTGGCGACCTACCCACCACTATTCACCAGGATTACTTGATACCAAGTGGTAGTTCGCGTTGATGGGAAGGGCCGCTTGCCTAGGCTGCCTCTCCCGCAGGTGCATGTTGGGTTCACCGCATTGCTGGGCCCACGTTTGGGGCCGTCGGCGTTATTTACGAGAGTTTGTTGGCTCTAGTTTGCTTGTTGGTGAGATGGGAATAGCCTTAGTCCATCCCTTGATACGACATTGAACTAGCATACGTAGGCGCGGCTGCAGCGCAAAAGAGGGCCATCCACCCATTGTGCTTACGTAGCGCCGAGGAGATACGAAAGCAACACGGACGAAAACGGACGATCCTGCGTGCCCTCGCAGCCGGCCTTGATCACAAGATGCGTCCCCAGCTGCGGCACAATGCCTCCTTTCTGCATGGACAGTATATGCATGAGGCCCGATACCAACGCAAGCTTGAGCCAGACCGCCTGAGCGGCATCGCCTGGCGTTGGGCGCTAGAGTCTTGGAATGGTGAGATGACAGAACTGCAGGGTGAAGGAAGCGGAAACAGCCTCGCATTCGATGTGGAGGTGGGGAGAAGACCGTGCAAATATGATAATCATGCGTATCCTTGGCGACAATGGCCGGGAAGCAACACCAACACCAGCACTACCACCCAACAGCAAAACGACAGATCATATGGGGTGTGTACCATGGAGTGCTGATATCAACGAGGACTTGTATAAGGTAAGATCGCGATGCTGGCTTCAGATTTCACATCCATTGGGTACCAATATGCGTGCTAGGCCATGTCAACATGCACGTCGGGTAAATTGAATGGGCCCGTGTCTTGGGTTGTTTGAGATCCCGGGTGAGCGGGGTAGTCATCATGTACTCTGTCTCGGGCCGCATCCAATGGCCATTGCACGGCTCTACGTGTAGAACCGCGTGCTGGGGAGGAGGGTTAATTGAGAATGAGGACTTCTCTCTCTGAGGCGGGTAATGGGTTATTAGGTAATTGAAACACCAACGTCAAAAGTGCATGCGAACAAGTCTTGACGTATAACCAGCATTATCACATAATGCAAGGGACGCTCGTGCTAAGAACTATAGGTGACTTCATTGCCTTTTGTAACTGTTGATTGTAGCATTGTGAGCGATAAAAAAAGGTTACCAGCTCAGCATTAATTCGTAATAACCGAATTGAGTACTGTACCTAATGTGTTATGTAGTAACATACGGTTGAGGCGCGGTAGACACTAATTGTATCGCATGATCTGTGTTTGATATGTTTGTCAGTATAAAACGTATCCGACGATGACATGGGAGAAATAACCAGGGCTGGCGGGCTACGCTGTTCCAGTCGAAGGGTATAATAGGGTAAAAGCCTGATCAACATGGATTTGTTGATGGGCCCGGCGCCGCCGATCAAATTCTCCTGCGTACTGCAGTATAACGCTGCAGTTGCGGGCTCACAACCACATCTGCCAACGAGGCTAGCGAGTTCGCGACACGCTCTTTTAAAAATTCAGATGGGATTGCTTCTTGGCTTTGCTTCAGGCCATACATACTCCACTCATCGAGAAATATCTCTCCATCAATTTGCCTGTCGTAATTACCTAAAGTATGGTTGTCGGGCCGGCCATCACCGAGACAATCCCACTAATACCCGAACCAACGTGACTTGAATATATGGATCGTTTGTTCCCCGCTAGAATCTTCGCTGTCATGTCAGATCCTCAAAGTTGCTATTCCTTATCCACCCTCTCGGAGGGTGACTCGTGTCCATTGAGTGGGCTATCGGCTGATAAATGCGGTAGACTGCCCACAATGGGAGCAAGCGGCGATAATGAACGATCTTGTCTCTTGCCGCCGGCATACTTGTTATACTAGTTAGTACAGCTCAACAACGTTGTATGTGGCAGCGTGGATCCCTGTAGTTTCGATAATATTGTTGGTATATCCTGGTATTAACAGCCACCGTCTGCGTTAGTTGCTGTGATTTTCTCCCCACAAGCGAACCTTCCGAGTGCCAAAATTCACACCGTGATTGCTGTGCGGGTGGCCCCTCGGCGTTACTATTGAATATGTAGGCTAATTACTGACAGGCAGACAATGAAAAGATATATCGTTCTGACACATTCAAATAGGCCTCTAAAGCGAACACTATCATGCAACAACACTTTTCCAGCTAGACAGAAACAAGGGCCTTACCTATAAAGGCGGACTATGTTGGAATCAATTACGAAGAGAAACGTTCAATCAGTTGTCGTATGCTTGGTCATCCTCGATGGACTGTGGCATGAGGTGGTGCTTGGCCCATCAATCGTGGACTATGGGTGTCTGATTGGTTATCAGGCGAATAGTCACAATGATAAGTCGAGATGTCTTACCTTACCTGGTAGAAGAATTGCTAGCACTGGGCTGGGATAGCATGCTCGGAAAGATGCGATGGCCACAAGTCTAGCCAGCGGATCTCCTTGCAAATGACTTGGCAGCGTTTCAGTTTAATTGTATTGGTGAACTATTCTGGTTAAGCCGGTTCTCATGGGTTGACTATGTACTAATAAGGCGAAGGCGGCGGATATGGGAAACCCAGAAAAGTTGCTATATGACTTTGTACATGTAAGACTTATCGGCAAAAGGTCTATCGGTCAAGGTTTGGCAAAAACCAACTGCTGCTTCATCTGCGCTCGTTCTCCAAATGAGACCAGAGGTACTGCGGATATCCGATGGAGGTACTGATATTGTGGCAGGCGCTTAGTAGGCGTTTGTAGTTACCACAGGTCTTTAATTCTCGCCGACTAACAATCTCACTCTTCAGGTTTAGCTGACGCAGTTGCGCGATGCAAATATTTTGAAATCAGTCAGAACATATGGAGAGGCATGAGTAGCTAGGTTTATCTTACAGAACTTCAATAGCCAATAACTGAAGAGAGGTTGAGTTTTGAAGTGGAAAGACGTGCTATTGTCCTGAGCTCTAGCACTACAAAGCCTCTTAATAGGGATAAAAATGGGGTCTTGCGCGGGAGCGGCTCGTTGCATGCATACACTCTTAGTCATGTGACATGCGACTTGATAGCTTTGGGTGCTTTGAAGCGCCGATCAATTAGTATGCGATTTCTAGCTCGCCGATTATCCTCGCCCAATCCGTGGCTTTATTAGCACATCTTACAGTTGGCTGCTTGAAGCCCGAGGGACTGGGTCCCTTTGTTGTGTCTTGAGGCCATCCCATCAGGTAAATGAATCATATGTGTGCCAGTCTAGCATAGCACGTCAGCCGGGTAAGCTAGCCAAAGCCCCCCTTGCAATCCTTGCCTTGGCGCACAACAACATGGTGCGGGAGATGCGGTCCAGCTTCCTCAGTGCTGGGAAGCCTGCAGTATTGTCACATCTCCGCTCACCTCAGCATCCCTTCACTAGCAAGGCCACCTGGCTCGGCTCGTCCAGGGCCCCAGGCTCTTCAGAACCAGCACTCTATCCTTCTACAAAATTACAAGCCTTGTCAATGTTTTTTGACCAAGATTTAGTGTCTCCGATAGTACGCCGTAGGAAACCTACCTTATTGAATCTCAGTATGTTCGAGTGTATTCCACTACTTTAACTGCAGACCGATTAATGCGACTGTGATATATACACACCTTGGAGTATAAACGAATGTTGTTATGTTAATGTCAAAGTGCTACTATACTAATTCGAAGCACGGCCCCACTTAAATTTTGTCTTAAACTCCCTTTCATAAATACAATTTGAGTTATGTATTAAAAGATATGTTAGAAATTAAATTTAAATTGTCGAATACTTACAGGTACCAATTTGCCTATAAATTTTGGGTTTAATTCCTATATCCGGTATGAAAACTTTAAGAGCCGGACGGGAGGTGGCTCAAAGCCTCGTGGCAGGGATTTATTCGTCTTCTCCCTACTTTGGTTCTAGAATCTGCTTGTCTTGGTCACTAACCAGATTTTAACGGGCTCCGAGGCCCCATCCGGGGAGTGAACGGTGCCTTTCCGCCCTTCTTTGTTAGTTGTGGGATGCAGCTATCATCGGGCGAACTAGTTGACATTTTGTACACTAGATACGCACGACGATGGAGAATATGGCGACCATTGCAGTCCGGTCCAAACCTTAACGCCACCGCAACTTGTATTGCCAAGATAGGAATGGCCATATTCAAGGTTTTATTCATAGAGCATTTGTCGAAATGTGCACACTATTGCCCTTGGTAGTTCGAGTGCAAGGGCGGTGAGCATAGATTAGCGATCGAATTCGTACCAGGAGAGAGCATAGCCACTTAGCTTCCTTCTCACAATGGTGAGATAAGTTCGTGACAGCGCGAGCGGGTGAATCGATTGGCTCCCGGTTTGCCAGCGTTATTTGCATCTGCAGTTTTGACCCACCCCGGGAAGTCATTCGTCCTAAGTAACCAAGTAGGACGCGGACACCGTTTGCTAGACAGCTTCTGCCGTTGGGTTCTCTTGCTTTGGGCGATGACAGAGCAATTAACGAGTGGAATGATTACAGACAAGCGCCACATGAAAACTGCTGCTTTAGAACGCCCAATGGTAAAGCAACCACCACAATGTATATAGAAGTCTCAGCTCGCACAACGATACAAAGGCGACCCAGCTGGTGAAAAAAAAAAAAAAAAAAAAAACCTCCAGCCTGATCCGACAACCGAATGAATGGCAATGTAATTAAGTTATGACTTATTCAGCTTGCTACCTGTACATGGCGCATTCAGCGTATGGGCTCCACAGGGGATGTCGATAATAACCAGGTAGTATTAAGGAATCAAATATGTTTTTTGGTTCATTTAGGCTGATCCTGTAATATGGTGCGATTTTGGGCAGTAGTTATCCACTGGTTGAGTCAGTTAGAAATGCATACAGCGCTGTGTCAGGGTTTGTGCTTATTGTACATAGATAGATATACAACAAATCAATTTATTTACAATATATCATCTCGCCTTCATATAGTTTCCAAAGGTGCCGAGCTAGTTGTGTTAATCGGATTGAAAGCTTTGATTGGCGCCAGCGTGTTAAGGGTTATTAGGTGAAGGCTTTCGAAATCCACTCCTAGGCTGTGTAACACCAGCAGCACAATGCTAGGGCTCCGAAGTCTCTGTGATAGAACTAGCGGATTATACGCTTGAGCCATTGTAAAGCCGCCTCAATGCCAAAGGGACTTTTGTATGTCGATTCATCATACTGCATTTGGCGTTTCCCACCGAGATGAGACTGTTATGATCTGTCTGTAATGACTTAGACTGAAGCGTTAGTGGCGGGTTTCTTTCTGTATTGCGCTGCAGTAACCGTCTCTCCACATGGGTGCGTTTGCGTGTGTTACAGCTAGTACTGGCGGGCCGGTTGCTCCCTGTATATATGGCTGGCGATTGGAGCCTTAGCGCCGTTAATGACTCGCCCCTATGAGTTTGCGTAGCAGCATGGATCTGGGAATGAGACAAGATTAGTTCTCATTGAGATCATTACAATGGAGTCTTGTCTTACTAAGAAAATATACCAAGGATTGCTCCTTTCTGCCATATGGCAGATATTAGCAAGCGTGTTTTAATTTCCCATAGACACCCGAGGATCAGACAGGCTGTTGGAAAAGAGCTACTCTTTGTGTGTGTGTGTGTGAGAGAGAGAGAGAGAGAGAGAGAGGGGTAGCAATATAGGTCCGAAGACACTGAGGCTGATTATCAACTCTAACTAATAGCACCGAATGGGCCATGTTTAGGGCAATAGCGTTAAATAAGCCTCGACCTAACATGCTTGAATCCACGAGGAACCCCAATAATTAAAAATGAAACCCCTAAGCAATAAGGGGTCCATATGAATATACGTACTTAGGGTAACGTCCAAGACCCCTCGCAAAAATCTGCGGTAAAATACCGGCAGGCCTTGAAGCCGCTATTGGGAAAAAATGTGGTAAGATAGGTAGGCAACAATTGAGGCTCCGTTAATCTCAGCCCTGCTTGCCAGCTCAACTGGTTTCCCCCTCTAGATAATGATGCTTCAGTAATTATATATTGCTTATCACAAACACTCATCAGTACTGTAATTATTATACTCTACACTTAAATCAGATTTCCCTCCGGGATGAGATTACTAACTACGCAAGCCATATTATGTTGAACGAATCTGCTAGTGAAGACAACGCTACTACTGAACTCGGCTGTTGGTGTTTATTCATGATCTTTCCCTTCGCATTTCCTGCATAGCCAACTGGCGCGCGAGTTGGTCTAGTAAAGGTGACCGTGCAACGCTCTACAGAAACGTCTGGCATTCTCGCCATCAATTATGTTGAAAATGGTATGAGTATGCCAATCTCTAAAGTAGTTTGCTATATACCCCATTAACACTAGCTGGTCAGACAGAACTATAAACTGTCTCGCCATACATCTCTTGCGATCCCATATAACTTGCACGACCAATACAGGCCCAGTTGCACCAGTAGTCGCGAGAGGCTTACTATCATATAACACTATCGTCAGATCGCCTAGTTGCAGTTTTACTAGTTGTCACTCTTCTCATCCCGAGTACAATTACTAAGCAAGGAACTACTGGATTGTGAACCAGCAATGGTATTTAACACTAAGTGTTCAGAAGGTCAGACGTGTATGTTTAATTCAATTATTGCATCCCCTCGCGTTTGACCTCGGAGAGGGGTTCGGGTTGCGAGCCATTGCTACCTTACTCAGCCTTTAGTTTCGTGGTGGACACCCTTAGACGCTGATTGGTACAACCTGACCCAGGCACATTACCAAGCCTGAACTATGAGAAATTGAATGTCTTAGCGAATATGCACTGTAACCCAATATTTTGCTTTCATTTACCCCAGATAGCTACATACATCGATGGGGAACATGGGTAGAAACACACAGATCTGGACCGTTGGTTTTTGGGGATCGTTTCGCAACCATAGGATCCCTCATGATTAATCTAGGTTTAGTGAGAACATTTTCTCTGCCGGTGTGGCGTTTGTTTCGCCATTGATTATAAAGAAAACACCTCTCGTACTCATTATTATTTTATTTTATTTTATTTTATTTTAGAAATTTGTGACTTGCATAATTAGGTAGGATGCGGGAATGCAGACGGAAATAGTGCGTAGGGGACCAGACAAATACGTACAGTGGATAAGATCTACGCCGGGAAAGGAACGGATATTCACGAAGACGGGAAGAGCCTAATGAGGTCGGCGGATGCATACATCCATGCGTGAAACCTAGATCTTCGACGGCAAGAGCCGGCAACGATGATGGGGACCACGCGGTCCAACCAGCAGCTGACTCGCGCCTACGGGCATAACGTTGCAACGTGGTTGGGTTAGGCGTTTGGCGGTAGACTGTGTGCTGTCAATCCTCGGTAACTAAGTAACCTACCGAACTCGGGATGAATATTTCAATTGGTTGATCTGATCGTCCAATTAGCGAGCAGAAGAGCTTTGCGACGAAATATTCTTTGGCGTCACTGCTGGCACCGAGTCATGCTTTTCTCTCCTAGTGGCCTTTCGATCGTCGCCGTGGTGGTGTTCGAGGAAACTTCCGCATGGCATCGGGTTTGCGGGTGTCTCAGAGGCTCAAGTGATCAGCTCTGCGGAGGCATTGCACATGCCAGACGTAAGCTCTGGGCAGTGATTGGATGCTTCTGGCATACATTTCGGATCCTTTGTGATAAGTCACGAGGCACAGACGAGACGCGAGGGAATGGACGAATAGATAGATGGATGGTGGATGGGTGGGTGAATACATGGAAGAAAGGGAATATTCTGCGGCAATGTACAAATACGTGATAAGAGCAGGTACTTTGCGATACAGCGCAGTACAGCATAACACAACAACAAAACACAGCCCGAGTCAATAACGGGCTGTAGCTCTGGGAAAGAGATCTCGAGGGAGCGTCGCGGATATGCAGTCATGCAGCATCTGCGTCGTACAAGAGCGTAGTTAGGTTCCCGGTGTTATGGGTAGGGATAAGCGACAAAATGATGGTGTGATGGGAGAGGGGCCGAGGAGTGTGATGCGAACTTTTGCTTCGTAACTGGTGGAAGGGATGTGCGGCAGCACAAGTACACCACACATACCACGCACGCTTCCCCTTTGATGAGCCTATTCCTAATGCGCTACTCAGCCGCCGAGAGTAGGCACACACAGACTGCTCCGTTCGCCTCGTCGGTTGCTGCGGGTAGGCAAAAGCGGGATGGCGGCCGTCGGGAACGGTTTGGTCTGTACAGGGCAACTTTCCCAGTGGTCATGATGTATGAGCAGCCGGCAAGCATGCCACATACATACATCCACTCATACATACGTGGTGTAATAGGAAGCCCTTCCCAACCTAGGAAGAGTAGATTAAGTATATTTGCCGCCGACGTGTGTCAAATCTGTTGTAGATATCCTGATGTCCTGCGAAAAGGATAATAAGCAAGCGAGAAAGCCGTCGTCCTGTTTCAAATTGTCATCATTATCATCATCATTAGCAGCAGCCAACCGCAATCCTGGCAACCGTCGGACCGCGAGTATGCATAATCATGTGGCCGCCAACCCGCATGCGGCAGCCCTGAGAATTTCGGTAGCTTATTAAATATGACGGACGATGGTTGGGAAGACCACACACTGCTGTTAATGCCCCCATCCCCCTCTCTCTGCTCGCATTGCCGCTGGGTCCTGGATGGCCTAACCAAATTCGAGGCGACGAGCATTTGGTGGGACCAATCATATAGGCCAATCTACCTTGTACGCTACCCAACAATGCGGGATGCGTTCACCTGGTATACTGCGTAGACTGGGGCATTGACCTGGTGTTTTGGTGGAGGACGTAGGTATTGCTCATGTCGTCTTGCGGGTGGATTGTCACAAATGTACTTGGAAGAGTGAAGAGCCACGTCGCCGATGTAGGTACTCTGTAGGTCGTGCGCGCGAAGCGCTTTTGGGCTCTCGCTTGAACCTGTTGGGGAGCATTGCTTGTGTTGCGTAGCACCTGTGCAGCAGCTAACAGTAATTACACATTGCCTTGTGAACGAATTGTGCAAGCCAAGGAATAACTTGCATTGGCGCCCTGTCGCAACAAGCACAAATCAGTTGGTCTTGGCCGGCTGGGGAACAATTCGGTCGGCGAAGATCAAGACCGTTGTTTAACCCTATAAGCTGTGAAGATGGCTCTTGCACCTTGACGTTTCGAGTTGGAGGCATAAATATCAATATTAATGACACGTGAGGCGCGGATGCTACCTACCCACCTATATTTGAGATTCATTCCTACATATTCCCGTCGTGATCCAATGAGAGCTACTAAGTACTTGAGGTAAACATGCTCTCATGTTAGCATACCTCATGTAGGTACTAGATAAGTAAGTAGTTAAGGTACATACACGTACATACGTTAAGGTAGTTGATTTTCACCATCTTTTCAGTGTGCAAGGTACCTACCTCCCTATGTACCTACCTATCTACATGTATCTACCTACATGTAGGTTAACCTTAGTACATTAGGTACAGATATAGATATCTGTGCCCGCAGCGTCGTCTGCATCAGAACCTGTCAAGCGTTTATCCCGTGCGGATGGATCCCGTGTTCCAGGTCGCTGCAGTCCAACGTAAGTCGTACGTCCAGTTTATGCGCCTACGTTATGCTTACTTTCGCTATCCCCTATCACTCTTCCACTTCCCGACCGTAACATTCATTTCTCTCTCTCTCTCCGACCACCCATACGGATTGTATAAGAACCCCCGAGAGTGTTCTAAATTACAGAGGTGCCCCCCATTTCCACTCCTCAAGCCGAAGAGTCTGACTGCGCGAAGGGATTCGCAACCTTGTATAAGGCCTGGGCTACCCCGGTCCGTTTCTTTATTTTCTATGGACCCGATCGATCATTCTAATGCTTACATACGTCAAGCTTAACCTGGCCTGCTTGCTCGCTGGCACCGGGTACTGCGTTTGTGTGCACAGAGGACAAATTAAAGCAATCCAGTTACGAGATAGGTGGGCAGATGTCAGCAAGGAACCAAGCTTTAGCCATCAGAGGTCTATTTAACTAGCATTCCCAGGGCTAAATTGTTTGACTGCGCCGTCCCACAGAATGGCCGCCACGGGTCGACGGCCCAATCCAGTTCACGCCACGCATAATCTAATATGGTAGAGAGGTTGACGTAAAACCTGGGGTTGGTACACTCACCCGGCTCCGAGGTATCTCACACCTACTACATTGTGCTGGATGGGTACACAGTGACGCGTGGTGTTGATATTCATCCTTGCTCTCCTCAACGTTGCACTAGATATGAACAGTATGGAAAGATATGGTGTGGCGATGACGTGAAGGGTCCAACTTCAACGGCTGTGGCCTCGAAGAGCTTGTAGTGTGTGGAATGCCCCTGATTCGACGGAGACCGCATGGGTCTCGGATCAACCACAAGGCTGCGGTGTCGTACACTCGGGGTATTCTTCGTGCACACTTCACGCATGATGAAACCAGGCCCTGTAGACTATCAATCTTATGGTTAGAGTACTTGGGTCCCTAAATGAGTTTTGTTATCTTTAGTCTAGATATTTCAGCCAAGCCCCAAGCACGCCGCCACGTTCCCGCCGAGCCAATCTCCAGTATCAATACCACCACCGTATAGTCTCCCCGGAAATGTCTCAACCCTACTTGGGTAATGTACTTCGATAAAGGTATGCAATGCACACGCGGACCCATGGACCACAGACGCACGGGAACCACTTATCACGTAAACGCTATATGCGACCTAAACGATATGCGCCAGAAACGCCATAGCTCATAAGACAAATAATCTGCCCGCCAGCATTTCTGTTCCATGCAACCAAATCAGTAAAAGACCCCAGATCCCCGACTTGCTGCTGTGGCCCGAGACAGATGCCTGCCGCCACAAGCGACCAAAGTAGGTAGGTAGGCAGGTAGGTAGGTAGGCATTAGCTTCGTTGCATCATAAGTCATTAATATTGAAGCTCGGCCCTCTGCCTGATCTGGTCCCCCCATGCTAGAGGTGTTATTGGAATCCCTACAGCACTCCATACAAACCAGACTCATCTTAGACGCCTGGTTTCATATCATCACATGGCGCAAAGGGGCGCACGTCTACATATACGTGTCACCAAAGCGAATTGAGCGACCTATTAATAAGGTCGCCGTAGTGGACTCCGGTCTCCCGTTTGGATCCCACCTTGGTCGTCCCGGCAGCAACGACTACTAAATTTGCCCTAACCAAACTGAGTGGCATTATTAGCATCCCGGCGCGAACTTCAAGGAACGGGCCTCGCTAACCGAGTGAATATCTGGGCAAGTAGTAGTACTGTCATCGGTATTATCAGGGTTTACATCCTGCTCGCTTAGCCCATGACTGAGATGACTTACAAGCTCTCTCTATGTAATCATAAGCAGAAACTCAGTCTCAACTACTTATTGCGCACAGGATATCTGCTATCGCTGGAAACGACGAGAGGGAGGCGTGGTGTAGGAAAGGTATGCTCTATCTACCTCATCGGTCTATTCCAGTATCCCGCCCGTCCTATGCTGTCAGGCTCTAACCGTCAGCTAGCTGGTAGCTCGCTTCTCGGTTCATCGATCCAGAGGACTTGCGAATGATACCACAGCTAGTAATCATTATCATCGCCGTCAGTCATGATCTTCCAAACTCAAGGCAGGCCGTGCGTGGTTTCTGCGTTGCATTTAGCCAATGCGCCAGTAGAGGCACTCGCAATGCTGGGGATGCGCTTCTGCAGCCTTGATCAGAGTTTCGGGCCACCCCGTGCGAGCCACTACGTTGGGATCTATCCGCCAGCCCTCCCTTGCTTGCCGCATTCCCTGCTGCTTCTAGGAAGCCCGCTAGTGCTGAATGGCGTTTGGGGTTCTCGGCGTCTACATCCTTCTGACGCATTGGGAAAATTGCGCAGCATTGGGCAGGGTCCAAGCGACCCAAGCCAACCAACAAGCTTACCACATCTGCAACAGGCGGCAACCCACTAACAACACGACTGTCTAGCAATCAATCAAAGCGGCGGTGTGTACGAGAGAGAAAACATGAAGACAGGGAAGATCGAACAAGCCCATACGCTCACGGGCATCGAGCCCTCTTACAATCAGCCATGCCCAGCCCGCAGCCCAGAAAATGAGAATACCTTTTACCCCCCCGCCCCCCATAGCTTGTGATGCTGGTTTCGAAGGAGGGCGTGGCTTGAGTATGAGGAAAAAGCAATGTGGGAGCCATAGCCCTGGGACAGCCCAAAACGAGCCACCGGCAATTTATTTGCTGACAGTCCCTGGCTAGTAAACCCGAAAAGGATTCACCCGCTGCATTTTGTGTTGCGTGCATCGGATTACTAACCCAGATTGTGTAGTATTTCCTGGGGGCCATATAGAAGCACGCATTGAACACAAATGAAGAACAGCTGGCTAGGGTGGACTAATGCCCGGTCTTTCGATAAGCCTACTAGCACTGAACTTCTAGGCTTGTCCACCCTAACCCTCCATGCTTGAGAAGTCATTTGACCGCTAATACTAAATGCGTTATTTGTCTTAGGGCGCCATATCCACACCGTGAGCTCCGAAGCCTGTAATATTCATAATACGGATACCAGGATCGAAATAAGGCCAAGGATTCATCGAAGGCCACTTGTCATGTTGGCCGGCGGCAATTTCCACGCATTGTTGCCCCTAAGCACGGTACCGGTTATTTGGGAAAAGGAAGAAAAAAAGAATGACAATATGGAAACAATAAGCGGGCACGTATGACATACTAGACTATATGCTACCCCAAAGCTTTTGTCCGATCAAACACTAGCCCAATCTTGGTCTGATAACGGAGTACTGTAGTCAACAGATTGCAAGCACTTTCTCTTTTCATATTACACTAAAACAACCAAAGGGTCGTTTGAAGACAGAAGCTATCATTGTACGCAGCTTTCGATTTTGATTTTGATTTTGATTTTGATTTTTTTGATTTTTTTCTTAATTTTTTTTTAAAGGGTTGAATAATAATGTCATGGTCTTTCTCTGCTTTTGGCTATGGGACGAGTTCCAAGGGGCATAGTATATGCAGTTAGCTTTAATGCTGTTAGTCTGCAGATTTGGCAACTTCAAGTGCAGACTATAAATTTAAAACGCACGACCTTAAGTAGTGATCAGTGCCCTTATCTCTTGCCTAACAATGCCTAACTACTCAAATTGGGAATGCGGATAGCCCAGTGTGTACTAATCAAACGGCGGAGCGTTAAAACAAAACTCTCCAAAAGTTTGTGGTCTTACACGAGAAAAAGTATTCATATGAACGAGACATGTGAATTACTTTTATTCTATACAGATCAGGTAGACAGTGTAGACTAAACAACCGCGAGTCCCAATCCTACGAGCCCACGCAGCTCACAGCAACCAGGTGCAAGGGGTACATTAATCACCAAGCCATGATTCAGTGCACACGGAGAACTCTGCATTCCTACATCTCGCGGTTGTACTACAAGATCTCGACGCTTATCGGGTTTGCCAATTCTATTAATTATATATTCTGAACTTGATTCTGTCATGTAACACATGGATTCCTACATCGTCTTGCCAAGCTGGACGAAATAAGTGGTTAGATTCTTTTATATACAGTGGTCATGATATCTCCAGGAGATGTCACAAATTATAAGAAGCGGCCTGACCTAAGTGGTGCGTTGCGAGGCGACCGGTTTGTTGACTCTAATAAGAGTGACGATATTGAAGTGCCAAGCCAAAAAGAAAAGGGAAATGTAATGCTTTAAATTCGACACCTTACACGCTACCTGCAGGTATTGACTGCCCACATGACCTCACGTACCACCCAGTATAATAACGTAAGGCCAATTACCGTTATATGGCACATCTAGGTACGGTGCTACAACCAGCATTTCTTCCGCAACGGCTGCGCTTGTCATAGGTAGTGTATAACGGGCTGGCGGGCCCAAATCATGCCAAGTCTCAGTTCTGCGGCCTATCCTGCGACCCGTACCAGCCGGCCGGTTTGTCCGCCATTAGGCGCGAACGAGTGCACGATTAAAGCTCCCTGAGACTTGGCTTGTTTAGAACAAGACCCGCACTGCAGAATTCTCCCATTCAGTACAGAGTACACTGCACGCCCCCCTCCCCCTGCTCGCTTGTCCCACCCCATCTATCCGTCATTCGTCCAATCTTGCCAACTGTTTCCCCTCATACCGAGCTTATATCACGCGCATGACAGCAATCCCAAAGCACCCGAGCAGGCCCGAGCCTAGAGAGGGCCCAACAGTAATCCCCCCCCCTACTACATAGTACTACTATTATGCTGTTGCACTATAGTGCTCACTCGCGCCTTTTAGTTGTCAGCGCCAATTACATGGTACTAATGCATTCCATTCTATTGTCCCGCTCACCGTCCCGTTCACCGTCCAGGATCGCATCGTAATACCTATAATGATTACATGTCTATAGCTCTCTGCAACTCTTGTTTGTCTGGCATGAGCCTGCATGTTCGTCCGCCCACACCCACTTCGCTTCCTCCCGTGCAACTGGTCGCGATCATCAAGCACCACCAATCAACTAGCCGACGAGTGAGCCACTCGATTTAGCAACCAACAGCATGGCGCACACCCCTGCCGGCCAGCCAATGAGCAGCTCTTCCATCATCTCGGGCAGAGCACCCACCAAGGTGAAGACGTGGCGCCTCGGTTAGTAGCGCTCCACAACAAGATTAGACAGAAAATGGAGCAAGGGAAGGAAACGAAGAAGGAGGAGGAAAAAAAAAAAAAAAAAAAAAAAAAAGGCCTTCCCCAAAGTCACATCGACTAGCCACCCGGTCCGACACAGAGTGAGGACCACCCGGGACTCAAGTGAAACCCAAGTCTCGATGGCCGAATTACTCGATTAGCGGCGGTTTAGCCTATCCCACAGTCCGTCCCAGCAAGCTGTCTAGCGTCAAGCCACGCCGGCTAGGTTGTCCACGACACACAGTAATCAGCCACGAGCTGATCTGCCATCGGTTCCGCCCTCGGCCGGTGCGAATCATCGTCTCAGATTCCCAAGCCCACCCCAGAAACGCTACTGCTAGTTCGCAAGGGCCCAGCTGAGGTTCGTCATGTCTACCATGTAATCGGAAAACCTCGGCGTCGACCTCGTTTTTGGTCTTAGTTCCCAGTACACACCTACTTCTCCGCTTTCGTGTACGAGAGACGGCACCATTATCGGCAGACGGTCTGGTTGGTCAGCGCATTTCTAACCACCGTCTTGGCGTACACACCTTCGGACTTTCACCCTCGGAATCGTTCGTGCACAGAGACCTCCTAACCAACTATGCAGAACAGCAAGCAAGACAGAAGGTACGTCATTCGGGGTTATCTGTTCTTTTATCATATCATCTCGTCCGTTTGGTCAGTAGTTTGTTCTTTACCACATCTCCATGACCTAGAAGATGTAGCAAGCGTTGTATATGGCTCAGCCTCACATGCAAGATCCTACTGGCTCTTCCCGGCCGCATGTCTTCTTGTCCCTACTCCTCTTTATGCAATGCGAATCTGGGTTGGGCTCCTTCGCATCCCGCTGCTCGCCCCGTACCAGTTTCCTGGTTCCCAGCCCTTCGTATTATACGTATCCAACAATGCACCATGCCTCACCGCGTCGGCATTGTCTTTATACCAGAGCCGGCCCGAAGCTCCCCAGCAATGTCTCTTCCTCCTTCCCACTCTCTTTAAATCCGAGTTCAAGCTTTCAATGTCGTCCTTGTTAGTTGCCCTCTTATTTGGTTCTCGTACACAGGCCACGTTAACCGTGTTGCTATGCTGGTTTTGTTTACCACAACGCAGACTGTATCTCAATTGTGCACTTGTATTGTGATCAGTGCGGCCAAGAGCACGATACACACATTCTTTTTCCCATTGCCCCGATGTCATATAAACATTCACTTACAGTACCACTGCTTTAATTCGACTACTATATTAACCACCACTGTTTCATTATATGTTTTGATCTTTATTTTTTATTTTTATCTTTTTTTCTTCAATTTTTTTTAACTTTAATTTTAGTGTTATTCTTTTCTTGACTTCGAACGGATGAGGTTTCTATTTTCTCCTCGGGATCTAATTCCAGCTGACCGGGCTTCCTTTTAGGGTCTACCCTTGCAATCCACGGTTTTTTACTTGCCTTACCTGCGGTGTAGCCTCTATACGTACAAGTCCTAAGGGTGATCACGCATTCGCTCGTAGTCAGGCGCTCCTTTCCCGGCGCCACCTGGGGCCCTTACGCAGCAGACTCCGCCGTCCGTCATCCCCAGAGCACACCCCCCACCCACCTACATACCCTCCAGTACAGGGCTCCGTTTTCCAGGAGCAGGGGCCTCTTAGCGGTACCTACAGGAGATACCCAGGGGGGCCTAGTTATTATTACCTACCGTCCCAACCCAACGTTACCTGCCCTGGGTTCGTAGTTCAGGTTTGTTGTACCCGTTAGGTACCTATTATAGCCCGGCACCGCTGCTACTGCGCGCGCTGAACCCACTGTAATCCATCCCATAAATTCCATCCATCCACCACGAAACGGTAAGCCCCGCCGCAACCTCCACTCAATTTCTGCAAGGAACTGAACTCGAGTCGACCTGGCTTTTGGCTTTGGCTTTGGCTTTTACCTCTTTAATGTTGACTCTGTCCATCCAACTTCCAACTTTTCATTCCCACCCATCTTTCCTCTTCCCCCACCAGCGTCTCCCTCCTCTCCTTAGAATGATTATTTTCTTTCTCGTATCTAATAATACCCGCCGGCGCCATTTGTCTTGTACTCTTCTTCCCTTCCTGTAGTCTCGCATCCCCGACTTTACACATCAGCAACCACGCCGCTACTGCCTCGTTGCCACTATCGCAACACACAATCTCACCCACGCATGATAAAAGAAAATTAAAAATTAAAAATAAAAATCTATTGGCACAGCTGACTAAAATCAGACTTGAGATAATTTCTGCTGCTGTCTCATGCCATTTACTGCATGACTTGGGGTTTCAGAACCTCGTCATGATCATCGGCTGCTGCTGGATCTTGTCGGAAATAGTTGTGTGTCTACCACAGGGGCAATAAGATCGAAGACTTTTTTCCTTTCAAATCTGAGCATACGCCGCATCGGACGCTGTTACAGGCCACGCCATCAGGCTACGTGGTTGTCGTCTACAGACTTCATCCTGGCGCCTCTTACGCGTCTCTCGGCGTAGTATGGCAGGAGACCATCCTAACAGAGGACCTCCACTAAGACACAATCAGTACGACGATTCTCAGTATCCACCAATTCCTGGCGAGGAAAACGAACGCTCAAGAGCCATCCCACACCACCCTCGATCACAAATGGCGTCAGGTGCGGTAACCCTGCCGTCGATCCAAGATCGTCCCGACATGTACCGTTCGTCAAGTACCAGATCTTGGGATCCAAGAGCATCGGGCTACGGCCCATCGCCTACCTCAACAAATGGCTATCCACCTCCTGTCGGTGCTCCTGCGCCTCCTGGGACAAATTATTCTCCCTCGAGCAGTGGTAGTGCCTACCCTCCCCCCGGCTCTCATTCGTCTTACTCTCTTCCGCCGGTTCAGTCACATGCCCAAGATCCCAGGAATAGCTATTCTACGGATCCCCGAGCTCAGGCTTACTATGCGGCACAAGCCTCTGGGTCCTTTACCGGCGCAGCAAACATGTACGATTACGGTTACCGTCAAGACCGTGGCCCTCCTAGCTCATATCCACCAGATTATGCAAGAGGCGGCCCGCCAGGCGGTGCGGTTTTACAGCAATCCGCCCCCCGTCAACGGACATCGATTGCTTGTAAATATTGTAGAAGGAGAAAGGTGAGGTGACACTAAACTTGGCTCTAGTCAGCATTTAAACGCGGACAAGTTCTATTGCTAACTTCAAATTAGATTCGTTGCAGCGGCTACGCTAATTCTCCTGGAGGAAAGTGCACAAACTGCATAAAAATGAATCAGGAATGTGTTTTTCAGCCTGTTTCGTCCACGTCGTCTACTGCGTTTGTTCCAGTATCCGCATTACCGAACGGCGTCCCACCGGGAGTGCAATTGTTTGGGGCGTACGGCCAGCCTTTAGCGGGGCCATCGAACTATCCTCAGGGGGCAACTTATCAGCCCACTACACCACACTATGACCAGCCACTTCCATCTCCTACCGGCTCAAACAGTTCATACTGGGAAGACAGACCAGATACCGGCAGGAGGCGGCAAAGGATGTCGGAAGAAGACCACGGGGTTCGCCTCCCACCTCCCAGCACGTTTCCTGATGATAATTCCCGACGCCGATCCCCGTCGAGTAGTAGTCCAAACCATTTACAACCTTACCAAGCAGGCCAAACTCAATCTATACCCCATCATGGATTCGACAATAGAACACCTCCGCCTAGAGGTAGCCCATCTGGTGCCCCAGCCAGCAACGCCTCGGGAAGTTCTGTAATGAATTTGGAAAACATTATGAGTTCGAATCCTTCAGGGAACGATATCGATCAGAGCATGTTGGGCCGCTTAAATCGCCGCGCGAAATAATGCATGCATGATTTCAACCAAGACCGCTTGTCGATAATCTTTTGGTGCTACTCAGTAGGCAACGTAGCAGAAATATGTGGCTAGTTGGCTGGCCAGCTAGCTGCGGTAATAGCTAGATCGCGTTACTCGATCTACAGAAATATGAAGAGAGCAAGCCATTAACCTTTGTCAATGGTTTCAAGGGAAAAATCGGCTCCAGAACATATTCAGAGACAACTCGATTGTGTGGAATACACGGGGGGAAAAAATAACGATTTGGGTGAGCGATATAAAAAGATACGACTTGATTTTAGCGGTTAGACAAGATTCTGGGTTGGCGGCAGACAGCAGTCAAAGTGCCCCATGCTTGTACCTCCGCAGCGGCTTATGATCTCGTTTTCTCTAAATTTTCTCCAGGCTGAGAGAAGTTCCGGGGGTTAGGAAGGAAAAAGATTGGCTTGCCTCACGGCACAATATCCGAACGGCCATTTACTTATATTTTTTTATTACATCGATACTTGCTGCTTCACAGCTTATGAAGGCGTTGTTTTTCCCGTTCGTTTCGGCACTACTGGGTCAGATATCACGCGGGCGGGCGAGGGGACTCAATCAAAGTTTAGTTTCAACTGAGCCAGGTGGATCCGTCCTGAGTATCACCAGGCTCTAATGGGTTCAGAATAATATACTTGAATTTACGCGCAATTAACGACTTACATAATTGGTTGTACTATGTACTTGGTTATGGTGGAAAGTACACCTGTTATGAATCAAAGAAGTTGAGGGACCAATTGTGACTTATAATACGTCGCTTCCCCATTCTAGTAGAGTATTTAATCTTCTCTTCTGTCAGAGGTTCAGCTCCTACTATCAAAGGAGACACTGCATGCGGTCCTTGTACTATTACTAGGAGTCAGCAGCACAAGGTATTGGTCGGCCAAACTAAAGAAATTCCTAGCAATAACGTGGGCTACCGGCGCGGAGCGCTAGTATCCATGATAATTTGGATTTAACAGCGGTATCCCAGCGGCAAGCCGTCACGTTCTTATGGGTCCTAAACCGACTATAGAATTACTCGCATGAACTAATTTAGGCATTGTTTGTGCGTTGATGGGGTGCGTCTCGTAGTTTCTACTAAGGAGCAAAGAAGTCAAGGCTGTGTTACAAAACAAAAAAAAAGTGAGACACTCCACACCCATTTTCACACTAAAAAATTAATAATTAGTATAACCCTATAAAGCAAAGATGTTAGATGTGATCGATATAAAATGGAATATGTAGGCTTTCAATCGCAATGAAATAACGTACAAATAACACCAGAATCGTTGTTTTTGGGTGTAAATTGCTATAGTTACAGCCTTTAAGGTGGTGGATGCAAAGTATCTCACTTTCTAAACACAGCCTCGGAAGTGAGTTTATTGTATACACTTAGTCAATACACCGTTGAGAATGCCAGTGAGGTACGACTAGTTGGATCGGTATACATCCTGCACAACGGCTGGGGGACCCTTAGGATTCTGCGGAGTCGAACAAGCGAGGAGTCATGCTCCTCCTGGTGAATCGCAATCGTGTGCGCGTGTCGTGTATTTGTGGAGTACTGGACCATGGTTGCCGT
This sequence comes from Xylariaceae sp. FL1651, assembly GCA_025201745.1. Taxonomy (NCBI): domain Eukaryota; kingdom Fungi; phylum Ascomycota; class Sordariomycetes; order Xylariales; family Xylariaceae; species Xylariaceae sp. FL1651. The sequence continues at coordinate 433,541 of MU624256.1, read as the reverse complement.
CCGAGGCTCCCCTCTGACTTCGAAGCGCCCTGAGCCGGTATAATGGGCCGCCTTCGTGCATGTTACATCGCATGGTCCGTCCAATAGTAAGCCGCAGGCTTCTTCTAACTTGTTCGTTCCCTTTCTTACGTTAGACCCAAAGCAGAGACAAGTGGCCAAGCATCATAACCTACTCGATCTAGTTCTTGGTTACAATTCTCCATAGATTTTATAGAATCAACCTGAATCGAATGTAATAGCATAAAGTATGTAGTCAAAAAAAAAAAAAAAAAAAAAAAAAAAATTAGTGTACTTGAAGGTATTCGTATTTAAACTATATGTCAAGTTAAAACCCATCCCTACCAAAAATGAGGAAGTTTTCTTTAACATATCCCCTTTTCGTTATCATAAGCCAGCGAGTTCCTTTATGGCAGGCCACATACCCTAGTCTTCCAAAGTATCATCACAAATAACAACTAGGCTTTATACTTTACGTCCCGAAGGTACACAGGTCAGGAGGGAGACGGAACTTAGCTTCTGTAGGCTAGGTTTATCCGAACATGAACCCTTATTCTTCCTTCTTTAAAGTCTGCCTTTTAGAATTCTTGATCGCCCGCTTACATTGCCTTTTGTCCGGTACGGTCAGATGCATTCATCCAAGTTGCTCTCTTAAAAATACGGTTCTGCCAATTCGATTCTCTCCATGCCATCGAGTATGTAAACATCCGATTAAGGTGGCTGGTGGGTTCGGCCGATGTTTGTTTCTCCCACTGGTATGTGACTGTGATCCCGTTCTGGATACCCGGAAATCCAGTAACGACGGATGACGCCACGTACCGTACCGCGCCGCACCGTACGGTCCATTGCGAAACTTTGGTCTATGACTTCCTACTTTCTGGAGTCTAGGGACTCTTGTTCGCCGCTGGCGCGACTCCGTCTCTAATTAGGTGGGGTGTGAAAATTTGGGTTTGGGAGTGCGAGAAGGTAATTAACGATTATGCCGACGTGAACTGACTCAGGGCGATTCGGCGAATCCAAAGAACGTGGTTTGGCGCGGGAACCAAGTCCCCTATTCTTCAGTCTTGCTTGCCGTAATTTGACCTGAGAGGTACTTCATGAGGTCATGCCACTTAGGTTTAGATTCCTCTGGATGCGTTACCAGTAACGTTACTCCTTAACCAACGGGCAGACTAGTGCATAGATTGACACGCCCAAGCCACATGTTTGTAAAACGGCCGTGGTACCTTGAATCCGCGTCTTTGACTTTTGCCATTAGTCTTTCCTTATCTCCCTTTTCTAGAATTCCTCTACAGCAGTCTCAACATCTTCCTCCTCAGGTCCCAATCATAAGAGTAGAAGAATGTGGAAATGCGTATAACTAAGTTGAAACCATCGCCTCATTAACCATGAGGTATAACAGCGGCGCTCTTTCTTGAAATTACTTCCGTATAATCCCACGAAGGTATAACGACTTAAGAAGCTTGAAACTCTAAATTCGCTACTATAGACGCTTTACATGCCAAGTAAACATCGTAGTTGACTACCGTTTTGTAAATCTCGGCCCCTAATTTAAGCGCGCCCGCCATTACTGTGGCAGGATTCGTATAGCAATCTTGAATCGAGTCATTGCACTTCCTTTAGAAAAGAACCAATAGGAAAGTTCTCCAATTGACTATTCATATGTCCTCCAGCTCCAACGTTTTCATTAAACGACTACTCGTGGCCTGGTAAGACAGAAAAACAACTGTTAAGGGGCCATCTAAAACATTCAAAAGGTGGCCAGTGTGGTTACAACATTCTTTATTCTCTGTGTCTTCGTAACGTGGTCTAGGCCGTGCAAGTCACTATCACGTAACCTGCAGTTACCAAATACGAAACATTCTTAAACAGCGGTGACTTCCCGAGGGTTACCAGTCAGAAGAATCCCGCTTTAACTCAGGGCACGTCTACTTTGCCCAGCTGGAAGCATGATTCGACAGAAGATTGGCTAGCCTAAAAGCCAAAACCGACTGGGAATAGAGGAGGGTAGAACTCCGTTGTAATGAAAGAAAAACCACCACTCCTGAGACCATAGGATGGGGTGTCCCATTATCTAACCCACCCAGGGCGCCGATATCCAGGGGAAATGAGTGCGAGAACTGTGCCTGTAACACGTTCCAGCAGCATACATATGTAAGTAAGCCATAGGATTGTAAAGTAGGTTTTTACTAGCAGTACGGGTGCTCTGCAGGTGGCTCGTTTGGAAAGCTATCATCTGTTCGTACCCTAAGCTAGACCGGATTATAAGGTAGAACACAGGACGAAGTAAACTTTCACAAGAATGTTGCGCGTCATCAAACCTATTCATAAATCTTCGACTGAAATTGTAGACAATACTTGCCATATTTCCCATGCTTTGGAGACAGGCCAAGTAGAAGGCTACGTCTGAGGCAGAAACGAATGCTGATTCCTCCAGCCGCTTTCTGCCATCCTCGCTGTTCCTCGTCCATCAGAAACGGGTATTCAGTTACGTTACAGTAATTAGACCAATGTCGAAACTCAGGTAGAGGAGTAGGTGTTCGACGCATATTTTGTATATCCCGTGATCAGACGAGTCTATTCCCGCTAATTACAACACGCATAGCGAGTCCATTCACGGTCAGCACACATAAAAGTTCACACGGTCAGCTGAGAAACTGAACCGGATGACCACCCTCGCCAAACAGTCTCCCCGCACGCCAATGGCCCGAAAAGCTTCAGCTTCGGCGAAAAAACTCAATCGGGCCCGCACAAGACCCAGATTCGAGAGAAACTCTATTCAATCAGAACTCGATTTATCAGCTCTGCCATGCCTACAATGTAGTTCCTCCCCTCCTGTCTCAATCCTAGGACAGCGTTCGCTTTGCCCAACCTTATCGTGGGTTTCCGGAGAGAATATCCAGATTCGGGATGAGAGGCCAACTAAGGGATAGAGGAGAGTTCCTTGAGAAGGGTCAAAATCTGAGATATTTAGTTTGAACAAGCGAGAGTTGCTTTTCGGCTTCCCGCTTGCTTTCTACGGCGCTTCAAGACGGTGGGTGACCCTAACTATGTTTGATATGCCATATAGTAGGAATATTTTGAGACAGTGGGACAGCTCAGTGACTCGTAATTGGAGCCGGATTAGCAGTTTTATAATTCGATACTTCGTTCACAAGCCATGCCTTCGTTGTATAGCGAGGCTTTTAGGGCCGAAGTGTCGGGATCTGTGTATGGGGTTTTCTACGTCAACATGTGGCGTGAGATTAGGCTCTCCCACGTAATCCTCGTCCTAACAAAGGCGCTTTTTCTTGTCCTACAGGTATTTCAGCGCAGGCGTGGTGATCCATGCCACCTTCTCAGCTTAGATTCGACGTTTTGCAGCATTTCCAAGTTAGCCGGGTTGGGCAAGGCATCCCAGTATCTCTTCCCCTTTGGGACATCGTAGACTGTTCATCCCTGTCGTATATGAAACGAGTAGAGAACTGGGCTAGGCCATATCGCTGAAATTCTGATTCTGGTAATGCTGAACGCGTTGCCAAAATAGTTGTACACGACATTTTGCATGTAGTAAATGCGTGCATCCGCGCATGTTAAGGGAATAAAAACACCTGCGCGGGGAAGCGAGCTCACTTCGTTCGAAAATTGCTATGTCCATATTCGTGAGCCTGCATGTCAAGGTCGCCCGACGGGAGTGACGTGAGACGGAAAAGAAGGATTCATCTTGCAGCATCATGCATCAGGGTGCTTTAGAGTACTTGCATCTCACTCAGCAGAATATGCCATGTCTCTACTTCAAATAAGCTATCCATCTAGATAGCAAAATGGAACACATCCAACCGAGGCCCCTGGCACTAGTGCTGCTCCGTCATCCAGAAGTTGGCGCCAGCCATCAGCTTCAGCTGCCCAATAGCCCATGCATAAGCTGACGTTTCGGTCAGGTGTGGCACCTGAAAGGGCTGCGTAGGACACTGGAAGCGATCTTGTATGCCATATTAGTAGGGGAATTCTCCGTGCCGCACGAAGACGAGGGGTATGCTAGCCATGGAAGACTTCATGTCCAGTCTTCCCGGTCAGCAGAGCTAAGTCCTAAGGTTAGGCTTCCTCGAGTAAACCCGCATATGAGTGATGCCAGCTTGAAAGCGAGGATAAGCGGCTATATAGGCAAGGCCAAATTCAGTACGTGTACGCTCCTCAAGTCCCGTGATTATGTTGATATGGTCGTGTTCACCGATGCTAGAAAACGGAGAACGCGACATCTGTGGACATAAGGCTAGAAGCCTAAGGGCGCGTGCAAGGAGCTTGCGGAGCGATATATATTACAGAAACTTCGATTTCGAGCAGCACATAAAGAAGTGGCTAAGGAGGCAGTCTATATCGAAAGAGGATCGCAGTTATCTTAGCGTGGGATAGATGATGTACAGCACCGGTGGTGACTACGGCCTATTTTCGCCGTAGATCGTGTGGCCGTTATTCACAAGCTGTTTGCCGATAAGATCACTGCACGTTTAGCGTTACGGACTGTCATCCACTTCTTAATTATGAGCATTTACAACTCTAGATAGGAGTTTCCAATTGCTTAGGCTCGTAAGACATAAGTCGAGTAATCTGGCGGCATTGAGAGATGTGAACTCTCCTCTCAGGGTTCATCGCAGTGAAGGCCCCTGAGCAAGAGCTACCTGGTTTCCACATCTGACATAATCCCGGCTGCTCTGTATGTAAATACCTTCACGACAGGTAAAGCACCACAAGTATGAAAGAGAATAGTAGGGATAACCCTTGCCTTGCTAGTTCAGTAATTCCTTGTCGCGTATACATGTATATGTGTATATACACGTATGTTTGAAAGAATATTTATGGTAGAGTGCTACTCGTAGTGCTGTTGTTAAATTGTTAGGACATTAAGAGTTTCTTCCATTAGGTTCAATCTAGACTGGTCACCTACAATACTTAGTATAGACTGGGCTGATCAGTATCGCAAATGGATAACCTAGCCATCATTGTCCGTATCTGTATAACCCAGCTGCATAACATCTTGCTTAACAGGCTCGCTATTCTGCCCTCTTTGGAACGTTGGCTGTGAGGTATATTTAGTCTAGAGAAGTCGGCTAGCACTCATACATGGAACTCGTCGTGATTGGTTTTGTGTGCAAATTTTCCCGGTCCAGCAAATCAATCGGTTCATTATTTGGCGAGTGCATCTAATTAATAACTTTGAGCTTGTTTTATTTAACGCCCCAATCTCTACTCTATAATCGCATCTCGAGTGAATAGTTGGTCGTCATAAGTCGTGAAAACGGCATAGGCCGCTACGCAATCCAAAAGATCCTTATAACGCCGTGCAATGCATGAATATCAAGTTGTGAAGGACGTCAGTGCCTTGTAAAATTCCTCTCCTCTCCTCTTCTCTTCACAGAGGTATCCTGTCTCTTTCGCCTCCCGTGCCCATTTTGAAGAGATGAGTTTCCCAATGTATGAGGTACCGAGTGCGCCGTGGCATCTTTTACGATGGCTCATTGGCAGGCTCTTCATGCATTAACAAGTGACCGTCGCTATTCCTTTCCAGTTTAAAGCATCTCTCTGCGTACACGCCGCGGCTGTTCTGCTCCCGCCAAGGAGCAGACAAACGGCGTACCATAATGCGCTTCCATCCTCCCACGTTGATCGTTATTGAGCGCCAAGAAGCTCCCTGCTTGCCACGGTCCAAAGTTATAAACATCTGCACTGCTCTTCTATGATCGGGATCGGTATCGGGGTTCACTGACTCAAAAACATCGAGTACAGTCTGCGTATGTAGAATGAGCGTGTCTAGATGCCGAAAATTGCACAGGGCGCGCAAAAACTGAGTAGGTTCGCAGAGTGCTTCGTCCATGTCCAGCTCAAGGATGCGGAGATTAACCAGGTTCCGTGACATGTGGTTTAGGTCCTCAATTCTCAAGGTCGGACAACGTCGGTACTCGTCGCTGAAACCCACATAATCACGAAAGCAAAGACTTCGCAAAGACCGCGCGTGGTGCAGTATCCCGTCAACAGGGAATGACTGTATGTGACAAGTGATTTTCAAATCGATAAGCGCTCGGATCTGCTTGATCAGAATGTATTGACCCCTAGTGGCGTCTCTTCGCCTATCGGGTAGGTGGGTACTAAAATCTTCAAGTCGTAATGTTTCCAGTTGCTGGAAATCTGAAAATAGCACTGAAGTCAGGAATTGGAACATAGGCACGTCTACCATTTCAAGATGTCGAATCTCGGAAAAGTCCCAGTGTTTCCGGACCGCATCCGCAGTATGGTTCCAGTCGTAAGAACGCAACGACAGATCTTTAAAAGCCGGTAGTCTTTCGGTTCCAGTGAATGTGAATTGGGACCCTTGGCCTCTGTCCTCATATGAGAACGTTTCGAGTCGAGTGGATTCCTGGAGCAGACCCTTCAGGTTCTCGAGGCGAGTGGTGAGCGGAGGTGTAGGGTTGGCCATTTTCAACGACACAAGGATTTCTGTAGGTATTGCCCTCAAATAAGGATTATATTGCTCACTTCGAATATTTCTCAAAGGTAGGTTCTCGATATACAATTTAATCCTATTAACGTGAATGTGCCGTGGGTTGAGAATGTCCGCGGGCACCCAGAAATGCCCTTTGAGTAGAATATCTTGCACATAACGCCACCTGTTTTAAGACTGAATCAGATTTCCAGCACTCCTGTAAAACTGAGAGGCGGATCAATTACCTCACAGAAGACAATCTTTCGATCTTATTCAATACTTCTTTGACTTGTTCTGGATTGAGGTCATTATCAACTTTCACGTGCCTAGTGTGCGTGTAGATGTTTGCAAGGCCATCTGGGAAGTAGGTTTCTGCCTGAGGAGCTATGATACGCTCAGTCAGACGGAGTGTGTAGTATTTTATTGGAGTCGTAATGGCGTTGAATCTTGTTGACAACAACCGGGCGGCGGCTAGTGATTCCGGATCGGCGTCCCCCAGCTATAGGCTTCGTCAGCCGTGTCTCTTGCAGTACACAAAGGATCTTTGGATTACTACTTTCTGCAAAATCAAGACGAGAAGCTCTGTACTAAGTCTGTCAAGGGACCATCTCTGATGAGGATGGTGAACGATTGAGGGTGTCGCCATACAGCTGTTACCATGGCTTTTCCTTCTGCTTGGCCCTCGGGAAGAACAATGAGATGAAGGAAAAATGCACAAAAGCTCGAGGTTGCCCATATTGTTTTTAAAAATACGAGCGCATGAGCGAAAGTCGGCAAAGGACTACATATATCTTACAGAACACTTGAAATCAGGATGGGTAGGCGAGGACGTGGCTTTGACAAGATGAGAAATTTGGGTAATCCATGGGCGAACAGAGTATGGCACTACGAGTTTTGGCTGCAGTGGAGTGAGTGATTCCGGACCCCGGGCGTTGCCGCGAGGTCCAATGTTCATACAGTAAGTACGGCAGACGAACGATATATTGGACGTTGGGACCAATAAGGGATAGCTAAGTGCGTCGACTTGAGGCGAATACCACCTCTTGGTTTGGTTGACAGGTCTAGCTAGGCCGCTTTCGGGAAAAATAACGAGGTATGTTTAGTCGAACGGTCGCGTGCAACTGGGATAGGGGTTCTCATCATCTCAACACCGAGATCGAGATCGGCAGAGGCTGTTCATAACTCTCAGGGACCACTTTATTAGACATGTCAGCTACGATGAAGCGGCTGAACACCTTCAGAAACTCACTAGCATGCACCGTTCGGGGGGTCTAGACAGTAAAAGCTTTTGCGGTGCGTCTAGAGATGCGCGTGGAACGAGACTAGAAGATTTAGAAACAGCAGAGACCCTACCTAAGCTAGTAACGTACTACAGCCACTGCCTATAAGTGGCTTTTGCATGAAGGAGAACGAAGCATATGCCGGAATGACTAATTAATCATGCAATGGCCAGGCAATCACTGCGTACGGCAACATGCAGGTAGGCTGATATATCAGACAGGAAAACCACCAGTCCGAGCAGCTGATAAGTCCAGCAAGAACTAGTAGACCAGTGATTTCTCCGGAAAGGAGACGACGGCAGAATGGCTAGCCAAAAAGGATTAGGATAGCAAACCACACGTTATACGTCATGTCATCCAAGTACACTGTGCTTGGCCATTCTTGTCTCAACTCCAGTGTCATGAATATTGAGAACCTGCAAACACAGCCACGGGCAAACAAACTGGGGACATGCTTGGTCGAAAAGCGAAGAGGATCATACGGGAACAATGGGGCGGCATCCGCCAGGACTGGCTGTATGGGTGAGTAAATAGGTATGATTGACAGGCAGGTAGGTCACCCGGCGTTGCGAAAGACGAAGACGGATGCGCGAGCAGAATAAGTTCATACAAGCGCAAGAAGAATTGGACATTCGCAAGTTTGTCCCAAAACGGTCGGGCTGGGTCCAAATGGTTCGCTCTCGTGGCTAAAAGCCGTTAAGAGCGTTCATAGGACCACAGCCGGGGACCGCCCCTGCTAGCGCCTATTCCGCTGCTGTGGTGCCGGTGGTATGCATGTTACCGCAGCACACTAGCTACGGCAGCAGGTTGTTTACTAAACCTACTGCGTGGACTTGCGGCGTTATGAGGACAGAACGGCAACTCCGCGAAACATAGCTACAAGCAGGATGCACGTGCCATTGGTTACAGAGAGTCGACCGAGAGATCCGATATTTTGATATTTGGTTACACTTCGAGTCTAAGGCAGACACATTAGCGCGCAACCACCCCGTCGTCACGGCATGGAACATCACGGCGTTTTCATACCCGGTCGCTCGCATATCTTAAGGAAAGTACTCAGAACTGCAGGTTAGAATCATTACACGAAAAGATACGTATATCTATCGTCTGACTTAATACAACATCAAAGCACTCTACGCTAGTAGGTAGCAGCTGGGGTGGAGTAGAGTTAAATAAACCATCGCCAATACCCAAATTTAATTGATTACCTGTTTAGGCAAGTCACCGTCATTGCTAACCTCTCACGATAACTCTTAACAGCCTGCCTTTTTAGTCAATTGAAAAGACACAACATTTGTTATCATAAAGGGTATAGAGCTGAATAATACACATATAATGTATTGAAAGGCTACAGATGCAATCATGCCGGTCATTCTTCAAACGATTTGAAGCTATCACACCCGGCAAGGAAGACCCACCAAACAGCTTTCGAGGGCAAGGTACAGGGTCCACTCTAATATGCTTGCTTATAAGTTAATAGTATTATAACGCAGCTGTTAGTCGACTAATAGAAGCAAAGTCCTCTGACTAAACTTGAATAACACCAAACTATATTCAGTAAACTGGGAAGGGTATCCTCGGGAACATGAAACAAATAGTTTCCTGCACATGGAGCGGTGCAAGTTCTCGTTGGCTGTGTGGTTCAAAGTCGTCCTAGGATGAGGGGATTAGCTCTGCATGGCGCACAGGTCCAATCGCATCAGATCCCTCCAGTTCTGTGGATCTGCATATTGGTATGTATCATTTAATAATCACGGTTATTCTTGCGAATGCTTTGAGGCTTTCGTAACGAAGTCGATATGACAAGTAGCCATGGCCGGCAACCGAACACTCCTAAATATATATATATATATATATAAATATATATTTCATTTTGGGGGGGGGGGGGGGGGGTGGCTGAGAAACTAGTTGCTCGGCACGTCGATTTACAAGTGGTGGCGTCGTGATTGGGCGAAGCCATGAAAACCCTCCTTGCATGGGAGGCTTGATGGCCTTATCGATGATGCATTACTTCATGGCTTTGTCCAACCCGTCCTAGCTAGTTCCTTGCTATATATATATACATATATATAAGCACAGGTTGCTTGAGACTTCTAGTAAAGCTCGTATCTAGTTGCTCTAGCTTATAATAGTAAGTCGATTTTGATGAATCTTGCACATTGTAACCAGTCGTGAAGTCAAGCTAACCACACTAAAAAAAAGTAGCTACGAAGTATTGGTCGTAAGAATCTTCAGCTTCAATGTTAGTAGGAGTACAGTTGTGTCTACTACCGAGTCTCAGGCTATGTTTATAGTAGCTATACGTACCACTGCACCTATTAAAAAACAATGGTGGCACTTTTCTATGTCATCTCATGTTACCAGGTCTTCTAGAAGAATGTATTCCCGCTCATTATGTGTCCATCACTTGAGAGGAGCGCTTCAGAATTCAAACCCTAGCTAACCAGAACCTCAGAGCGGCTAAATGCGCCAACAAAAGATTCATAAACCCCGAGAGTAAAAGCAGGCGAAAACCCTTTCGATGGGATCAGCCACGAAAATGCCCAATCGCAATCCCTTTCACAACTTCCATCTGCAGTTCTAGTCCAACCTGCAGGTTAGGATGCAATCGTGCGTCTACGACTAGGATCATGGTTTGATGCAAGCTGTACTGCATTGTAGATCTAGCGGCGAAATAGCTTTCGCTTAGGCAATGGGTTTGCTTTTCTCTCACCGCAACCCTCTCTGCTTCGGGTATCTACTCTCGAATAATTCTCCCCTCAAATAGCGTTCCGAGAAGCTGCACCAGAAAAAGTTCTGCCGTCCGCTCGCAGGGAAACACAGAAACACTACTAGCCCTTGGACGCCGTGCTCGGTGAGAACCTAGGATGTTATTACTAAGTGGGCAAGTCCAAATTGCCCGGTGATATACTGAATCACGTAGTTGTCTGTGTGGTGACACGTATCAGCGTATCCACGGCGTCTTGACCTGACCAACCTCACACCACTTACAGCAAGAACACAGGTGGCATTGATGAAACTGTACATCCGATTGCCGGGAGAGTCCAGCATCGTGCTACACCAGCAACTAAAGTTCAGAGTGTGAAAGCCACTACCCCAACCCAATATATCTAACCGACGTGTTTGGGTAGCACTACTAGTCAGCCTTATAAGAACCCTGATCCCAGAGCGAACAGTGGTTCGTAGACGGGCTAGGGACTTCTGATAAGGAGGGTGAATACGACAATACTTCAGCACATCATAAATCTCCCTCTGCAAGCTACTAGACCCTTATAGTAAACCTGGTAAGTAGTTCACATTGGATATATCCATACAGATTTCAGTGCTTCAGTGCACCCCCAGCAGGGGATATGCTTGAATAGGGAAATGTTTGAAGGGGTCCTTTAATTGTTTCCTCGCTTACAGAGGAAATATCCTTGGAGGCTGATGGATCCTTGTAGATAGTGAAACTAGCGAGCTGCTTCATCGTCAATTAACACGTTGATTAAATGCACTGGCATTATGTAACAGGGTTCCCGTGATTTCAAAGAAACCTAGCAAGGGCGGATAAACATACCATCATCGGATGTTGAGCTGCTTAAAGTAAAGGCGCGGATTAGAAACCAGGAACAATTGAGCAAGCATGATCCCGAGGCTATACATTAAGATCAAACCACATAATATCAAAACTTTTTCCCGCTACTATATGCAACATCTAGCCAGCAATATCTGCTTCTCGTATCCACTCAATCTGAACTGTGACAAACTTCAAATCTTCTCCAAGTTCCATCACTCCAATGTGTATAGTCAAAAAGTCAAATTAATTTAATGCATATTGCTCTTTCTCCGTAGCTCATAACACCAATGACAAGTAATCAAAGTTAGTTCTCGATAAACCATCGTGACTACTCAGTTTGCTTTCAAATACCATTCAATCCTTTTTTCATTGACTCAATTAGACACGTTCAGGAAATGCGTGTTGTAAGTGTAGAAGACCGCATACAAAATCTTCGCTGGCAGCTCGGACGACTCAAGAATATTGTCAGCGCTGCACGGTAATTAGACAAGGAGTAACTTTTTCACAGAAAATTACTATTGGGTATTCTTAGGGCCGTACCACAGACACATCGTTAGAGATACCCGTATTGAGAACGAGTTCATCGCAGAAGCAGGTGGCAAATATAAACATATTGGCACACGGCTATAGATACGTTGGGCCGATTTGACCCTGTATTATATGTATATATATGTGTGTGTGTTAAGACCCTGGGGACATTTTTGTTGGCTAGAAGACTAGGACTAATAATAATAAGCCGTACCTATTAGGTGGATTGGTTCCAAGTGAATCGCTAGGACCATTAGGGGTTGATTTATTGGCTATTCGAGAATATATAAGGCTAGGAATCCTCCCGTCTAGATTGAGGAAGGATAGGAATTAACGGTGTTGAGCCGTGACCGTATACTGAGACCCAGTTGCAACCCTGTTGCGACCGACTTGTGACCTATCTTACGCTCTGAGACCAAGCCTCACGATACTATTCCCCTACTACTGATTAGCAACACGTTTCCTATGCACTCCGTGTGCCATGCCCACGACAATGACGAGAGACCTGCATCGCCTTGTTGTCTCTCCCGCATATAGCTCCTCATGTGCGCTTATATACCTCAAGATATTGGCAACTGTTTTACTAACTGTATCTACTATCAGCTTATCTACTAAACTGACTATAAAGCTATACTTCGAGCTCTGTTCGCATGTATAGGTACCTGCTCATAGCCTATAAGCCTTGCATTGCGGGAAATTCTCGAATTAGCACACCAGAAATGAAACCCATTTTCAGGCGACTTACCTGCGATATAGATTTTATCAAGCCGGAGTCATATTTATCCACACGTCGCCCAACGACTTCAGATTTGAAAGTTTTGAATCCCTACTACATACTGAACTATTTACTGATAATGTATTTCCATTTAATTGTTCTTAAGACACCCATCTTTAATGTATGTATTGGCCTTATCTCTCATCTTTCTTTAAGCTTTCCTTGGTCATTAAATTCCACAAGAACCACCGTGTCATTATCTAAACCTTCGCTTACAGAGTCTGTGATTAACTTAGTTAAATCTAGATTACGAACTAGATTAAGCATCGTCAGACACAGCCTTTTGGCGATGTCATGGAAATGTAACGATAAAGGAAAGAGTCTAGAATTTGTTAACAGTAACTAAAGTCTAACTGTGAATCAAAATAAGAAAAAGGTAAGAATGTTGGCTAGATACTGCATCAGAGTATTAATCTGTTACAGTTGCCTTTTACTAACACCGCAAAACTCCCCCAAAAACTCCCAAAAGAAAAAGGGAAAAAAATTAAGTAGTAAGTATTGACTGTAAAAAGCTACTCTAAGCTTTTGAATGTACGTCCCATCATTGTCAATTTTCGACTTGGTCTCTTGTATGTCGAACTAGATCAACGAGAATGAAACAGCTACCAAATCCGGTCATTAGCATCTGCCAACAAACAGCACTAGGTAGGAGAACATAGGTTTAATTTTAGCACAGCAAAAAGTCTAGCAATGGTTAAAGTGATACCGCTTCTGCTGTTTAATTAGAAGGCATGTTCGTACGGTCTTTGCTAATCTTGCGACTCGGGTGTTATTGCAAAATTATTTTCCTTGTTGAAACAAAACCTATATTGTTTCTTTGTTAACTCACCCAGTTTTAAGGCGCTGCCTTCATCCTAAAGATGCTATTCCCGTGGATTCTTACTTGATGTTCACTCCTTCCTAATCTTGACGGATCGGTTACCATTCCTCTTCGCTGCAGCGATTTATCCTGGTATCTGTATCCTCAAACGCGAATAGGATATATAGCGAGAAACAAGAGTTGTAGTAATACATGACAGCTTATCGTACTTGGATTTAGTAGGACACCAAGGCATTAGACATTATTCCAAAGTATCGAAATTTCAGAAGCCAAAAACATTCGGCTCAATTCAGGCAATGCAAATGTCTCGCTTCGCTAGACATCTTCGTACATTTGCTCAATGATATACCAACAGCTATTTCGCTTCCCTCTCCCCTTTCATCTTTCATCATCGCTTTGCTTAAACACAACATAACTCAACACATGAAATATAGCATTAGAGGTTCCGCATTACCCCATTCGGTTCCATCTACTAACAGAACTGCTATTTCTAAAAGAAATAGCACCCCAACCCGCCTCAACCTCCAATACCGAGCTCCTTTTGTCTGCTTTAATATCGGTACATAGGCTCTTTCTGCTTAGCTGGTGGGACATCATACACCTCGCTGTCATTATCGCTTATATCGGTTTGCCGATGCGTAGCCTTCCCAGATGCAGAATTCTCCACGGCGCCATGCATGGCCTCCTTGCCGACTGCACTCTCTTGCCTCCCCATATAGCTCGGTGTAGTGTCAAAACCGGGATGGAAGGGCTCAAATGCGAGCCTGGATTCCTGATCGAGGTAACGTGACGACGCCCCTTTCGCTGCGCTTGATCGTGCCGGCTCCTCAGGGTCCCGGAACGGATCTTCCTCGGCAGGAGTATGAGATCTTGAAGGTCCCGCAGAAGGCCCGGCAAACGATAGTGGTTCATACTCTCGCTCTTTACCCTTGCCATTCACGTTCCGCGGCGGTGCGGCAGGTTGCTCTGACCCAGGAGCCAATGATGTGCTTATACCTAAGCCAGCACCTGGTGGCGACGGCCGCCTAGAAAGCCCAAGTCCATTTCCGTTGGGGTGCGTCTCCTCTAAACCCACGAGATCATTACCATCCGTGGCCAAAGATGCGACATGCTTCCGCGCATTGAGCATAGCGCGTTGGTGTAAGTTGAGTGCTGTCTGCAGTTGCTCGCTGGTGTCGATGAGCGATTCCATAGTCTCATTATCAGGTGTGGGATTCTCGGATGTCATGTACCCCTGTATGCTGCGGCTGGCGCTTTGGCAACGCTCTGCGAACTCTTTAATCAAATCGTTATCGAGGACCTCGCCCGGTGCCGTGTTGGTGAGGACCTGCTGTAGTAGCTTAGCGGAGGTACGAGCTTCTTCCAGGCGACCGGCGAGCTCAACAGGGTCAGGAAGTCGGCGACTGTGGTGGTTACGAGCAAAGTAATTCTGCGAGTGGCGGTCAACCGGCGGTGCGCCCATCATTTGTGGTGCCAACGGCTGCTGCTGTTGTTGTTGCTGTTGCCGCTGGAATGACGGAATAGGCGCCTGGAAGCGAACTGTTAGTAGATTCCCCTCCACGCGTTTTTAATGAGAGCCATCATCCATTGACGTACCCCGGGTGTCTTTTGTGCCTTCTCCTTTTCTTTTTTCCACATTTCGATTAAGGGGGTCAGCCCTTCGTCGTAGTATTTCGTGGATTCAAACGAGGAAAGTGTCTCCATCAACATTTGGCGCACCGAAGGGTCGCGACCGTTTCTTAAGAGCTCTTTGGTGGTTTCGGTGAATTTTTGGTCGAGGTTCCGGGTGAACGTGGGCCCAGGGTTATCGGAGAGGATGCGGATGAGCATGAGGGCATTGTACTGGTAGTCAGGCCGTGTCCAGTAGTCTTTCTTCAGATACTTGCGGATGAGGTGTGCGCATTCTGCTGCGGCGGCTGGGGAAGACTCGGCGGCATCGACAATCGGTGGTAGGTGGAGGACCTCGTCTCCAGTGTTATTAAGGCCGCCAGACTCGCAAAAGGATTTCTAGATGGTGACGGTCAGGAAACCTATTCCATCGGCGCGCCCCGTGATACAGAGCAAATAAGTATTGAGCGCAGACGCACCACGCTACGGAGAGCGGTGGCCTCAGGGCCATCGGCATTGGAATCGACGGAAATGTCTGGTCCTACACGGGGTCGAAGCGTAGAGGTTAGCGAGCTGTCGGTTTGCGCCGTGGAAGCCGAGGTAGAGGCGAAAAGTAGAAATAAGAAAATAAAGCGCGATTCAAAATTCTGCAGACATACCGCTAGTATTCTTCCTCTTAATCGTGCTAAGCACCTTGCTCATCTTCAACGCCTTCATCATCCCCGGCACATACAGGCTAGAGCAGGGCCCTAGCGACGTATCGAAACGGGACGGTGGCGGGCTGGGAGGAAGACGCTCGCTGCACTTTCTACACTTCCGAGACCAATAGTGCCGTTGTAGGTGCTGATATATGTGAGGGGTCGTTTGTAGCAGCAGGTTGGTCGAAGAAGACGTTTCTGAGCTCTAGAAAGTTGAGCTAGAAGGTGGTACGCGTGGGGTGGGAAGGTATTAAAGCTCAATGCGACGCGACCAAGGCCGAGTATTTTGGTAAAAGAGGCGGTACTGTTGGGTGTTGACGTGTGATCGTTTAGTACTACTTATGTCCGGGGAAGGAAAAAGGGAGTGCAAGGCTTAAGCTGTTCCAGTCTGTAACGGGTGTGGCCGGTGTGGGAAACACATGTCTGTACAGATTGATACAGATTGATAGACTAGGGGTGATGTTGGTACAAGGCAGCAGAGCCAAAGCCACAAGTAGATAGAGGTCACGAAATGAACATGCGACAATGCGCCCGCCCTATACTTAGTACCTTATGTACATAGTACGCCGTCTTGCCTGCTGCAGCAGCACTGCATAAAAAGCTTGGATCCGCAACTACTGAAATAAGCTGTTGACCCCCCTCGACCCCCTTTAAACGGGCGATACGGCGCTAATTCACCGACTCTCAGGTTCGCCGACTATTCCTCTTTCGTACCTAGCAAGCGTCTTAACTTGTCATCAACCTTTACTCTGTATACTTCGTAGACTCCAGTCTTTTCGCGCTTCAATGCTAGTATGCCTGATATGCCTAGTATAAATACTTCAGCAGTTAGTTTCCAAACCCAGTGCACTCCGCATCTAATCCTCTAGCTACTTAATTGATCAATTTGTTATATGTTCTCTTTTCGAATATGCTCGCTACACAGAAAGCAACTTCAGAAAGACCCCGGCTCGTCGAGACTTGACGTTGCATCTAATATGCTGTGCCACACAGTCGCATACACCAGATTTAACGAACAGACCAGACAAATCACGTCGCATCGTTGTCGATTCTATGCCCGACTATAACGAAAGGACGATAGATTCCAACTGGCCATCTCTGCCTGTCAGTTTCAGCATCACTCCCCACATAGCGCACTCTAAGGCAGACACATATATATTTACATACATACGCAAGCTGTATAGCAGACTACATCGCAATGAATCAGTCATTTTGTCGCGTGCCTTTTGACAGGTGCACAGCCTCAGTGCCCACGCCCAATCAAGCGCGCGGACCCCCCCTTAATTCCACCGAATCGCCCTGCTGGTTGGCTGGGCTCGTTCCATTTCCTCGGCGCCAAGTCCAGCGATGTGGCCGGGGATCTGCAATGCCCCGGTTCGGCGCCCATCATGTCCCAACACCCGCACCCGAGAGGCGTCAGCGCCGGAGCAGCAGTTCTTGTTCATTTTACATCAGATCGCCTATCTAAGGTCAGAACGCGCGTAGTGCGGTCACCTGTCCCTTTTGTCTCCGCCCACCCTCTTCGCACATTTCTGTTATTGTCAAATGACTGAGTATCTTGAACAGCGTCGTCGAGTAACAATAGTTTATAGCGTCTTTGCCCTAACTGCATGCCAATGTTGTCGACGCGTTTCACTGAGGCTTAGCTACAGCGGGGGGGGCCAAACTCGGAGCCTCTCCTCGGCACTAAGCAATACAACCATCGTCTATATTCGCTGGCACTGCTCTCTCTATTCATATTTTCTTCCACATTTATCCGTTCTTCGTCTTCCATCTTGCAATTTAATTCCAAGCATCGAGTAGCCCCCACGCCCAAACTTAGAACAAGGCCCCCCATCCGATCTCACGATAACCCATACCTATTTTATCTCATTATATCCGCAGTACTGGCAAGCCTTCGCTCGACTCGCACCTTATTTCCAGTCGATCAGATGAATAAATTGCCCACATAAGGCCATAAAAAAACACCCACCTATCATCTTAACGTAAAAGAGACCTAAAACATTGCCTGCAGACATTGAGTCGCTATATAAATATACAGCGTACAACCAGATGGAACCTGCATAATGATGACACCTATTAATGTTGGAAACTTCCCTTCTTTTTTTGTTCCCTTTTCGCTCACTTCATTTATTCATTGGTCTTGTTCTTGAGACTTTCGATAACGCCTCTGTGAATCGAAGTCCCGAGATTAACTGGCAACCTCGCTTTTCCAGGGGTGGGCCCCAGGAATACAACACTTAAAGAATTACAATAGTCTTAATAAAGCTGCTTTTAAACCCGCGAGAGGGGCTTACTATATTATACAGAAGACCTGAACAACAGAAGTTGAAGTGTCGTGTATAGAAGAGGTAGGCTCATTAATCAAACTAGCCAGGAGCCGCATTGTGCGACAACCATTCTTGAACTCTTCCATCCAGACAGCTGTTGGCACCCCACGAGCAAGGTGCGGTATTCGCGACTCTTTGGTCTATTAGTACCTTTCCATGGGGTGTGGCTTTTGGGTATAAGATTATTTGGCTTGCGATTCTCATCCGATTTTTGTAGTACGGAGGGTGGGAAAGCTTCCATCGACCCGGTAGTAGATATCCTACGAAATACATCGAGATGCTCGTTTGCTTCTCTTGCTTCTTTTCGTGGACCTGTCTTCAGTTTTGTAATCACAGACCACTTGGCATCTATCCTGACCTCTGTCTTGGTTTAGCAGATTATGTCGATCTGGGATGCTTCACCCCTTGCCGAGATAATTCATCTGCCCAACTGTGATTCGAGGGACTAGGGCGTCAGTTTAGTATGCTTCAATGCTTGCCTGAGGAATTCGGTTGTTATGTCATTCCCCTGTGTATTGGTACTATCACGCTCCCTATTGTTGCTGCTTTGTTCGTTTCCTTGAGTAAGTAGGTAAGGGTAGGATACCTCGAGCTTACAGGTGGTGCTATGAATTATTAGATTTCTGCACGGTATAGCAATTGATGTAATGACAGGCGTACTACACAGTCTTGCCAGCGCCTTTGCGTCCAGGTGTTCCCTGGCAACCAATCCGCTCACATCGACCTCTGATTCTTCGCAGCTACTGCATAAGGATGTACATAACGACTTCCGTCCCTGATTCTACCGAGCTTTGCCAGTTATGCTCTGAGAGGGCGGCATCGTAGTGTTTGGTATCAGGAAGTCGGTAGTCTCCAAGAAGAACGTCCTCCTCTCCTGAACAGTCTTTGAATTTATCTTCAAGCATATATTGGAATGCTTATTCACTTTTTGGGTTCTTGTTGTTCTGTGTTGGACAACTTGGCTCATATTCCAGCTCCGAGAATATTGGAATGGCAACAAATGATGCCGTCTGAGGACATCTTCAATGTTCAGTTGAAATGGACTGCGCAGGGAGATAATATCCAAGAGTAGCATCAATTTCACTATGAAGAATCTTTCGATCTCTGGTAAGCGGTTTTGACTGTAATACTAGAAGCACTGCATACTCACTTCAGGTACCAAAGGCATATATTACTCAAAGGCAGCTGAGCACGAATACTATATCAAATCAGTTTAAGTACACCAAATCTGCTCTCTCCACATCCTACAGACACTCACTAGCTCTAAGGCTTCATTCTAAAAGGCTCAGTGCTATCGGTGTTCGATGAAGCGGCTTAACCAGAAAGGCCATTTGTATCTTGAGATGGAAATTCAGGCGATATGGACTTGTCCACTCGGTTGAGGGGCTGTGGCCCTCGATGAAGTCTGGAGTAAAAAGATGATTGCTCTTTTGTGAAAGCTTGTTGTTGGTTCACTTTGCTGTCAATTCCTTTTAGCATCTCCCAGGTTGGGTTTAATCATCTGGGGGCTAATGGCCGATGCCATCTTTCTGCCGCCTCGTTCAGCAGAGCTTTAGAAACCCGCCTCGCAAGAATATCGGCATATATGTTCGGCGGAAACTTCAGGAGGTGCTGTTTTTTTATGTTTCGTCTGACTGGATAGTGTATCCGCTGGAACTCTGTTTTGATACAGGACATAGCTTTGGGGTGTAGAGGTAGAGGTTAATATTGGCCTTGATGATTTATGAAGTTGAGCTGCCCTTTCGGTCCACGGCACACCCTTTTGCTCTAGTACTTCGGTTAGTAGAGCCCTGACCCTGGTCACCTGGTCAGTAATTGAATGCGCTTGGATTCAGGAACATCACACTTAAAACATCTGAAATAGAAGGTTCATGCCATGGACTAGGTGCTCAATGTCTTCTCTACTGTTGCCCAATTGCTACGATGAGAACTCTCGAGAACTAAGCTATCGTCTAGATTGCATCTTCTTACTTTCTCCGTAAACTTTGTAAGTAAAGCGCAGCGTGCCACCCCTTGCGCTAGGATTGCGTGTATGAAGGCCGGTTTTTCTCTATTTGGAGCTTTATCTTTAAGATGTAACGACTATGAATAGTGGCTGATGGTTTCTGCCTGTTCAAATTGCGAAATCGTCTCTCTATATTCAGAGATAACTCCTAATTACATAAGCGTTTGATCCAAAGTCTTGCTCGGATGGCACATTCCCCAGCATTCGAACTGCAATTTGATGAGAATTGAAATGAGCATCACAGCGCAAGACATTTATCTGTTCCAGGACTAGACGCCTCTTCATATCGCTGCGTATTGCCAATCTCCTTTCTCAGGCGAGTAGCTGCACTATCCCTCCCTTTGCCATAGATGAGGGGCATGAAGAAACCAAAAATGCCGAGAAGGGAGTATACCCAGTCTTCCTCATGCATTGTCCCGCAGGTTTCTGCCCTCTGAAACGCTTGTTTATACTGAACTAGGAATCCGGTTCTTTCGTGAATTAGTCACCCTATAAATCTCTTATCACCTAGTCGCTCGCCCTCGCGTGAAAAGAATTCGACGAGTTCAGGGACCAAAAGCCCTTGCATAAGTCTAGTCTCCTTGGTTTAATAACTGCTGAATTCAGGAGCATTTATGTATGAAAACTACAGCCATTAAGCCAACGAGAACAGTATTTAAAGAAGGCTAGTCGACGAGCATCGTTATGTGGGCACCCAATTCTCCCTATCGGGCCGATTCGACCTGCGCAGCCAGCCTGCAGCTATTATCACTTGCAGCAAACACTTGCAACCAACCAACATTTACAACTAATACCTTTAGCTAACATAATTAATACCTTCGGCTGACATTTATTACTTTTAATAACTACCTTTTCTAATCGAAACTACTTAGTTTTCTTTTCAGAATTTTTCTTTTTTCTTCTTCTTATTATTATTATATATCTATTTTTTGAATACTAATTAAAAGCTTTAAAATAGCTGGTATTTACGTTAGTTGATTCGGATTAGGAAAAGAAGTAGCCAATATATTAAATTTAGTTTAAAACGAATAAAATCTATTTAACAGTATGTTTATGTTGTTCGCTAATTAAGGATGTCATGGAGAGTCCAGATCCCGAAACTTTTGGTACACTTGCGGCCATTACGCCAGAGTCTCTTGTCCTGCTCGCCTCGAACATCGCAGACCGATGCTTAATCTCTCAAACATAAGCGGCACGTTTATTATACGAATTAGTGGTGTATATAATATAACACATGTTATTGAATTGGAAAATGTCAACCTCGTCTTCCGAGTTCCCGCTACAGACTGGGGACCCGGACTAACACAAGCCGCCGCCGATGCCATGGAATCACAAGTGGCCACGATACGCCTCATTCGGAGCAAAACTACAGTCCCGGTGCCAGATATATACGCTCTGAACACTTCTGTCGATAATGAAATTGGTGCACCATACATATGCGTGAGCTTCATTTCCGGGAAGCCCGTGTCTGAGGTTTGGTTTGATTACTCAGGCATCTTACTGTGTGACGAATTCCGCTTGAGAATTCTGGCAGGCCTGTCATAGACCATGGCTCAGTTCTTCTGTTTTTCCTTTGATGAGATTGGGTCCATTATGGAAAGCGGATCGGATTTGACTGTCATCGACTTTTCGTACAACTGGGATGAAAAAGAAGATGGTAGCCTTCAGGTTACCACGTCGGATCCATATAACTCAACCTTGGTGTTTCTTTACCCAACACAGGTTGAAGGTTCCAGCGAAAATGGAAACGCATAGAATAAAGCAGCGGACAAGGTCTTGGAAGTTGTACCAGACTATCTACCGACCCTTGACTCACCGGAGACATTAGAACGCTACCGAGCACATTACAATACGGAACTAGGCAAGGCCCTTAATTGGCAAGGTGATTGTTAACATACAGGAAAGTCACATATTTTTGAGGCGATATGGACTGTTGCGCTACACTGCCTTAATCCTCTAGATATATATATTGAAAATTGTGTAAGCCGATGCGGGCGATAATACTGATGCTTCAGACATCCTCTACGATATTGGGACGGGACTTTATGAAGATGAGGACTGGATTACCCCGAAAGCTAATCAGAGACGCTTTGTATGTGAAGATTAAATAGTGGGCTATGGCTTTTAGGTGTTAATGAACCGTACAATCATGAC
Source organism: Xylariaceae sp. FL1651 (assembly GCA_025201745.1). Lineage (NCBI taxonomy): Eukaryota > Fungi > Ascomycota > Sordariomycetes > Xylariales > Xylariaceae > Xylariaceae sp. FL1651. The sequence continues at coordinate 411,333 of MU624256.1, read as the reverse complement.
TTTTAAGCTACTGCTTGCTTTTCACCGGTCACGGCTAAGCAGGTGTGATTATCTCAAACCCAAACTCGCTGGAAGAGCGACCCAAACTCGCTGGAAGAGCGACCCAAACCTGTGCAGTTTGTCGTAATATCTCAACTTCCCAAGCTTAAAATAATTTTGGTTCGGTTTGGTTTATTTAACGTCACGTGGGCTCTAAGCCCGGCCTTCCTAGGGGTATTTGGCGTGCAGGTGACTATTTCAGGGACTACATATATGCATTCCCGTGTAGCGAGAAAGGGAGTAACTCCCTAGTTCGCCACGATAACCCACGTATCCAGCCCCAAGGGCACGCTTAGTAGGTATTCTGACAGCTTCCGTTAGCCCTGCCTTTCGGCCTCGTGCTCTGTTATTGAGGTCGCTCAGGGAAGGTGAGCTTGAAGATCATAGTTACAAGGATCGGGGCCAGAACTACAGGCCATTTCTTGGCATTGCAATGTAGTGTAGTATTTTAGGCCGTATCAGCCCACTATATCTCATATCATAGACTTAAAGGAAGACTAGACATAGTGGTCATTATCAAGAGTCCATGATACACACTATATCAGTCCTCCTTATGAAAAGAGAAAAAAAGAACTGCTTAGCCACATATTTCTAACGAGCTTGAAGAAGGCGCTTATAGTGTATAGACAAACCATTTACAAACTGATAGCTATGGCACATACTCTACTGGTGATGCAAAAATACTCTACTCTATAATAGAACTACAAGTGTCAACTTGCACAAGTGTATACGTATGCACTACGATACGGAAGGCAAAAGCGAGATTTGATGAACTTGAAAAACTTGGTCCATTGCCTCAAAGCCCTAAATTCAGTTGAACACCCCGAAACACCTTTCCCGTCCTTAACTTTGCTTGTCCTCCCTTTGCTGCCCTTTCGATCCTTTCGATCCTTTCTCCCTTCCCTCCGTCTATCTAGTCGAAGTCCCCTGCGCTAGTGACAAGGACGGGGGATGAAGGATCTTGCCCCGAACTCAAATCAGGATGACTATTGTACATGGATATACATGCTAAGACACGCCTACTCTTGTTTCCGTAGCCGATCCTCTTTAGCTCGATGCCTTTGTCGCAGGTGGTAACTACAAAAAGATCGCGATCACGAAACATCTGCCACTCGTAGCAGGGCTAGAGCTTCGTGCTTCTGGTCGTATGCTAGTCTCATGGGGAAAGCTGAAAGGGATCAAGACCAGACAGCTGTCTAGACGTCGACGCGCCGCATGAGGGACTCCAAAAATTAAAGCAGAATCCGAAGCAAGTTGCTGATGAAGCTACAATGTACTAGCTTGAGCCGTTTGAATGGCTTCCGTGTTGAAAGGAATCACCCATACAATACATACCATATGCATAGGTATAAGCTCTTGGATTCGGCGCTTGTGGTGTTGGATCGGAGATGCGCAGGCGTTAGAATCCACGTTTGTTAATGAAAATTCTAGAGAGGGCATCCTTTAAGCCCCAAGTGGAGAGTTTACTAGGCGTATCCGAGGCAGATCAACTGCCTTCCGCGGCGAGGGCGAAGCGAGGACGCTGTTCCCGCCACTATTAGAGTTGGATGGCGTCGCTATCTTAAGAGAACTATTCTTCCCGGAATTTACGCCCTCCGCGCCCGCAGCAACAATGCTAAGGCTCGTCTTGCGTGGCCCCCCTTTCTTAGGCGTGGCGCGCGAAGCTTTTGAGGTCTTCTTCGCCGGCGATCTAGTCTTGCTGTACGTCTTGATCATGGGCTTTGACTTCGTCACCTTGGCAATTTTCCGACCCGGCGATTTGTTCTTGCCTAGAGCCGCCTTAGTAGTCACGGAGATAGTTGACACACTGCGTTTGATCACCGTGGCTGCACCCTTGGTCGCTGCTTTAAGGCTGGTAGTGCGTTTTACTCCCTTGGCCTTGATGCTCGCTGGAGTTTTGATCTTCTTCTGCTTCTTCGTCGCGCTGCTTTCGCCATCCTCTAGCTCACCAAAAGCTTCTTTCAACTTTCGCTTTCCTGCCTTAACGCTCTTCTTCACCGCGTTTGCCAGCTCTTCTTTTGACGGCTTTGGTGGCTTGACTTCCTTGGGCTTAGGCCCCAGGACGCCTCGGCAGTTAGGGCTACCACAGAGACACTTCTGCACGTTCTTAGATGAGAAAGGGTCAAAATTGTAGTCGTATGTGAGTTCTTCGCCAGTCATAATGTCTCGATCGCCTGCAAATAGGGCCATGCGTGGCTGTCCAGAGACAATCCACTTGACCATGCGGCAATTTGGCTGACACGAGTGATTGACGAAACGAGCAATACTACCTGTCGTTGCGTCTATAATCATGTTCTGGTCAAATGACATCAAATAATAACACTGGCCATGTTAGTCTCATCTATCTGAACTTGTTACTTCCATGCGAACTCACCTGGTTGTCTTTGTATTTTTCGTTCATGCGCCGATCACACTCTTCCTCGGTGATAATCTCGCCAGTATACTCCATGATGATCTGATTCGCCTCAAAGCAACGGTTGGCACGGATACCATAACCTCTATCTGAGGTTTTAATAACTTCAACCCCGACTCGGAACTTGCCGCCGGCCTTAGTACGTTCTTGCAACCTGGCGAAAGCGCGATTTTGGCAGAGGCGTTCACCAATATTGCAATTGGTTGTGTCACACTCATAAAGCATGATGCGATTCTGGCAGCTCTCAGCACAACCATCCTCTGGAGTGCATACACATTTAGACTGATAATCCTTGAAGTGAGGCGTCTTTTTCCAGTAAGCAGCAGCATCGCCCACGAATCGATCTATCGTTCCATTAGTCGCCTAAACACGATGTAACAGGGTAAAAGCTCGAGTTCGACTCACTTTTAGTCATCTTTCTCCATTCATCTGGTTTGGGTTGTCCTGGTGGTAGAGGATTGCACACATCAAACGGAAGCTTAAAATCCCGTCCCTCAATCAGTGTGCGCAGCCCAAGGAACATGGGTTGCGGTAACGTCTTATTGACTTTCGCGCTTGGTGCCAATTCCGGTAATTGTGCCAGCCTCTTCTTCTCGTTGGTTGTAAGACCCTTAAATATGTCCGTTGGGGCATCCTGGCCGGCATAGAGACCACGGTCCATCCACTTCTTCGGCTGCCGCTTCTTAGGCGCAGATTCCTCTATCATGGATTCTTCCTCCATTTCCGGAACATCATACTCAGAAGTCTCTTCCAGCTTAGCTTTCTTTGTAGGAGGCTCCTCAGGCGCTGATGGATCCACATATTTTCCATTTGCCCAGGTCGTATATAAAACGGGCTTCGTGTCAATGCCCGAATATTCATTCGTATCCTGCAGTCTCTTCAACTCTCGTGACATTTTGGTAACGCCTTTCTCCAAAGTCTTTCTGCCTCGCTTGCCCAAGTTTGAAAGTCTGCTGGCCAAAGTCTCGGCCTCCAGACCAGATCCACGCGTTCCGATCCGTCTAGGGGGTGTGTCCTCACGCTTCTTGGACATTTTTGACTTTGGAGATTTTGTGCCGCGCATGGAAGACGAATCAGACGCGTGAATGGTGTCTTGGACAGGCGTTATGGCGCTCTTCGCCACCTCCTCGGTGCTCGTGTTGTTTTTTCCACTCCCGAACAGCGTAGCACCGGAGAGTGTGCGTCCCTTGCGGTAGGCGACATCGTCACCGTTGGCCCGTCGCTTGCCATGGATGGCAGTGCCGGCGAGTTTGGCCAGATTATAAATGGGGGCACTAAGTCGAGCTCGTCGCGAGCGGTCGGTTGTGGGCGTACTAGATGTGCTATCGGCGGTTTTAGCGCGCGTGATTTGGGGGTATTCGGCGAGTTCGGCGAGTTCGGTGGTGGTAATTTCTGTTGTCGTAGTAGTGATGATAATGGAGTCGGCAACTTCAGACGGCTCGTCTATGGCCATAGACTCAGGAACATCGTCTGCGACGCCAATTGGTGCTGTAACATCGTTCTTTATGATATCCGAAGCGAGGCTCACATCGTCGCCCAAAGTGGTGGGTGGCGTTGAACTCAGCGACGCGACATTAGAGAACGTGTCAGCAGGTGCACCAAAACTCGCCTCGGAAGAAAGATCGCGCGACGGTGATAGAGTTGCAAGCGATTGCATCTTGACCGACGCGGCGATGGCCTTTGTGCTATTCACTGGTGGTTGCGTCGATGGATGAATGTCGTGATAGGGGGTAGACGAGGACGCGTTGGCGTTGGTGTTGTTTTTAAGAGGTGTGAGCGAGATATGCAGGGCCGGGCCAAGAGCGGGCGGTATTGGCCGCGGATGGGTGGGTGGTATGGGTATGTGGAGAATGTGCCTCGAAAGGATCTGGTAGTAGATGTGGATATGGGATACAGGTTTGATACGAATGGGGGCACTGGGGGATGGAGATGGGGGATGGGGGATGGGCTATGTGTTATAAATGGCTAGGTAGCCGTATACAGCCGAGCAGGTCTTCCTGTTGGTTGGGACTAGGAAGGTTAAGGTCTGGCTGGCTTGTGGTGTTGGTTGGGGCTAGATGAGGAACAAGAAAGAAAAGAAAGAGAGCAGATTCAGACTTGACGGCCAATGACGGACCGTCTGTCCTACAAACGCGACCGTAGAACGAAGGGGTTTTCGTATGCAAGGCAAGTTAGGTGAGGCAGCTATCCACTACCTGACACCCATTGGCGTTGGCTTATACGAGAAAAAGAGAAAAGAGAGGGATCTATGTGAGTGCACCTCACGAGTGAGCTCGGGCGCAATTAGGGAGCTGATGTAAGCTAGTTATCTCTCTCTGTAATGCAGGTGAGTGACAGCCCCTCTCTGTCTTTCACCCGTAAACTGTTCCTGAAGAGACAAACAGATTCAGAAAAGGTGATCGGCCTATACTGTAAGTGCGAGAGAGAAACTCCGCTCGTCTCGCTCAGATGTGGTCCGCCCAAAGTTAGAGAGGCGATGGAGTATCTACTTGGCCTGACTTGATGTGCAATAAGCCCTTGTAGAGACAATGTCACGGCTAGTAATTATGAGAATAGAATAACTATTCTTATAGAGACGGCCGTCTCTCCCTTCCGGCTAGGGGGGCAGCCAACGGATTAGGATAGGAAAGTCGTGGATACAGTGGCAGGCTGTCCGATGTGAAGGGGCGAGTATCGGTGATATGAACTGGTATGAGAACGCGAGTAGGGTGGTGATAGGGCCCAGTCTGGCTTGGGTTGACAAGGTCAAGCAATGTAGTTTCGGACCTTGTCGATAAATTCCTTAACGTATTGAGAAACCCGTTGCAGTCTCGGTATTGTAGATGACGCTAGAAGAGCGTGACGAGAAAGTGTGTGGGATTTTGGGGCTGGATGGCTGAATGGCTGAATGGCTTAATGACTGCAGACCTTTTCTTGTGGTGAATTGATCTGCAGAGTCAATGCAGCAGCAAAGACGATCTGAGGCTGAAGTGGAAATCGAATTAATCGGTATTAGTATTGCGCAAGTGTAGTTGTGGAAATAAACTCCAAATGCGAATGCGCAGAAAAGAAAGGATTAGAGACGTTGTTGTGCCTATGTATTATCCCAAGGCAGCAGACAAGATGATGATGACGGGATGATGAAGTTGTAAGGTTCTGGCGAAGTGGATGTAATGAGTTGAAAGAGAGGATAAGATAAATTTAGATGGGGAAGAGGGACAGATGGCTGCTGGATGATGGGAGTGCCACCTCTCATTCTACTTTCTCTACTCTCTCTCTCTATCTGGTCTAATCACCTTCCGGCTGCGCTATGTGTACTTACCTATCAGGGTTTGACGTGGGCTTCGTACATGACCAAAGGGGCACGGCGACCACTCATCTTCCTCCCTTTATTACATATAAGCTCTCCGATGCCTCCGTCCTCCTGCCCAGCCTATCCTCCCTCCTCCCTTTGACTTCATCAGTCCATCTAGGACCGGCGGCGCTTATACCCGGCCGGCCGTGACTCTGCTGACTGCTCCAGCACCATTGCTCTCAAATGGGGAGTGCCTTGGATTATTGGGTTAGCTACCTCAAGATCTGTCGTCGTCTAGCATGCAGCACGTTGGGAGACCCGTATCTACCTCCTCTGCTCATCCCAGTCCTAAGACGTCCCCAGTAATCTACTGTTTGCATCGGATTCATCATCCCCGACCTTCGGCCAATGATTCAGGGATATATATCGTGTGCAGATAATCTAAAGTTGATGGATAGTTGCCTCGTAAGTGTCCTCTCAAAGCTTTTTGTCGGATTTTAACTCCTTCAAGAAGCAAAAGACCCTGAACGATAGCTAGTATTATAAGTTGGGCTATAATATTAATCGACGCTGCCAACCCGACAAGGACACGGTGACTTTATTGTTGAGGTGTTTCTGAGTGTTTGGACTATCTGTTATAGTCCTTGGTCGCATTGAAGCGGGGAGTGGTGGATTCGGGTGACGCCTCGTCTCTCATCACAGCCTGTAGGTTTGTCACTCGAGCGTTGTGCATCGCGAGGTGCAATTCTGCATCTGCTCGACCATCCTGGCTATAGTACAGTGGCCGTTCTGCCACTATCGGGCTGGAGAAGCATGCAAATTGACTACGCTGGCGGGTTATCATTGAGTGTCTAGTTCAACACCCCCCCCTTGCGCAGATTTAGCTAGGTGACGACGTAGATCCTCAGAGCTAAGCACTGGTGCCGTGCCTCCGACGTGACAACGACGTACTCACTAGCAGGAGTAAGACGATCTGAAAGCTTCTCAGCCAAGTCTACCCTAACATCACTTAACAGTCAAAATACTACACTAATATTCGACCACCCTATAGAAGACAAGTGAGGACGGAAATGTGCACCCCGGCTAACCCAGCTGCTGACGTAGTCGGGTGAAATCTGATTGCTTCGGAAATATGCGAAGCACCTCCAGACTTAGAAAGTCCATGGATACGCTTTTCTCTCACTCCTAGTAGCTACACTTCTAATTCCAGTTGGAGCCGCTTAATACTGCGTTATGTATACCAGCTTTGACAAAGAATACAATGCAACTTGCACACGAGAGCTAGACTAAAGGGTGCGTTTAATGCTTCTTAGAGCTGAGAGTCCCTATCCAACAACCCTAGGCCCGTCTCCTTCAACCGCACAGGCACAATGAAAGTGCTGAGGTAGTGAACCTTGATAAACAAGGGGTTCCTCCAGGGATGTCGGATATGCTGATGTTTGAAATTATACCATGAATATCGAGGCTATGAGAATGTAAGTATTACATGGCTTTGATCACTTTCTTTTCCAATACTGGCGGTCGTCGTGGCCCTAGACCGGTAGTTGCTACGATATTGGCTGAGGAATTAACAGAAACCCTGATTGCATGCTTCCCATCTCTAAAACGAGACCAGCATTTTTAAGGGCAGGGTAGAAAGTGGCGGGGCGGGGGGACAGGGCGGCACCCAAAACAAAGCTGCAGTGTTTGCATTCTAGAGGCATCTTCCTGATTAGAGGTACAAGGGCCTTTGTCTTTAGTGTATGTGGACAATCACACATCTGGTGCGATTCAGGTTGTCGGTCCATAAGTCTGTGGTGTCTCTAGCGATCAGTGTACTGCTCCCTGACGGCTAAGTGGAATCAAACAAAACACCACTTAGCACTCAGCAGAGCAACGTTCTAGGGTTTGTAAATACCAATTTGTACAAAAGAGCAACTAAAACTGTTAATCAGCAAAGAAACATAGCAATAATATCCCGGAGTGGCATATAGTGAAGAGCTGTAACGCATCACTGAGGAAGTATTCCCACCTCAGGACCCTTGGACAACAGGTAGGTCCTGAACACGATAATTTTTGCGGGTATTCGTTGTTTGGAAAAGTGTAAACATCAGTGATAATACTCGATGCGACAATGCATATGCATATTGTCTGCTTTCTTGAGAAGCATCATGGCTAACTTTCCAGGAACGAGCTTGGTGACTTGACATCAAATCATGCAACGATGCGATTGATAGAATCGTAACCATGGAGCAGTCTATGTCTAACAATCTCACGCAACATACCATCGGTGATTCACTTCGTTACGTCCGACGTCACTTAGCGGAATCGACGTATCCTTCTCCCTCCTACCCTTGCGCACGACCCATTTGTCAGATAAAGCAGGAGAGGGAGAGGGGGCTTTTGAGGAATTTAATGCTAAGCGGTAAAAAATTATAGGAGGATTTTGTTCTAGCGAGTCCTTGGGTAGGGAATGTCTCGTCGCTGATAAGGATGCTCATATCATAGATGGTACTTGATGGTCGCGCAGAGTACCTGAACAGACTCAACGCTTCGAGGTAGATCTCAAAGCCCCCAGGTATGTCCAGACTTGGTCTCAATAATAAATCTTCAGCCAGTCACCCCTAGCTATAGATGGCTTCTCGTCGCCCTGCGGCTACACAGGCGACTGTGGTTACTAGCTTCACGTTGCCTTTGTCTTGGATATGCATACTACCCAGAAATACTACGGCCATCATATCTAAGCTCGATTTCCACAAGTACTAACGCCAGCTGCTAGATTCCACTTGTTTAACTTATCATAGTAACACACACAACTAACCAAGCATGAGACACCAAAAAACTCAACACCCAATAGACGAGTTGGACTCATCGAAAGAAGTTGTAGCTTAGTCAAATACGTATTACGATTTGTTTGGGAATGTTACGACGAGACGAGTGAGAGAGGAAATTTCAAGTGGGAGCATGTGCTCTCTACCTAAGAGTGGATGATAGGGTTGGGGAAAAGGACATGTTACAATCTCTCAGAAGAAGGCGTAGTGGCAGTAGCAGTAATATGCGCTATCTGTGGACCTATAGTAGTCGGTCGTCGTCATTTATGGCACTGTGTTGCTTATAAAACATAGCTTAGCATGCTTCTATGTCAATAAGAGGCTCTTAGTATGAGCAAACTAAGTCCTTGACATAAGAGTCGAACAACAATCATCGGGCAGCCCATCTCACATTTACAGATAGTCCTTAGGATCACGCACGAATTGTAGGCAGACAGAGCACTATTAGCAAAGTAAAGCAATCGCAGTTACTATTGGCTAGCCTAGCCTATGGGCAAATAATCCGCCTTTCGTCCAGGGCTCCTGCCCGGGATCATGCAATCCGACCGTTTTGTAGTATCCCTTCTTTGAAAGCAATGCCAAACTCCTAGAGCTAGCTCGCTCTTCATGCAGTATTGTGAGCATTCATGCAAGTCTAATTCGTAATCATACAGCGTAATCATTCCTGCTCGTGGCAACCGGGATAGGCAAACCAGAGTAATCGCGGGCAGCGGCTTTAGTCACATGCAATAGCGACCGGCAGACCCGTGCCGACACCGACTGCAGCGGGTGCCTCAGCTTCAACAGGGGTCTCGGGGGTGTTATCAGAGAGATCTGATGCGTTGCCGGTTTTGCTTCGGTTCTCTAAAGCAGCATATAGACGAGCAGCTCGGCCTTCCTTCTTGCGAGGCTGAGGTGCTAGAAAATCCAAAGTTAGCATTAGATCATCAAATGGATTTACATCAGATATACTAACCTCGACCATTCTCCTGGACGTAGAAACGTCGGAGCAAGGAGACTGCATCATCACGGAGGTAACCACCCTCAACAGGATATCCAGGTTCCACATTACCACCATCGCCATCATCAGCTTCGCGGGGTAGAGCTACAGCTCTGCCCTTGGAAATGCGATCAAGTTCCTGGGGGCCATATCCTTGTTGATACGGACGGTCATGGGGTATTGCAACTGGCTTCGAGTTCATATGAACACGGAAGACACCGCCGGTTCCTCCAAACTTGTCGTTCACAGCACCGAAATAAACCTTCTGGATACCAAGTTGGCGGAGAAGAGAAGCACACATAACGCAAGGCTCAACGGTTACATATAACACACATTCAGAGATGATAGAACGGTCCACGACGGGGGCAGGGTGCAGCTTCTGACCATAAGGATAGATGTGGCCATCTTTGGGGTCAACGTCACCCCAATTAGCATGGTCCGGGTCCGGGTTAATGTTAGCTACCTTGACATCACTTGGTCCTCGACGTGAGAGCAAAGCGGACAATGCCATGAACTCGGCATGGCGGGTACCATTACGAGTAACGTTGGTAGCATTCATTCCTTTGGCGATGATCTTTCCGCGATACACAAGAACGCAGCCAACGGGCGTCTCGTTGGTATTGAGAGCCAAAAGTCCCTGTATTTTGGTTAGCCCAAGGTTCCGCAAAAGCAGGAGATGCAAATCAAATTAGCCAGGCAACGGAATCGTGCGATGAAGAGATTTATATCTTATCGTAACATAATATATAATGGAACTGACGAAAGCGAGACTACACAGTGTGGTTGGATTCTGTGGAGTAACTCACCATATCAAGAGCCTCACGCATATACTTAAGGTGGTACTCGCGTTCGGCTCGCTCCTCATCAGTCGTCGGCGCAATCAGTCCAGGGAGATTGGGAGTCTCTGGTGATTCGGGCTGACACGAAGACTGAGATTGAGACTGAGAAGACGTGTCGAGCTCCTTAGGTTCCTTGCGGCCGAACAATGGGACAGCAACAAAATAAGGTACAGGCACAGCTGGGGCTTCAGCCGCGGTGGTAGCCTCGTTCAAATTTGCCTGGACGGGCTGCTGGGAGGATGACGTATCGTTCAGAGTGAGGCGGTCGGCGGCAACATGAAGCCGGTCAACACCAGTATATGATGCAGAACTTCCGTCACACATAGTGTTAACTGCGGAAGTAGTGCTGGTAGTGTTGGCTGTTCGGTAGCTGCGGGTACCCGGTTTCTGAGGCTCGCTTGCGTTGTCCGTCACAGCGAGGGGTGTTAGTGCCGGAGTGTCTGAATGGGCGGTTCCGGGTGTGGGATGACTATCGTTGGGGGAAGCGGCGTTCTCTTTATGGTTATCAGTACCTTGCTCGGATCTCACGAGTGGGAAGCGACCGCGGCCCCGGGCGCCTCCTCGTCTAAATGAAGTGGACTTGTTGCCATTGGGGTAGATTGGATTGGGTCCAGTGTCACCTGAATTATTGTTGTCTAACTGGCCAGTAGAAGCGGGCCGGTTATTGGTGGTGTGAGCGACAGGAGTCATGGGAGTGATAGTAGTAGGACGGTGAATAGAGGGTCTAGCACCGCCTCGTCTCTGAGCATTGCGCTTGTTCGCCATTTCCATACTTTGTTGCTGCTGGTCTTGGGATGAAAAATCGCTCGCGTACTCGAGATCCGTGTGGTTTCTATTGCTGTTGCCGTTATATTTGTCGGGGCCAGTATCGCCTAGCCCGCCTTCGCCAGTGATTGAGTGTGGCGAGTTTTGGTCATGCAGGGTGCGAGGAGAAACTGTGACGAGGGCGAGAGCAGAAACGGATGCAGATTGAGGTGCAGGTGTGGAGGATGGTGAAGAGGGTGTTGGATTTTTCTCTGATGGCACAGATGAATGATCACCCTTTGCTGTTGCTTGGGCGAAGAAGCGCCAGATGCGGGTGAAGAGGAAGTTGAACGGTGCAAACAGTGCCGAGCAGAGGTTCAACATGTAACGCGAGAAATTGTGGCCCGCCATTGTGGTATTGTTTCTGCCCGAGGAGCAGCTTCTGTATCTGTGTCTGGTTCTGGTCCTCCGTTGCCCGTGACTCCTCTTGTGACTCCTTCTGTTGCTGCGGCTCTATTGCTCCTTCCTCAACAACACCCGACAATAGGACTCTAGCCTTCCCACCGCTCTTACACGGCAATTGTACCTGATAGGTACCTGCAAGAATACTCTAAGGTACCCTAGGTCACAACCAGTACATATGTAGGTACCCAAGTACTCAGGTTCAGAGTCACAGGTAAAAACTATGCTGCGAATGTAATGAATTAAATGGCGAAGAGTGAATGACTGGACGCTGTAGGCATTGGATGCGTCAGACTGCTGCTGTTATCGAGACCGGATGAAAATCGAATCGACAATACGATGCCACTAGACAATTTCTATCGGTACGAATATAGCGGCTCTCTCAAATTTAACATAAGGCTGTATAGGTAGGCTAAGCTGGCCCCATTCTAGGTAATAGAAGGAAATGACAAAATGATAATAAGAAATGCGTCGGTTGTCGCGACAAAATAGAGCTTAGTTCTGCAACTTCAGCCCTGAGAGGCGAAGCGAATCAAAACCGCTCATTGATAGGCGATCAGGGGCAAATATAAATACCGCCTATGACTGCAGGTTGTAATAAGAAGAGTTGCCGACTGTATTGAGGCTGATCGGGACCTGGGCTCCACGGTTTCCTTCCACATGTTGCCCTTGCTGAACAAATCTACAGTTGGAGAAGCGGGGGAGGAGTGTGGGGTGATAAGCTGATAAGCTTTGAAAATGCACGTTTCAGGTACCTTAACTCGATACCTGCAAGACCTAGTAGCTTGAATAGTCTGGGCGGTTCATGTACTAATCAAAACTACCTGTATATCACATGCACCTCACTGCAATTTCTATCCTCACATTTACATCAATTCTATTTCCTAGTCTGGCCCACGGTTTACCCTGCCGTTGTCGAAACATATCTAGTTACTTTGCATATGGTCGATCTTTATAATCATTAGTACTATTCCTTTGTTTGATCCGACCTTATCGATCTCTCTTATTGGTCTCATCCCAGACCCACCGCATGATAGCATCTTCTCCTTTACGACCACAATACGTAAACGAGCCAACGTTGTGAAATCCACACCTCTCGTAGAATTTTATGGCGCTACGGTCTGCCCAAACGAGAACAGGCAATTTCTCGGTTTTCGATCTGTCTTTCACCTCCTCGATCATTTTCCTCCCCACTCCCTTGCCACGTTCGCCTGGCACCACACCCATCACCTCTATCACTGAAATTACACGGTCAGCAGGTTGCTCATAAGCCTACGTCGTCGAACCGGAATATCTTACTCCAAAAGGTCTCATACTCTCTCATATGCTTGACCTTCGCATTGTCAACTGCGAGTTGTTGGGCAAACATGAAGTCCCAGTTGATACCCCAGTACTGAAGCTTGTATCGATAGTTATAAGCGTCCTCAGGCGGTAGCTCCTCCTCGCTCACTTTCCCCTTCTTTGAAATTTCCTCTGCGTCTTGTGCCAAGGATGGAATTTCGGCTTCCAGATTCTCTATGTCGGTCTTTCTCATTTTGAGCGCCAGCAATATCCCCACGACAGGAGCACCAAGGGACTCATTAGCGAATCCCTTGAGTACCATGGTTCGATCTTCGGTTGGGAATGCCTCCTTGAGTGTCATGATTGGGCCTTTGTGCAATTGTTCCTTCAGAATGTTCCATCGTCGAGACTGTGAATTTTTCGCTTTTTCACCTTCCGGTGTCAACCAAGGCCGCATGAGCCCATCAGTAGCCGTCAGCAAGACATTACGTAGCACTTCCCACTCCTGAACGGCTTTGCCTACGCCCTTGAAGAATTCCTCAGCATTGTATTTGGCCAAACCGTGGGTTGAAGGTGCCGACGTTGTTGATGTTGGTGAGAGCTCTAGGTTTGGTTCTTCCAGGGGCTTGATTCTACCAAGAGCTTGCATGGCGGAGAGGAATCTAGCCTTAGCTTCGGCTTCGACTTTACAAGAAACGGGACGCTCTATCATTTCCACGGTCAACTAGAGTCGCCCTGGATGAACGGAGCTTGCGTCATATTTAATATGAAAGGGCAAAAGTGGCGGTAGTGTCCAGTCTAAATTGCGCCGTGTTATAGCCCTAGTTAAACAAAGGAATGAGGGGACGAGGCTCTAACAGTCTGTCCAGTAGTAGTCATTGCTAACATCTTGTTGGTTTGCATCATGGCGGTATGTGAGAAAGAACAAAGGGCTAGATCTGAAATAATTTCGACTGGCAGGGAGAGGCTTTGGTTTGTTGCTAGCAGAATATACCAGGATAGGGCTAATAGGGAATATCATTCGCTTTTAAAGACGGAAAGTCTTAGCCTCTTCTCAGCATGGAAGCGCTCACATCGGCCGTAGTTAGCCGGTATGATCCTAGGAAAGCTAGGGGAGATAGACGCGATACATCTCTATACCTCGTCTTGTACAACTCTACTTCTCACTTTGAGCCATGGATAGGCACCGCAACTAGAGGGGGACTCACAAAAGCCGTTGGAGCTAACGGGTGGCAAATCAACTGTGCAGTTCACTCTTCATATGCTGCTTGGCATGCATCATAGGCGCTTGTGTTCCCGTCCCTAGATCAACAGGGACGGACGGCCCATTCCACTGGAAGCATAGAGATTGCGTGCCCCGTGGGCCAGGGTCTAGACCGTACGAATCCAACAAAAGTATGTCAGAGGTCCTAGCAAGATCTCTGACACCTAGCCCGAGAACCGGGGTGCGAGCTGCATACGGCAGATTACCACATGGGTCCTGTACGATGGATCATATACCGATGCTTTGAGTTCTTCGGAGAGAGGGTCCTTCGACCAAGGCACTTCTTAAACTAGGAGGAATTCGTTCTGGCGCTTAAGTTATGTCAATATAGCTAGTTCTTGATCTTCGGGCATACTAAAGGAGCACTCAGGGACGATACCAGATCTCCGTTTCGAGGCTGTAAGCCAAGTTCTTTTCCGGTTTCTCTTCTCCCCTCCCTTCTAACTCGAGCTTGCCCTTGCTGTTCACGGTGAATTCTAGCCCGCATTAAAACTCCCGCATCACGAATCCCAGCCCTAACCGGGATTCGACTCCCTCCGTCTATACATGCAGTCCTGTCTACCCGCCAATTCCCTATCTTCGGCACCTCATTTTCAAATCCCGCAACGGGCCTCAACATGAAGCTACACTCATCGAAATGGACCGGGATGACGAGGATTCGGGTTACCTCATGAGTTAGACCCCCCTGCTCCGGGATCATTGTCACCATGCGGAGCGGTATTTCCGGGCACACCGGGATCGTCGTCCCGCATGAGCGAATGGTCATGAGGCCAGTTTTTTCGGCGTCATTGGTTCTTGTTCTCCCATATAGGCGGGCACCTGCTTCCGTTCACCCACCAAGAGCGTATCGCCAGAGACGCAGATCTTTGGTCCCAATTCCGCCCCAAGGTCTCGACCAACCACCCCTATCGTACACAGTCAGCAGAAACCAAATGGGATGTGTATGTCCGGGGGGCCATGCTCGTGGATTTTAATATTAGGCATGTTCCCGTAGCCGCCAACGTGCGCCTAACCGCGTTCCCTGCCTCGTCTGTTTTGATATATGCGACATCAAAGTTCTCGAATAACTCAAGGTCATGGTACCGGCACGCGAAGGATCGCTATCATCTGTTGTACCCTTCCCCGGCCAACTAGACAAGATCACCCCTAGCCAAGGGGCGTCGCAATAAATCCCACAATCTCGGTCCAACTTCCCCCAAAAGTGATCACATGATAAAATTTGACTGAGTAGTAGCAGCACGGTATTCAACCAGGCGGCAATTGGATGCAAAAAAAATCAACTGCCGAGCCCGTGACGCGCGCCCGGACCCAGTGGCACGTGGCTTCTTTCTAATGCAGAAAGAGTTGGGGATCAGTTAGGAGGACGAGCCTGTTATAGGTCCTGCCAGTTTTATTCGTATGATCGTCGGTTGCGGTTCCGTTGAAAGAAATGAAACGGCCCGCGTCTTCGGGAGGTTGATGTGGGCTGTGGGGTACATATGCGAGTGTGTATCTTATGAAACAAAGCCAAGCCCTGCGGCGCCTCATGTGGGCACGGCTAGCCTCGGAGCGGCCGCAGCGGTCACGGGTGGAGATGGTCCATCCGACACCTAAACTAGCTAACCATTCAGCAGACATTTAGGTGTGAGGAGAGATTTGATATGGGCTGGCGGGTTGTCTATACATACCCATTGCGTGGGCTACGATTAGACAGAAGTCCGCTAAACAAAATAAAGCTGTTGTACCAAACTGTGCTCAACAGTTTGCGAACTATCGAAATCGCAATTTCAAGTTGAAGTTTTGATAAAGAAGAAGTTGGGGGTCCGTATTGATCTCGTCCAAGTAGGGAGCTAAGTAGGTAACTGTGAATACACAACACTTCCACAGATCAACTCCAAATAGAACACTATTATCATTCATTGGAAGAATCATAACAATCCGAACTGGATCGGCCCCCAACCACCCCTCCTTTCTCAACTACAACATCCACTATGACTTCTTCATCTTCATTCTATATCTGGGTATCACGAGAAAAAGAAAACATTCCCTCCCTAGAAATGCCAGCGCTAGGGATAATGCTATGAGTACGAAGATAATCTAGGACACATCAAAGAAAAGCATTAACGCTACGCTAATTCTCTGTCAGATTCGCTTTCAAAACTGCCTCTTATCGGGAATTCCTTAGACTCGAAAGGGGATGAGATCCAAAATTTGCCAATGTTTCGAGCTCCGAGTGAGTCCGCATTGCGCAATGCGCTGGATCCTGACATATGAAGACTTGATATTGTTGGTGATGTTGTTACAAAGCTGCTTTGCCGACGAAAGGGTGCGCGAGGGAGCTGAAATCGACGGAGATGCTTTCACGCAAGGGGAGGGTGTACAAAGTCCAAGCTTGGAGTATACAATAGCGATTGCTAGTGAGTTTACTGACACAAGACAGAAGAGCTTCGTAGATGCAAAGATGGCCAGACAGGGTAGCAACAGCATGGTAGTATGCACCGACGTGGTTAACACAACTGACCATAGATTCTCGAGGTCATTGCCCTTCGATCTTGTTGCGCGGATTGAGATGCATTGTAGCATTATGGACCAGGCCAAGCTTAGACCCACACCACCTAGACCTGCAATAGCAAGTACCGGTGGTAGCGTACTAGAGGATACCATCTGGCCAGCTGCGGCCGGAAGACTTGGTCTCATTGGAGCAGTGTGTTCGGTTATGTTCACGGCATTCCATAATTCAACTAAGCCGGAGTTTCGTTCCGCAGGTGAATGCTTCGTGGTAGTAGAGGTTGGAAGCCCGATCGTCTGGTCATCAGCATTGAATGTCGTCTGTAACATCAGCCCGCCGGCAGATAACCTTTCGTCGGAGCCAAGTGATGTCATTATTGGCGCTGGAGATGGAGATGCTGCCTGAGAGCCACCGCGCATGACAGTATAGGCCGTCGTGGTGGAGTAGGTTTCACTCATTTGAACCTGTCGAATGGTTAGCTGAAGGCTAGATATACACAGGGGACTTGATCGTACAGGTAGGCCAAAGCTTAGGCTTCTGCCATGAGTCGTTTGAGCGCCTAGAGTTGGCGAGCTCATGGTCCTCGTCATACCAAGCCCACTACCATCTAGGCCATTCCGAATAGGTGACGGGGCGATGTCGGATACTGCTGATGAGGCCGGAATGGGTATGATAGCATCGATGTCTCGCGAGGTGCGGATGCGGGCACCATCTGGTGAACATTGTCGCTCTAGACTGAGGCCGCTGGCATCTGCTACTGCAGTGCTCACTACTGTCGGTACTTCTGACCTGCTATGAATAATCGGCGGGCGATATAGTCTTCTATCTTGTATAGCATCGCGTCCGTAGAGTCCTTCGGATGTTACGCCTTCTAGAACCTCGTCGCTGATATCCAGCCTTGTTGAGTCCGTATTGTTCATAGTGGGGTACGATGAGTTAAGTTCGTTGAAAGAGAATCTATCATGTAGAGGATCAAGTACCCCTTGGTTAACAGCATTGGTCAGTAGCGTACTTCCTGATGACTGGCTCATGTGAACTAATGCGTCGTGGAAGAGACCGTCTCCAACGAAGCCAGCCAATGTATCTAATGGAGACACTGAGGTTGACTGATTGTTGACCGCGTTACTGTTTGATTCAACTATTGCTGCACCATTTGTAGCTTCTTGAGAGTTGAGGTGTCTGTGACGTTCGAGACCTGCCTGTCGTGACCGAACAGGGGAGGCAGCAACTTCTTTTGTCATGCCAAGCTCCTCATCTAGGAATGATGATGATGAGCCAGGAGAATATAGGTTGAAATCTACATAGTTGCTTCCGGCCTCTAGTTCTCCCGGATTTAGGTATGGGAGAATTGGCTTGTGCGAAGGTCCCTCTGTGGTAGTGTCGGTAATATTTACATCCGGATCGGTTGGAGTAATTGGTAATTGTGATGGTGAAGTGGATAGTGATGAGAATGACGCAGTTGTGGTGGGTGAGAAGAAGCCAGCTGGGTCAAGGAAGAAGTCGTAGTCGTGTGGAACCGCATCCGTAGGTCCATCGTCATATTGGATGAACTGATCCCATTCCATAGGGAGGCTTTCCGTAGCGGTCAAAGACGCTGTGAACAAGGAGTCGAGAGATGGAGATGACTCAGCCATGAACTGATCGAGGTCGGGAGTAACCGAAGCCTGCTTCATAGCTATGGGTGGAGGTGATGCTGCTGGACGAGTACCCTTGCTCGTCTTCTTGGTTACCTTTCTTGAAGTTGAGCTAGTACCCGGCCTCTTGTGACTTGGATCACACTTCGTTTTCTTTCTCCGGCAAGCATCACAGGCCTTTATAATGCGCATCAAATGCGCGTGGTCCCGCTGCTCCTTGGTCTTGCAGCCTCGTGAGGCCGAGTTCGTCACATCTTGGCCGTCCTTTGTCATAATCTTCATGCCAGGCAGATTGGAGAAATCGCTGGTAGAAGTAATTTTCTGGGAAGAGGACGGAGAAGCCACCTTGCTCGTGGACGCAACCCATTGGTTCTCGGACATGACGGGAGAAGTAGTGAAACCAGAGCCGTAACCAGAGTCTATGGCGGGAGATGCTGTGGTAGAGATGAGGGCAGGATAGACCGTGAAGAATTTGAACAAGTCGCCTGTAGTCATACTATACTCAAAGAACTCCATAGAGACGGCTGCACGCTTATCGAGGATGGAAGCATCGCCAGGGACATAGGCATCGATCATGTCATCTAGTTGTTTAGATCCCATTGCCGGGAAGAACTGCAGGGGGGCACCGATAGCAGGCTGATAAACGGAGAAACCCATAAGGGAGTTGGTAGAGGCGTTGCGGGACATAGACGACATGGCGATAGTGGTGTTATTGATCACGTGGGAATAATTGGTATACACCTTGAATTAGGTTCTCTGTGAATGACTCCGAAAGAGCGGACAGCGTGTCACCAACAAGCACCAACAGCTGTGGAGCAAATGTAGTGTCGCCAACTTGGGGAACGGGTATGCAATCGGTTTTTTTTTGTTGCGATAATTGTAGCTGTATTTGAGTAGTGGACTTCAGCTTTCCTGGGTATTTCAGCTGAAGAACACCGACTGCAAGCGAACAAAGAATAGTATAATTCGGATTGAACTGATTTTTAATGGTGAGATGAGGATTAGGGCGTTTCGTGATAGTTGGGTAAGTGTTGTCAGCTTCTCGATGCCAACGACCGCCAGTACGGTTTTGGGGATAGATGTGTGTGGTAAAGTGACTGGAGAATACTATAAGCTAGGGATGTCCGGCCGAATTGGCGATGGCTCACTGCTTGTCTCCAAAGCGAGAGATGGAGAAGCTCCGTTAGTGTTGATGTGATAGATGGGGAGAGGAGAGAACAGGAGGAAGAGTGTTCAGGGCCGGGAGGGAGTCACCAGCCGATATTTCAGGTTCTGACTGAGGCCGAATTCTGGTGGACTCGGGGCGCTGCAACGCCTTGATTGATGAATCTGGGCGGAGCAGCGGCACCATCTGCAAGTGGAGTCACGGCGAGCAAAAACGGGTTTAGCGCCGTCTGTCTCGAGTTTTGTGTCTAGCCAATGAGAATGTCGAACCGGTGGGACGGCCGGCCTATCGTGGGAACTGACGCGATGTACCTCGTGTATAGTGCTTTGTTAACGTCTCCGCTGCAATTCTGCCTTGTCAGCTAACAATGCTAAGCCTCGATGCACCGGGGAAGCTGGGGTCTGGCTGTCAGCAAGTGTTGCCTCAGGCATTCATGCATTCGGCGAGCTCAAAAAGACCTGAAGGGTGACTCACGTCAACTCCCTGGCAACTCCCTCCCCAAATAGATGCTAGAACGTGCATCGCAAATCTCTGCCATCCCTGAGACCCTTGCAAGTGCGGCGTCGAAGCTGCAGCAAATGTGACGATGACCATGACTCGGTAGTTTCTGGCAATATAAGTGCGTATCATCGAATAACTCTTCTCAGCATGTAAGCATGTAAGCATCTTTGAGATACTGCATAGCTTCCCTGGTCTGCTAGGCATAGGCAATGGTAAGTAAATAACTGATTGAGTGCCAACACAACGAATAGAGAGCACGATTTAATGCTGTAACTACAACAAGTATGGGTTGGCCAAACGTGCAACGGCCTTTACTTGCTGAACAATCGAAATGCTTTCTGCGCAAATACGCAATTGAGATCTACCGGCTTTCAATGTCGTCCAGAGCTTCCTTCATTGGCTTTATCTGTGCATTGCGCATTAGCGCGTTTCCCTACCTCGAAAGACATGTTTCCGCACCCTTCCACACTACCCCACACGGACAAGTAGTCTATATCTACCTAGACTGAATCCGGGGATCTCATAGGGTAGGAAAATATGATAGATAGGATGCATGCAAGTTGGGGTATGGTCACAGGGCTGAGTCACAACTTGCCTTTGTCGTTCCCGAGCTGGTACATGAGACAATGCCATTGATGTAGCCCTTTAAATGAGTCAACGAAGCACCTGTAAAAGCACCACGATAGGATATGCACATTCTATCTAGCTCTGCGCCGCGACGCATAAACCACAGGTCGCATTCAGTGAAAGTGAGGGTATGGGATTTCACATATTTGTCCATCCCTTACCACCATGAGAGTCTTCGTTGGTGAAAACTAGTTATTTTCCATACTCGTACACCAATTACTGTCGCTCGCGCGATATCCTTTAGTATTATATCCTCAAACTCCAGTGACCTTCCGCTCCCGATGCATAAGGCTGTGCGACCTTGAAAGTTTTTGGGTATATCGGCCACTCCCATTTCCTGTCCATAACATAAACTAGGCCATGGTCGACCTGACCATTCCATATCTCCTGTGACTCTAAAAGAAAGCAAGAAAAAAAAGGGTTTAAGAAGGATAGAGAGAGAAAGAGAAAAAGCAGTATAAATCCAAGACCGTACCGTTGCGATCACCCAGTCAGGGTTAAGACATATTATGAACGCAGACTGCCGAACCTCCAGGTATAGTAGATACGCAGAAGGTCAAAAAGTTAGGCTTAAGGGTTTCAAAGGTATATCGTGCCTTGGGATATGAGATTGTTCTTCCTACAGCGAGCGAGTTAGATCGGTAAGATGCCTTCAAGACGAGGTCCCAACTTACCTGTTCGATCCTCCCAATTCTCAAACTATCCATCAGAATCCAGGCCGCTAAGGCTCCAAGTCCGAGCAAGATCAAAGACCACAAAGCCAGGTAACAAATGTGCACGACAAGAACTAAAAGGGCATTTCTGAAAGAGCCGAGCCGGTTTTTTTTAGGTAGAAAATAAGCCAAATGTGCTAGTAGGGAAAGAGCTAGGTGCCAATGTGGCCTCGAGGTACGACATGGTAGACTTAGAGGCGGCCGGCGCAAGGCGGAGCCAGGCTTTGTGTCTCTGTTACGTGTTGATATCCCGCTTGTAAGGCGATAGCGTCTTATACGTCTGGCGGCTTTGCCATGAGATTGGTAACGAGAATGTATCTTGTTGGGCCTGTAATCCTCATTACCACTCTGTTTGTTTTCTGCAGCCTCAATGTTCTCCTTGCCGTGGTTCGAATGTTCATAAAAGCCAGATTTACTAAAGGCATGGCTATACGGATGATGGCATAGGTCGGTGCCGCTTGATCCTGCCGCGCTCCAAGGTGGATCTTGTAGACCCGAGTATGCACTTCCAGATATTTCCGACACTGTCAGTGGTTGTGGCCCAAGGCTTGACTGGTGTGTGGCAGTACCATAGTACCACTTCTTCCATAAGTCCTGGGAACATGTGCCTGCGGCTATACATCCAGGCGCATCGTCCCAACCCGGGCTTATCGTGCCACATTTGGCACACATGGACCAACGAGGTTCGTCGGCTTCTCGAAAAGGATGATGTTCAGTTTGAAAATGAAGACTAAGTTGTTTGAATGGGCCTGTCCACGAACAAGCATCCCCTGAGGCCAAGGATCCATTATCTTCCGTCGACTGATATTCACATGACCACCGATTAGGAAAATTCATTTGACTTCCGATGGTCACCAGATAAGATGCTTCTTGCGTGAGCTTATCTCGAGGTGCGGACGTGCCTAAGAAATAAGGTTGTTCGACGGGCGCCGACACCATTTCATTCACCGAGTCCTCTGAATCGATGTTGAATCTGAGTATCGGTTGTACGCTTGCTCGCATGGGGGTAGCTGATTGGACGGCGCTAGGAAGTTCGTGCAAGTCGAAGTCTCGGTAGGAAGGGGTAGTAGGAGCGGCGCCGCCGGTGCCGAATGTTCCAATATCGCCATAAGACGTTCTAGATAGATCATTTCCATTTGCCGACTGGCTTCGAGTTCTTTGTTTCCGGGCCGTATCGATTGCTACAGATCTTTGATAGCCCTCCTCCAGTTTTGAAAAGTCATGGCAGTTACACTATTATTGGTTAGTACTGGTGATCCTTAAACACGCTGTTAGAGATGCTCCGCCCGCCTAGGAAGACTTACTCCAGTCTTTTTTGCCCGGTGAAACGCACAAGTTAGCTTAAACTTTCGTTTGAACGCAGTTTTGGTTCGTTTTTCGATATCCAGTGGACCTTTTCTCCTGCCCCGGTGCGGTTTCGATCTCGCTACTTCCGTAGTGGGATCAGGGGATAAAGGCGGGTCGCCAGAGCAAGCATGTGAGTGCACGGTACTTGGGCTGGGAAGACTCTCACTTGTAGTACTTCGGGACATGGGTACTGCTTGGGGCGGAGGCGCGAGGTTGTTTTCCTCTGCAACATGGATCTCGAGACGCAGCCGGTCCATCTCCCGCCGATTCTGATTATAGAACCGTTGGTATTCAACAGTAGGCTCGATAGTAAGGATTTCTTGGGTGACATTTTGGGGATTGCGCGGGTGCGCTTTGGAGTGAGAAGGCGGAGCCAGACGCGCAACATCCGTTTGGTTTGGCGACGACATGGTCAGGGAGGATTAGGCGAGCGATGAGAGCGTATCGTCGAGAGTGCAGTGAGCCCGGAGCCTAGAGGCTGAAGCGTAGAGCCTAAAAACTAAGCAGACAGCCTCGCCTCTCAGCGCTGACCAGGAAGAGGCTCGAGAATTTAAGACACGTGGAGCAGGGGGAGATCCAAGCTTAAAAACGTCCAAGTAATAGTACAAGGGAAAGGACACACGAGATGGACGGGGAAGGGCAGAATACTGCACTGCGCACAAGAAAGAGGATAACATAATGAAGGATGGGGCGAAAAAGCTCTTGAGAAAGTGAGCTCGTGGGGACAATATGCCAACAGGAATGACTGCGCCCACTTGGTTGAGGCTGACCACCAGGCATCCTGCAACAAGGCTCGCCTTGTTCACTAGAAAGCACGCACACAATGCGTGGCCACATGATGTAGGACTGGACGTATGCTGAGATCAATCTCCCACCGCTCCCCACGCAGGAGCTCTCTGATTAGCTGCCTACGGCCATCAACGAACCTATGCTACCTCCTAGCCAATGGGGTGCATTGCAGGAGTTGCGCAAGGGTCTTGTTCGTTTTTGGCGGTCTGGCCTGGTTACGCGTAGAGCTACTCTATCGGGCACACAGTAGTCTGCTCTGAAAGGGCGGTGGGATGCTCTGTTATTTTGCTTGCTTGGCGCGTTGTGCTAAGGGACCGTTGTCAATCAGTCTGGGTGGACTGTTGGAGAGGCGAGCAAGCGGGGAAGAACCAGAGTAGAAAGGAAGCTGAACTCGAATCTTGGACCATTCAGCTGGCAACTCGCCAAAAGAGGCAACACCTACCTAGACTAGGCATGAGTCGGATGAACTCGTTTCGTCTTGTCTCGTCGAGAAGGCTACGAAGAAAATTTCCCGCAACTTTTTTGCGAAAATATGACATACTTCATGCAGTTCCGTCGTAGGCACGATGGCGTGTCCGGCTCCGCTGCATAGATGCTAAAAAGACTGCATGCGGGTGACTCAACTCTCTGCCTACCTATTGGGATTCGTCCAGGACTAAGCTGACGGGTAGACGAGAGCAGCTGCCACCACTCATTTCGCCCCCACCTACTGTCAGACCATTGTAACCGGCCAGCCCGCCCCTGTGGCTGCATACTGCGTGCTCGCTCTCACGCAACGTAGGATAATTTTACTTCGTGCTACATGTAGGTACGAGATACGAACTCCAGTAGTTATGCGCAAACCGTTGTATTAGTTCGAATGTGGATGAGTATAGGCTAATGTTGATGAATTGGGTCGTGGTAACCGTGATAGCGTCACGCTGAATCAGCTGTCCATTGAGAAACACTAGTACCAAAGCTGCGGGCTGTCCGTCTTAATCCGAGCATTAACAATACGACTCTATAAGTCCCATATATGTACCTGAAGCTATGACGGCCGCTTGAAGTCAAATAGATCGTGTGCCTCTCTGCTCCACGGCCCTCCATTCGCCTTAGAGAATCCAGGCATTGGATCTGTCATCCCCTCGCCAAGATTACATTGGGTATTCATCTTCCTAGCGTTCTGATATATTGGTGAGCTTACTGCTAAATCTGCAGGTAGAGGGCAGATAGGCATCTGGCCGGCAGCATCAGAAGGTTTTGCAGCCTTCTTGCCTCGCGTCGCGGGATTGATAATTGGGGGGATAGGTTGCTTTGTAGCGGGCGCAGTTGTAGTTGCCGTAGCAATCTCTTGCTGTAGATTATGTAGGTTTTCTTGAACGCTAAGAGAATTCAATTTCCTATTATCTTGCGTCCGTGGGGTGAATGGCCCCTGGGCTGCTGGTAGGACAGTACTTCGAGAATCACGATCAGCCTCTGACTGCGCGTCGGCGGCGGCAGTCTTATCATTGATTACTGTGATCGTTTGGCAGCACTGTTTTGCCGTACTTCGGTCTTGCGGCAAGTCTAAGTTAGTAGGCTCTTCCCGAGTATTATCTTTCTGCTTAGCTTTGGCGTACGGGTCCTGGTCTTCTTCAAATATAAAGCCGATCACTTCTCTACTCCTTATACTCTTGCGGCCCAGCTTCGCTAGGCGAGGAGCAGGAACCTCGTCTGCCGGAGTATAATCTTCCCTCCACACTGAAGTCGATCTCCCGTAAGCTCCATCTGCACCACCTGGGATGACAATATCCTGGTTTGGAGCCTTGCCCCTAGGCCTTAGCCACCTCTTAGCGTCTGGGATAGGTATCTCAATTGTCTGGGTATCCCCCTGTCTAACTATGTTTTTTGCCTCTGTCGGCCTCAAGGATCTTCTGCTAGGCTGGTCCTGTCGTTGCATTTCGTTAGGCTCGTTGTCATCGCCAAGTCGTGGGGTATTGTCTATGTTAGTTAAGAGGTCATTATCATTGTCTTCACATTTTTTGGGTATCTGCTTCCGCCGTGATGCACCTTTTCGAGCTTGCTTAGATAGATCTGTTCCATTCTTCTCAGCATATGTAGACACCACTTCTTTGGCCCTTCCCTCATTAGAGTCGCCAATAGCCTGAACGTTTGACGATACAGATAGACTCAGATAATCAGGTGTAGACTCAGTTGCCTCTGACTTTGACGAAAAATCGCGCAGAGCATCTTGTCCAGAGATTATTAGTAAGCCTCGCTTCTTTCTAGGCTTTATACGTAATTCTGTCGTGGGTCCGTCAACAACAGGAGGCTTGGGAGAGACGTGTACCCGCCTTTCGGTGAGATCAATAATGTTGGGCCCTTCCGGCGTACGCCCTTGAGCCTGGTAACTGCCGATAGTTGACTTCTTATTGTCCCGACTTATTTTGGAGATTTCTTTCGTTGACTGTTCGTCATCAGAAGCAAAGTCTAACCCAGCTTTCTCAAGAGTTACATCGGGTTTGCTAGGATTCCGTACATTCCGAGGCGCAGTGAGCGATATAGGAGGAGCATGTACGCCTGTAGGTTTCACCTTTGCATTAAGCCTCGATTCTGAGCTATGATGAACTGGGTGATTTTCGTTTCGCCCGTTCGCTAGATTCAGGCTAGGAGATGAGGATAGATCTGGCTCTGCCGAGCTGTGGGGCCCGGCGAGGGATTTCGTAGACGCTTGTGCATTACTTCCCTGCGCAATATTTTCTTGTTGTGGACGATCATGTGTATTCTGCGAGACGACTGCTATCTCCATCCTATTAAGAATGTGGTTTGAATCACCATCATAGGTACTCGTAATGGCTGATGGCGGAGAGGTTATATCTTCCCGGGTATATTGTACCTTCGGAAGACGATAGTGTACTGGAGCCTGGCTCAACGACCGCCCTGAGAGCGTCAAAGTTGCACCAAAAAGATTATGAGCGTAACCATTTCTGCTTGGAGGGGAAACATCCGTTTTCTGTCGTTTGACCGGACGAATGTTGTCACTCTGGGATCCTGCTTGTCTCTCTCGCCGCTCTTCGTAAGGTGATTCTGATGGAACTACCGCACGACCATGATGGCCAGATGGCGCTCCAATCACGCTATGGAGGTGTTTATGTGGTAGCGCATGTGGTGCGACTACATGGAGTGTTGCGACTTGAGGTGCAGGCGGTCGTCGCGCGGCTGCAGCGGCCTGGCGCTGAGCTCTTTCTTGAGCTCTCTTGTCTATAAGCTCGGACAGATCCTGATCACGGCTGCCGGTACACTCGCCAACCTGAACGATGATACCACCCCTCTCCAGCTCGAGCTCATCACCATCGCTGAGGTCGTAATCTTCGCGCCAATGTGTATCGCCTATGAAGTTGCCACGCTCATCGTGGACCATGATACGTCTGTTGAATGTATGGTATTTGAGTCGTCCATCCTGCCAACGCTTTTGTTTCCTGCGAAGATCATGGGTGAACAAACAGGCATGCTCTCGTACTGGTGCCGTTGTAGCAGAGGGTTGTGGGTGTGGTGTCAATGCAGAGCTCTGCGGGACTTGGACTGCTGCTGCGCCCATTACTGCAAAGCCGGATGCGCAACTGTCATTACTTCTCAGCCCATGACATGTGATCTCCAAGTACGTCCCAATGGCGCCAGTCCGTATCGGTGCTTTTGCTTTCGTGATGCGATGTTGGGGGTATATGGGACCTGAGGACAGTAATCTTCGACGACGCGTTGGACCGTGTCTCTTGAGAGATTGCCCCGCTATGACCAATGTGTTATCCAGGGCCCCAGCACGCGTCGACACGTGCTTTAAGCTCAATTCCAGTTACATAGTTGGCGTTGGGTAAAAGTCGGCTCCACCAGGTACCACTGCTATGGGCAATACACAAACTACACACTAATTCGTGCGGGTCCTAATCCACAGTACTTGACAAGGGGGATCTTACAAGGGGATAGGATAGTAAAAGCACAGACTTCGAGCTTCGATAGACACCTACAGTATGTCAGGCGATGGACACTGTCTTGGGGTAATATGCAGGGGCGCTACCTATCAGGGTCCCCTTGACCCCGCTTCATTTGATGCTACGGATTTTCTTCCGCCCTTTTCCCCCTCTCAATCCCGAGTACCCGTTTTCCAGCACGGGATGGTTCCTCAACAACTAACTAGACTAGAACATTTTACCTTGTAATTACCTTAAAGTAGAAAAAGGAAAGTTTCTTACAATTCGAGCTATAATTAGTTACTTCACATGTGGTCTAGTATGTATGCGTGTGTAATACGATGTAAGTATACCGAAGTGTAAGTGATATCTTACCCCCATGTTACTGGGGAAATCTAGTGAGGGTAGCCGGCCTAGTGATCCGCTACCTGTTTCAAGTTTTAGCCACTCTATTAGGTGAGTTTACTGCCAAGTTCGTTTGATTTTTTTTCCCTTTTCAACGGAAACTGAAATCCCGAAAGTTCCTTATCAATTAACAATGCTGTGTTTGATTCTCTTTTTTACGTTTATCTATGTACCTCATAAGTGAACTAAGGTATCTATGAATTGCCTTGTGCACGAGCATTTGAAGTATGAGCAAGTAGGTATGCTGGAGTTTATATTTGTGAAACCCGTAGGCGGCCGCCTCAGCGTCGTTAGGCCTAGCTCTTGAGCCCAGCCCCGTAACTAGTGTAGCATACTATACTATGTAGGCATCGAAAACAATTATATCTGGACTAAGAAGAGATGAACTCTAAGAAACGGTGTCGTAACAATTGTAATCATGGCGACCAAAGAAGCCGAGTAGTGTCTGCCATTCTGTACCGTAAGTTAGCCTATTTCCACTATAGCGATTAGATATTCGTATTCGGGTGCCTCCACCAAGTCCACACAGCAAGTGATGCGGCGCAGTAGATAGCTCGCCAAATCAATTTTGTTTGGTGATGGACTTGGATTACATC
The DNA here is from genome assembly GCA_025201745.1 of Xylariaceae sp. FL1651. Classification (NCBI taxonomy): domain Eukaryota; kingdom Fungi; phylum Ascomycota; class Sordariomycetes; order Xylariales; family Xylariaceae; species Xylariaceae sp. FL1651. Next base: position 383,040 of record MU624256.1, on the reverse strand, counting down.
GCACGTATGTACAATGTGGAAATGCGAGAGAGAGAAAGAGAGTTTCGGCCCCCAGGCAAGCCTCCCTCAAGCCTGCCTGTCTGCCTGTCTACTGGAACTCGGCAGGCACGTTCGCTCCTACAGCCCCCGGTGTTTTCCCTCAAGATTCCAAACGCAAAACGCAGGCGGTGCGACGCCAACCTGCTCAACTAGCTTTCTCCTCTTCTACTACCTACTTCTCACTGTGCTGCCTGTTCTTTTTTCCCTTCTTCACCTACGGGTGTCCCTTATATCTTCTGAGCACACTGTGGTCAATCCTTTGCAGGCCATTGAATAAACCTGTGCATCTATGGCTTTCACCGCATTCACTCGATGAATTTAGCCATCTAATTGACCATCTCATATCTCCCACTCGTTTTGACAAGCTGTGCTAATAACAACACCAACAATAACAACTGTCCACCTGCTAGCTGCTGCTCTGTAGCCATCCACGCATTCCCACTTATACCATTCCCCGCACTGGGACAACTACAACGCTGAGCTAGACAAACAGCGCAGAGCATTTTAGAGGATGCAGTCCATGCAGCGACAATTTGGTCGCATGCTCCAAAAGAGCCCGGGTGACAATGCAAAAGTGGCCGTGCTTCTGAGCGACTACGAAGACGCCGATAGAGTCCTTGCTAAGGTATCGTGCATCGTAACCCAGTGTTTCTGACATTTATTTCCTTAAACCCCGACTGACAGAGCTACCCTCCCTTATAGATCAATGACGCGGCAAAATCATGGCGAGACTCATGGTTCGATATTGCCTCCACGCAAATAGGCGTTATTACTGAATTTGACGGACTCTGGGACCCCATCGTTGGTGCATCTGAGGGCCTTGGTAAACCAGCTACCCCGACTCCAGAGCTCCAGCTAGAACAGGCGCTACGGTTGAAAGAGGCATATATTGACCTTAGGGCGGAGCTTTTGGAGGAATTAGGACTGATTGAGTCGAGAATCATCAAACCCGCCACCGATGTTCGCGAGTACATTGCCCCCATACGGAAGACTATAAAGAAGAGAGAAAATAAGAGGGTGGACTACGAAAGGGTCCAAGAGAAGGCAACCAAGCTGCAAAGGAAGTCGGGTAAAACACCTAAAGAGGACGCATCGCTCGCTAAACTTGAGGCTGAAGTAGCTCGAACAGCAGAGGTATAAAAGCTTGAACGTTCACACCGGCAGTAAAGCCATGTAACGAGCTAACATTTCCACCAGGATTTCCATGCTGCTGATGCGCATTTGAGAGAAACTCTTCCACCCATAGTGACAGCAGCTTTCAACATCATACCACTACTCATAAGTTCAGTAGTGCTAATACAAAACCGTCTTCTCGGTCTGTATTATACCACTCTGCACAACTACTGCCAGGAGCATGGCTTTCCTTCTCCGCCACCGCCAATGGACGAAGTAATAGCTATGTGGTCAGCTGGGTATGAGCCTGTCAAGAGAGAGGTTGAGTCAATTACCTGTATTGCTATCGGCAAAGCTGTGCGCCAATCGATGAACCTTCCCGACGAGCCAAATGTCCAAGACCAGGACCAGTCCATCTCCCTCGTGGATCAATTCCCACGTCGCTCATCGTCCGGGCTTATAGCAAGCAATGGAAGTGATGGGCCACCACGACCACCGCGGCCAAATCGCATCCCGTCGACGACCTCATTATCATCTCAGCCAAGCCCAATACTTGCGCCGCGACCATCCATGGGTAATAACTATGTTACTTCAAACAACCATCTTGCCGCTACTGATTTCACGACGGCATCCAGACTGGGACAGCAATTCACACCGGGAGCCATATCGCCCAATTCACTGCGACCGCGAACCGACTATCACAGCCGCCCTCCTTCTGCGGCCTCCACGGTAGCTTCAGCAACGTCGTTCAACACGGCGGCTAGCTATGCCTCTTCCGCCGCCATGAAGAAAAAGCCGCCCCCTCCGCCACCTAAGCGTATCGCATCAAACCGTCTTGACGAGTTCGTAGTGGCGCAGTATGCTTTCACCGGGCAGGGAGCTGGTGATCTCTCCTTCTGCGAGGGTGACAAAATTAAGATCCTGAAGAAGACAAACACCCTCGACGACTGGTGGGTAGGGGAGCTTGGAGGTGTTAAAGGGAGCTTTCCTGCGAATTATTGCAAGGCTACATAAGATTAATCCACCTGGCTTGTGCTGGCAGATACAAAGCAGCATTGTACTAAAAAGTGCGATTCAGAAATAGCTTATTATATTGTAGTTGCGGGCGGGTTGAATGCCGTTGTATCTTTAGCCCCTTTATGAAGCTGGAGCATTGGACATCGTTATGGCGATTAATAGGACAGCATTGTCAATACACCTAAGATCTTTGTACATCACCACAAAGTCTCGTTCTGTTTACCGGCTAAGAGCATTAGGATATACGTACGGGTGTGTCTGTAAAGACCGTAAGGGGGGAATCCGTATAGAACCCTCACCGAGACGTAAGGGATCATACTACCACATACACGCACGGGCGAGAACATATATATATACACATATATATACGTCCTAAGTAGAAAGTCGACGTAGTACATATATGTGCCTCGTACGTAAATTAAGTAAAATGATCTATTCACTACCTATTAATAAGGAGCGTGTTTAGATGTAGAGGCTGTTGATTTGGTAGCGAAGTCATGCGCTATTTTGTCACATGTATCGAACTATGCAACAAGGTAGGAGAAGAGGAGGGTAAAGAATAATGAAATATGGTGTAGAGATCAAGCCCACCCACATAACCTTGCCACAAGTAACAGGGGAATGTTCATTACGGAGTAACTCACTCATATTCAGCCCCATATTCGTCGTGCAATTACCCGAGTCACACAACTCAGAGAAGAGCGACATAAGGAGTATGATCTATATTCAGTGACCGGGTCATCAGTCTACATGCCTCTTATCTTCGATCGCCTATCTGTCTCTGGCATTACACATGCATTATATCGTCAATACCACAGTGTGATGAAGCCGGACTGCCTGTCGCATTAATTCCAATGACACCACTAGGAAAGTAGAAGCCTGAACTTCAAAATACTGCCCATCACCCCCCTTGCTTTATAGTTTTTTGACAACCCGACTCCGCCATTGACCGCTAGCCTGCGCTTTGTCTAGGACAGAATCCCAGGGCGAATGTGAATAGAGATCAGTCAGCAAAACAAGCAAAAGCAAATACTGTATCTTCTGCGCGAATATCCACCGCCATCAACGTCGTCAGGTTACCCTGTCGATCATCCTGCTACTATATGCCCTTTATACGCCTCGTAGGCACCGCAAAACGTGTTTCTCAATCGGTTCGCCAAAAGACAGAAATGGGGTATCATTAAAGACATAAGAGATATGGCAACTTAATGTGCCCGTGTGCTTGATGTGGTACGTGAAATCCCATACCCCTTACATAGTCGTTCAGTTGCTGCCTGGTATGCCTGCCGTAGCATATTCCCGCTAGAATACAGCCGACATAGCTCTCAGAAAGAGAACTGTTCAAAGTAAACAATTCATCAAGATGAGGTCTGAGACAACCAAGGCATCCGGACTATGCGCACCCGCCATGGGATATCTCAAATGATTCATAAAGTGGTAGGTCCCAGGTCTACCACAGGCGACGTTGCACCTTCTCGTCGCTTTTGTTCTCCCTCGGCTCTTATCGCACGGGCAATCTCCTCAGCTTGGGCATCAGCTACCCCGCGCGCTCCAAGGTATCCGTCATCAGAGCCTTCCAACTCCATGGGTGTGACCGGACCGGGGCTTCCTAATGGGGCTAACCGCGGTTTGCTTGGTTTGGCCATGTTACTGAATCCCAACGATCGTAGGGAGCTTAGAGTCGCTTGGTTCACGTTACCACCGTGAAGAGCTAATGTCGCTTGAGCAATCATGTCACGTTGGTACTGCTGTAATCGGCGTTTCGCTTCGGATTCGTTTCGCGAGTGATTTGCAGCCGAGTTTTGGTTGATGGTGGGTACCTGGGACTCTGATTTGGTTGAGCTGAGTATTGTTGAATTAGCTGTTGCTGGACGGTGAATCTTTCCTTTCCTCTTTTCGTCTTTTCTTTTCTCGTAATTGGATGGGTAATATTTGCCCATGGGCAAAGGGCTGTCTTGAGCTCCAAGCGGCATGTATGATGCTACGGGAGTGTTTGCTGTGGAAGTCGATTCGGAGCGTGAGAGATTGGTCATATCCAGCTGCGGTATCTGGACAGCCCGATCGACTTTGGCTGGGGGAACGTTCGTGGTAGCCGGTCCAGTCCCTTCTCTCGCTGCGTTGACGCTCGATGCCTCAAGATCAGAAGGGGTAGCCTTGGATGCACGTTCTATGGATTTCATGCGAGCCTTGGTCGCATCAAGCTGGAACGGGTGAGGGCGATAGACACGACTCTGCTCTTCGTGGAGAGGAAAATAACCGCTGTGTAAAGCACTTAGTAAACAGTATGCCGCGCCACCCGAGTTTTGAGGGACATACCCAGGCAAATCTCCGCGAGCAGACAAAGGTGCGGGTAGAGTATGCACAGGGGCACTGCTAACTGCCTTGGTCGTAGGCAGTTCGATGGCAATTGGCAGGCTTCGGACTGGAGTCAGAGATTGGGTCGAGCTGGCTGATCCTGGAACTGGGAATGACGATTCGTCGGCGTTGATAGATCGGGGGGGAGAACGCGTGCCTGATTCAGTTGACAGATTCATTAGCATGCTTTTCCTTTCATGACGCAGAGAAGCGCAAAACGAAGCTAAATAAATATTTTAGACATAACGGTTAGTTCATAGCAGGACGCCAGCCCTGAAGTAGGTAGGTGGCTTGAAGGGCTTGAGGGGCTTGGAGAAGCTTGGTGGGTTGATCCCTGCCATTGACAGGTACCTAGAATGTATTGTACCCCGCAACGCCCTCGGAAGACGGCACGGTGAGCATTAGTGCCCTACTGCGTAGCCACTGTAACCCAAGCAGCAGGTCACTACCTGTAGCCAACCACAGCAGTGTAAATCACTCTACCACCTGCCCTTCCAGTGCCGCAACCTTCTCGTTGGCAAAGCCCACAGAGTAGGTAACTTGGAAGTTGGTCTAACAATATGCCAAACTCCACACATAATAATCACCATGCCAGCCACCGGCTACATGAACTATTCATCCACAGGAAGGCTACGTGGGAGTAGTGCGTGGTGACACAGCAAACCACGCAGAAGAGTTGATCATCAAACGACTGATGGCTAACGACTGACAAATAGATGTGTGGAAAATCACAAAGAAATTAATAGGCAGGTAGCGATCAGGGGCAGATTAAGAGATGCAGAGGCCGAACGACAGACTGACGATATCAAACAATCACATACCACTAGTTCTCAGGTAACGTTGTGGAGATTTGGGCGATTGCATATTGTCAGCTATGAGCCCCGGTGAGGGTCTCGCCGAGAACACAAGGTTGTCTGACCACAAGTCGGGAGAAGACAGTGGTGACATGTCGGATGAGCTTGACATGTTGGACAAGCTTCTCGCAGGGCTCGTTGGTCGCCTCGACACGGAAGAGAGATACGCAGAGGGCTTGAACGAGCGCCCCAGATTTGCCATTATTCTATCTGTCGGGTGAAATGCCGGTTCGAACCCTCAACCACCCGTCGTCGCAACTAGACTAATAGCTTGGTTGAAGTGCAAAAAGGATGGGAGAGTCTAACCGGGAAGCCCCGTGGTTAAGGACCGGTCGCTCGTGATATCTTGCTGCACAGCCTTCTCCGGACCAGAGTCTGACTGCCCAAGGCTGTGGCTCTCGGCTCGCTCGGGTGTACGTGTATTATGTGTTTGCACACCGTTCGGTTCCTGATTTGTGCTGGGTCAGCAGCCGGGCCGGTCTCTCGAGGTCATTAATGGGACGAGAAGTCTTGTTCGTGTCTGTTGTCGGGAGAGAGATAAAGAAATAAAGACGGCTGCGGGAAAGTTCTACATAGAAAACATAATCCTCCCAACGGTGATGGTGACGACCTTGGGCTTGTCGGGCACAAGATAAAGAGGAGGGCGGGTATCCCGCTGCCTTACCTTTGTGTATTAGCAAGTCGAGGCTCTATCGTGAATCGTGTGGACGTTGTAAATTTGGCCCCGGCCCAATGTGCAGTTAGTAGTCACAAACCAACAATGACAGACCCCTCAGCCTGTGATTCAGCAACCTGTTACTTATTGCCTAGGACTGCCCACCCCACCGCTACCTGAGGCAATTTGGATCGATTATACCCAAGAGGGAGAATTGATTGTATGGCCCGCAAGGAAACGGGGTCCATCACGGCACGACTCCACTGGGGATGCTCCCACTTGCTTGCCACACCTCTTTATCTAGGAAGGGCGATGACAATCATTATCATGCGACTAAAGACAAGTGGTGTGGACGTGGAGGCTGTCCAACTTTATTGACCTCTATGGTGAGGGACGAGCTAGGAAATGCTTGCACTTTGTTTGATATAAAGAAGATGATGGTCAGAAGAGGTGTCGAGAGGGGGATGATACGTTGTGGTGGTGTGAAGAGGTCATGGGCTGCGAGGGAGTATTAGATCAAGAGCGGCAAAGAGAGAAAAAAAAAGGGTTGGGGGGATAGGATTCGGATGGGTCCGAGTGCTTACTTATTGAAAGAATCGACTGACTGACTGATTGATTGATAGATTGATTGATTGATTAAAGCAAAGTCTAGAGACGGGAAGGTATCAGCTGTATCCTGTACCCAAATATCTACTGAGATGCAGCTGCCCCCCATCTAATGTTTTGCCAGTTACTGCAACCGCATGTGGATATTAATTACTGTTTCAGTCTTTACCATAGAAACGTCCCAGACTAATAATATACCAGCCTATCTAGTACCTCTAGACTATCAACAAGAAATACCTTGCTTCTGCCTACCTATGCCCCAGGCCACCAGCTTTGCCCGCTACATTTTCTTACAGAGTCGAATTTTACCTGCGAGGCTATATCAACGGAACCCCAGTGTTTGCTAATTGTGGCGCGATTATGTGGACCATAGATCTTGGACGATAGAAAGATGCTTGAAGATCATCCTCAAGTTTGCCTATCCTAGATAGTTAGCGGTATGCGATATCAGGCTTCCCAACAATAGATACGTGTGATATTGGTGTGAACATCCAGGTTTCTCGGTAGTACATAGTCTTCCGGGGAAGTGGTACAATGACTATACAATGTTATGTCTTTGGAATCTTTCTAGACTGTGACTACGACCAATTTATTTATCGTGTTATTTGTAATATGCAATCATAGTCTCTAGCCGTCGTATATAAGACAGCCCTAGTATACGTCTCTGTGCGAACATCGATCACAACAGGAAACTGACACTCATGCTATAATGCTCCATAGTATGGTAAATAGGCATTTCTCGCTATTCAGGGTTGTCTATCCATATTTGCGCTAACTGTGGTTTATTGCGCGTTATAGAGTTTTGGCCGACGAGAAGAGTAACAAATACCGCACATCACTCCAGGGTGTCGACCATTATCAGCGGACTATACCCTTCAAGACATGAGCTCTCATGCTTGTGGTCCGGTCTCATGAAACCAGCTCGCCAGCTGTCACAGCGCTGCCGACGCTTCAGCACATTACAGCCCGGTGCGACGACGGCATCAGACAGGTCTCATTCGGCGTCTCGTCAGCGCTATGTCGTCCTTCTATCCTAGCACGTTTGGTCTTGGCCCGAAATGCCATGCGCTCTGGATGGAAGGCAGAAAGGTAGCCCAGGAGAACTGCCTAGAGTATGCTCAGAGAGCGCCCGCATGGCCACTCAGGTCTATTGCCGATCAGGCCGATCAGCACCGTATCTTCAAGCCAAGTCACACCTCAAGGTGGAATGTGCCGCTGCCGCTACGAGATAGGTAGATGAAATAAACTGACCTAGACACCACAAGACAACCGAAACAGATCAGTTTTTAAGCTGTACTGGGTCTCATATAAAAATAACCTCTGATAGCTAGAATAGGGGTTCAACGGATGTCTTAGGGTCACGTCCATTAGTTCGATCGCTCGAGGATGGTCGCACTCATGATAATAGCAAAAGGCTCCCCGTCTCTCAGGTGGGAGACGTGTTAAACCGTAATCAGATTAACATCGGTCGATCAAGTAGAAGTTTTTGCGTGTAGTAGAATTTTTACTACCGAGTATTCTGACTTTACTGTTAGCCGTAGACTTTAGAAGGATGCCCTCTTCACCAAGCCCAAGATCGTCGTTCGACAAAGGCGCAACTCCCCTCCGGCAGAATACAATATATTTAATGAGATGATATTCGAACGTAAAAGCTACCACATCTACTTGTACGCACACTAGTTGGAAAGTCTCAGCAGTACCGCGTGCATATGTCTGAGAAGAGAAACTTAGTCGTTATTGGTTACAATGGTCAGGGATTTTGTCCAAAAGCTGCAGCCACATCGCCTCTTCAGTGCCGTCGTGGGTTGGTCTGTATATCATTTGTCTGCTTGAAGCTACTAGCCGTAGCTCATTGGGTCGTTATCCACGAAGCGTAGCAGTGCAGGTATCAATTACTGAACAATAGTAGCAATAACCATCAAGAGGGAGCCGATAGGTGCTAGAATTTCAATCTACCTACTAGTCTACCGATCTGGTCAACTGCTATCAAACGTGGAAACGGCAGAATGAGCTCGTGAGTTTGGTGCTGGTTTTAGCATTGCAGTACTAGATTTCACTAGCTCGGGTCGATCTAGCAGATCACTGCATTAATGAAGACGCAAAAAGCTTGTCGTGGTCAAATATCAGTGCCACGTCCCAGCAATGCCACGCGTTCCTGGAGGACAAGCCATGATGATCAATGACAAGGTTGAGGGCTCTAAAGGAGTAGGAGAATTTTCCTCGTCTCTTCACTCTTCAAAGTGTCACCGCACAGAAGCGAAGTGATTCTTTGTTACTGCCAAGGGCACCAAATCAACGGTTGGCTGAAGGATGCATAGTTCGCTTCGGCTATGACGGCAATATCCCCACAAGGGCCCCTCGAACCCTGCAACGGTCGATGTGTGGTATGATTTTGCAGCTGATTGGTCAACTGGTTAGAAACCAGGACATGGCATTTATCAGGAATCGGAAGACCCTTCAGCCTTTATCGAAGAACTAGTGTAGTGGGTTCTCTGGTTGGTCGGGAGCCGGTTGGGAGTCTAGCGAGGCTAAGGAAGAGGAATGACGTAGGCGGATGTCTCAAGGAACAGGAGTAAGTGTGGGGCTTCAGTAGCACAGTCCAGAGTGGTGTCAACAAGAAATGAGGCCGGCTACAGCCCGCTGGCCCTCACACACCAAAATAAGCCAGAATACGCCATACACACATATCTTGAATAGATCTATCTACTTCGTCTGCAGAACAATAAATACGTAAAAATTACGAAAAAAATATCGTAAAAAAAGAAAAGAAATATGCAGCGAAAAGCCAATATTCCATTTATATACATATTTATTTTTAATAAGTTTTTTTTGTTTTTGTTAATTTATGAAATTGTTGGGAAAATGGTGACTACAGCAAATTTGGGTAGAAATTGGGTGGGCTATAAGCGGCTAGCGGGCTTCATTTCTTGTTGACCCCACTCTGCAGAGTCTTAATCAAACAGCCCAGTGATCAATGACCAAACGTACACACCCGCTCTTGCCGCCCAAATTTGAATGGGCCTATCTTTTCTATTTGTATTAGGTAAGTGTGACAGTCATGAGCGGAATTCCAAATCCTTAATAGACGTACATGTACATAGTCAATCTACTATGTGGGATATAGTAAGGTTACAGCAAACGCCGATAGCTTTCATAGAGATTCCTATCATGCTTAGGTTGCTCGGAAGGTAAAGATTCTTCTTAGAGTGACTCGTTTAGCAAATTCTTGTTAACGAACTTGGCCCGATTTGCTTCTGACGGCGCCAGGCACCAGAATCATTCTTACGTGTTTAACAATCTTGGTAAGATGTATCATGCTAAGCCCTCAGCATATCTACACCTTATCTTGTCTTTAAACCCATATACAAACATTCTATCGCGTCACCGCTAGAAAGCGGGTAACAAGTGGTAATCATTGACATCCGGATAGTTTGAAAAAGACATTAGATGTATTGATTACGATTACCGTATACCCAAAATCAAATCCCTGCGTACTACCCCCAAAACACTGTAGTGGTATCATCTCAACGCCGAGCCAAGGCTAGAACCTTAATTTTGAACCTTCAGGTAATACTCCTGCCTCGCGTACCGTCATTCTGCTAGTTCCTACATGGTAGTGCATATTCTCCTCTAACTCTCCAGCTTTCTTACCAGGCAAAAGCGGGTTTGCATCATAGCTTAGCCCTGCCGGTAAAGCGGCTGTTGCGTTGACGGTGGCTCCACCAATACGCCGCAGCGGCAACGGTTCCAATCAACCAGAGCAATGCTGATGCCAAGTCTACCCAAACCGCGTTCTTCATGCGTTGGATGTCGCCGTTTCCTTCGGGATTCTCGTGAATGTACATACTGCCAAACAAGCCGAAGAGGGCAATCCAAAGTACAAAGAGGATGAAGCTCCATAGCGGCACTACGGCGAATCGGAGGATGAAAGGAACGAGGTAGAGAATGGCGGTCAGAGCCGAAAGACTCGCAACGACAATCGCGTAGACCTGTTAGACGCATGTACAATTAGTACCTAGGTAGGTGTAGACGGCAACGTCGGGTGTCCTTTGAGGAGCTCGTGATTTACGTACCCATTTCCCATCCGTGTATTTGCCCTGTTTATGAGCGCGGTCGAGATCAACACCATACAGCCCAATGACAGCAATGGCGAGAACGAATTGGAAGAAGTGTAATATGGCAAAGAGCACATAGCTCAAAGCCATTCCAAAGATACCCATATCTGACGATTCGGCGCGCGGGGCAGTAGACAAGGGGAGGTTCAGGGGAGGTTCAAGGATGCGGGGGTGCGAGATGTTTGTTTGGTATAGCGAAGTAGAGCGAGAAAAGAGAAGTGATTCCTAAGCGCAAGAAAAGTGAGATATTGTAATTAGAAAAGGATAGTTCTTGTTCCAATGGGGAAATGGACAGGGGGATTTGAAGACTGTTGGCACTGTCGGTACTTTCCACAAGACAAGACAAGACACGCTTCCTAGACGAATGGTGACCTTCTTTAGGATGATGCCAAGTAATACCTGCCACTAGTAGAACGCGACAAATGGGAATGACGTATTTGTGCCCAACCTGAAGCGCTTCAAAGTTAAGCCAATAGTATGCCTTCCCGGCTTTATCTTTTAAGCATTGTTATGGGCGTACCCTTCGGTCCGTTGCGGTCCGTATAAAGTCTTTACAGTCGCCATTGCCCATAACAGCCCCTGATTGGTCACCAACACCAACAACATGCTATACTATTGGAATTTTATCGTGTTTTTAAACCCTTTCAGGCCCAATTGAACACATTAGTCATCTTTCTGGTTATGAATGCTAACTTATTTCCAGGCTTTCTGATTGGTCGAAAACTAGGTCTCTTTATAGCCTCTTATAGCTCTTGAACATAACCACACATCCAAGATTGTGAACACCCTTTTACGGCAAATTCGATGCTTCTAGCCTCAAAAGGTGATTTTGGTGGTGGAAGGGGGTAGTAGAAGGTTTTGAAGCATCTAGCAAAGGAATGGTTGTAAAATTCAGAGACGCTTACATTATAATCACTAAGTAGACCAAGTACTCAGGCATTCACTTTTATCATTTATAAGTTGGCTAATCGATTGGTGGGTCAGCTCACAGCTGTTCCAGATCGTAATAGGCCGAGGGACGCCCCTTACCTTTATCCGTATTCCGCGTAGTAATAAGCGGGTCCGTCTTAGGTAATATACATCATGTAAGCCTTCCAGGTCTCCGCTTAATAACATACCTAACCTACTGCAAGTGTCTACCTTTGATGCCATATCAACAAAACATTGAAGGTAAACATCCTGGCGCGAGGCTATCAGCACTCCTTGAAGCTATTGGCCTCGTTCAACTTAAGCACTACAAATTTCAGTCAAGTGTTCCTTCCAGTTCGCTTCCAAGTATCTACCTATCACGAAACCTATATTTGACTTTACGTGAACCCTTCTGCTAGATAACTTCATCTTCCATCTCACCAAGAGCGGGGACCATATGTGAAGATGCAAGACTACCTAGTGAGGCTCTCACAGCCAATCTCATCCTCGAGATCCTTTCCCCCCGAGACCAACCCCTTCCCTTCGATTAGCAGTGGCATATATTCTCGTGAATACGTTCGATCAGACACCCGATCATAATTCTCTGACTGCTTTCGCCTTGCCTAGGTGCATCAAGCCTTGGGAGGAGTTTCTAGAAACACGCGGATTCTACGACCCTGCTGGCTGCATGACCTTCCAGGAATGACGCTTGGCCGGAGCGATCATCATTCAGGACCCAACCAATGAATCTAGTATACGCTCATATCTCTCTACTTTGTCTGACCTCATGTCCAAGGTGGACAAAGATAATTTTCTGTCTACCGATGCTGCTGACCAATTTCGGGTTCTATCAAAAGTCTTGTCAGCTATATTCGGGCGCAAGCCTCTTACAGGTCGTGCGATAAGTCCTGCGCTTATGTGTCGTCTGACTTAACAACTGGAATACAGGAAGTCCTATCTAGAACGCTGCAGCACAGCTCGCTTGATAGTCTCATATTTCTATTTAAGGCGGTGACTCCCGCTGTTGGTTTTGCTGATTGGACGGCAATTCCTGGCTACAACCCCAACATAAACTCTAGTAGCTCTTTCACGGGGAGAAGACACTTTCGTTGTGCTGCGATTAACGAGATCTCTAGACTGGTTATGTCTATGCGTACTATCCTTCGACCAATTTTGACAATTGGCTACGAACGGGCCCCGAGGGCTTAGCCACAATATCTTCAAAAGAGATTCCTAATTTTATATCAACAATTTAATCAATTTAACAAAGGGCATCAACTTACATCAAATATTGTGGTTACTCGTCCAATTCTGGCCACATCGTCTTCGAGTCCTTTAGTCATCTTGTCGAAGGCTTGAAATGGATACTCTGCGAGGAAAGCATGATCGAACAGGTCTGGAGCTAGGCTCAGGGGGTCCTCCGTTTACAAAAGAGGATGGGCTTCGAGGATAAACTCTTGGTAGGCTGATACTCGCGCCCCAAGGCATACAGGAATAAAAGCTTCTGATCACTTGACCTTCGAGCTGACGACATACGCAGCACCTTAACACAAATCATGTCTTGTAGCAGGCTGTATGTGATTCAGCCCCACGGCCATGTCACCTTACACGGATGTACTGAAGATGAGGTTCCAAAGAAAAGACAGTCCGGGTCGGTTCCAGTTCCATGCAGAGAAGCACACCGAGTTAGGGTTGCTAAACAATTTTGTTTCCGGAATCCTAAGGACGATCGTATATTATCTACTATCTCAAGCTTCTGGGAGCAGGCTCTCGGCTGGACCTGCGTTTAATGTATGTGTGCTGCATGCACTCTGCATACAACGTTGAGTGCTTGCAGATACCCAGCGAGCGCATACTGGTTCCAGCTATTCGGTTCTCACACCCTCGTCATCGACGGACAATTTCCACGCTTTACCGAGAGTGGACCTATTCAAGCAGCAATGCCTCGCAAGCTACAGCCATGTTCGTATAATCACTCAATCATGTTCCACCATAGTTTCACCGAATTCTGCGTTGAATAGGGGCTGGTCTTACTGGTCATGCGGGCCACGAAATGGAAACTGCGACTTGGGTTGAACAATCCGCTATCCGTCGTTAAACAGCTGAGGATTTTGCTTGTGACACATTTTTCGCCTCCACTCCGTCTACCACTACATCGCCGGCGGAAGTCGAGCGTCACATCGTCAAGAATTTTAGCTGTACCTAATGTACAATTATTCATAGTTTTCAGGGCCATAGTGTAAAAATTACTTAGGTCCCACCAATCTGACTTCAAATTCTGTTACAATGTGACTGTCTTGGAAGACAAATTCCCTACCGAAACCACAGCCTCAATTTCATCGCCTAGCCATAGGCTGAATAGGATTCGTCAAGATGTTCATATATAAAAGCTCATTTCTCTTCAAATAGGTTGCTATATCGCCAAGTACTGAGCACATCATCTTTCGATTTTAGTCAAGCTCGCCTCAAGCTCACTCTCACACCGTTCCGTCGTCAAAGAGAATTTTAATTCGTGTTCCTAACGGCTTTTATACCATGAACCACGACAGCAAAGATAGTGGCAAGAGCCGCAGACACTCCAAGAAGAGTCAGAGTTCTCACGCGAGTCACCTTAACACCACTCCACACTCGTCCTCCCAATCAACAAGCGGGGGGTATAGTACTACTGGAGCACGCCAACCCGATAGTGGTAAATGGCGTTGGAATTGCGTTAGTTTGGAATCTTTGGTCTTATTTTCTCATTCTTTACTAACTGGCTATTAGTGCAACTGCAGTTTTGCCAACCTTTCGTATACATACGATTTCTCGTGCACCAATTGCAATCACCAACGAGACGTATATTGCAAGGTCTGGGCGACGAGATAAAGCTCAAGTAGGCACTAGAGGGTTAAAGGTCTTCATGTTTGACGTACCTTGCTGCTGTGCGAGACATAGCACAGCCGAGCGGCTGAACCACCACACGTGTAAGATGGTTTGTGCTGATAAGTGCCCCACGACTTCTCATCTTACAAGAAGTTCGGAGTGGGAAATTTGGCCGATGAAGAGGGCACAGGACGCTGAAGGATAGGATTGCTGGTGACTTGTGTGGGGGTCTAATCGGGTGAAGTGATGCTAGTGAGTCCTTTCACATAGACAGCTTTGCTATAGAGGCTATAGACAGGTTCAAGCCCGGACGGTGGTGCTCGGAGTTATTTTTTTTGGGATTTCATATTTTCTGGTTTCTTGATACCGCGGTATGTGGCCAGCGGCTCCTAGATAGACTTTAAATCAATCCCTTTTTTGGCATTTCCCTGCAAGTGATGTGATATTCACCAAGTGCCGATCTTCACTGATAGCCGGCTCGTCAACCTTGAGACTGCCTGAGGCACAACCTTGCAGATATGGAAATACCATGCATGATGTAGCATTGGAAAACATAAGGTCGGCCTATTGGCCTCGAGAAAAGAGTTTGTTAAGCCCACTTGGATCTGGCCTTTATCCCCGTCCCCATGCCGTTCCCCGTTCCAGGAGGTGGTGCCACGGCGAGGAGAGATTGCTGGGGATAGGGGGACGTATTCTTCACATTCGTGACTTTCACTAACGTACTGTAGAATCTCACTGCCACTCTGGCGCCCAAGGCATCCAGAAGGAACATCGAACAAAAGGAAGCCCAAGATGGCTGAGCAAGCGCACGACAGGGAAACTTCACACTTGTGACTTTCCCCTATATGCCTCGGCACTCATCAACAGATCTCTAAGAGGGAAGAAACGCTCATGATGGGCTAGGCAAGGAACTGAGCCCACATCTGGGAAGTAGAGAAACCGTTCATTAGGGAGAACCTGTACGTGCTCAGACTCAGCTCACCGACTCTTTCGCCACGTTTGACGGGCTTGGAGTACGGAGCCGGCTCAGTATGCGCGTTGATCTGCCTATCTGTCTACCGTGAAGACGTCTACCAAAACAAACAACGCCTCATGCTACACTACGGGATACACAGCCGTGAGTGGCAGTCTGGCTAATTTGGGCGTAGGTAGCAGGGTGGCTGGAGGGACTTGATAGGACATGAAAGGTGGGATAAGGCGAGCAAACGAATTAGCCCCCCCTTCTTTTTTCTATTTCTCCTAAATTATTTTCAAACTCCCCGACACGGGGCCAATGGCAGGCAATTCAGACAAGGGTATTTCCAAATGTGCCCGCTTCAAGTTGCCTGACAGGTATTTTAGAGCCAATCGAGAGATAGATAATAAGGTCAGCTGTATAGGTATAGTGTTTTCAAAGGGGCCCACCCTTCGTCTGCCTTCTTTGCCTTGCGCTGCCTGATCTATCGCCCTTAGGAAGCGGGGACTCTGACCTACTCAGGCTCGGGTGTAGAGATATAGAGCCTCGCGCCCAAATTCGAGGCCCGTCTGCCGCTGACTATGCCCTTGTACGTGCACTAGCATATCTTCACTGCCCAGGGCAGACCGCGAGTCTTATTGAGTATGTTAATGACGAAGAGCTTAAAACAGTGGCCAAATAAAGATGTGGTAAGGCGCGAATAGCATGTCTCAAGAAACATAAGGCGTCGAGTAAGGCGACGAATAAGGACAGCGCTTGGCCGCCACTTATGCGGCCCTATCGGCATCCATGAAACTTAGCACGCTGGCCAAGTATACCATCATTATACATAAACGCACGCAGGAGATTAGCTACCCGTGACCATAAGTGTATGTGCATGGGGCACCGCGGTTCGTCTTCAGCCACCAAGACAGCAATACCGTGGCATTGGCAAAGCCTCGAAGTCGTTTTAAGGTAGAAGAGTAAAGACAGAGAGAGAGAGACAGACAAGCGAGAGACCGAGACGAAACTTACTTAGGTAGAGAGTATCCACTTACCATCTTCGCTGACGGCGTCCGCGTTTCTATGCATCTGCATCGGGGCCCAATCTGTACTGCGGTAAGGCTCCTGGGCCAATACTGACCGAAAGTTGAAATCGATCTGGATTTATCCTGCCATCTCATACCATCTCCACGGCTGCCTATCTTTTCCGGTTTGCTGACTGACTGGGCTGCATGCGTCCACCGTTCGCCGTTACACGCAACAAATACAGGGCGAGCGCCATATAAGCGGCTTGTTCATGGTAACGGCCCGATTAAATTCTTACTACGGCTCGTAGCCCTATTGGTTAGTAACTTCGCTTGCGTATGCGTATAGTGACCAGGACCGAGTGTTGCTCGCCCTTTATCAACGATCCTTTGGTTCACATTCAACGTCTATCGTGACCGTAGCCACGGGATAGCTGTAGGGGATAGCTATAGGGAATAATATGAGGCTCTGCTCCGGAGATCGCCAGAGTCCGTCGCGAGCTTATACTGTAGCTTATGGGCCAATTAATATAGGAGATAAGAATAGGGGTTGAATTTAAATGTTAGAGCAGACAGGAGGGTGGACCGGGAAAATCAGGCATTGGGCAGCGATAGCCAGGCGAGGTTGTGAGCGAAAGTAGTGATATACCTACCACCACCCTATGGGCTGATAGACTATATCACTATTTTCGCTCATCGTCTCGCCCGGTAGGCTGAAGCAAGGCGAGAAGCCTAGACTTCTTAGGCTACTACCACGTGGAATGCTATCCTAATACAGCATAACAGCTAGCCGAACATGATATAGACCATGGAAACGGCCTAGACCGTTAGAAGTGGCTATCCTCGGAATGGCAGCTTAGGTATTATCTACTGTCGATGCGTAATGGGTAGGTAAGCAAGCACACAGCACGGCTGGCCCCCTCTTCTCCCCCAAATTTCTGGGTCCAGCAGGAGAGGGAGATCGCTCTATACTCGGCACTCTACACTGCAGCTGTTGTTAAACTTAGAGTAGGTGATGCCATGTTAATGGCGCAGCTGGCTGGCTCAAGTCACTTGTGTCGCTCTTATTTAGACGTTCTGGCTTGACCAAGGTAGTTAAGTCCACCAATCATGATCGTTTTCTTCTGGTTGTGGCTCCACAGTGACAGTGACAGGAACCGGGTATAACTCGCCCGGATCTTTCTTTCACATACCTACTAAACCCCTCCCCCCAGCTCACAGCGCATACCTATAGTCATCTTATTCCAGCTACTAAGGTTGCTATACTTACCTGGCTATCTACCTTAACCATCTCGCTTCGGTGACTTGGATAGCACAAGCAACCTCTCACTCGTCGGTTGGCGCCTTTAGCTAGCGGCCATTAGCCGACTTCATCTGCAATTAAAAGTCTGTAAGTCATCCATGTTTTCTGCATGGTCATCTACAGCGTAAGCGCCAAGACGCTGATATTGCTTGCCGAAGAACTACGCAAGCCACCCGCCGTAAGAATAAGCTTAACTCACATATCTGACGTTATTGCTTAGGCCAAGCAGAAAGGAGATATAGAAGCAAAGAAGCAATGGCAGCATTGGACGGTCCTCCTACCTCAATGGCAGGTCTGCCAAGTCCTCCTTTCATCTCTGTGCCGGGGCTACCTAACTTCAGAGACGCCGGGGGCTATGAGGTTGTCTCTGACTCCTCTGCCGCCCCTTCTACGCAAGGCGTGCGCAAGATCAAGATGGTCAGGCGTGGTATCTTGTTTAGGTCGTCCGAGCCCTCCAAGCTGACAAACGTCGGGGCCGCACAACTGAGTCAGCAGCTCGGCATCAGGCTGGTCTACGATCTGCGTTCTGCCGTCGAGATTGCGCGGGGGGTTGGCGGCGGCCTGGGCTTTCCGCTGCGTGAATGGGACGGGGCTGAACGCAAGTTTGTTCCCGTCTTCTTGGACCAAGATTATTCGCCCGAGGCATTGGCCTTGCGGTACAAGAATTATGCGGCTGAGAGTGATGAAGTGAGTGTTTTTTCTTACCTGCCTAGCAGGCACATCGCACTGGTATACACCTAAAAATTTCTTCTTGCTGGTATAATCAGCACCGCGGTGTAACGTCTCATCCGTCCTATCCCGTCTTCCTCTTCGTCGCTCGTTGGCGCCTGGGATAGTTGCAAGGGGCAGGCACCCCATTCAGCCTCAGGGACAGCAACTGCATTCACTAGTGCACGAGATTCGTGGATGATGCATCGTTCATGTACGGTACTTCCGTGTACGTCCCGAGAAATCGCCGTGAATGGAACGGTTCCATGTTCCATCAAATTGTTTCGGAGACGAGTAGCACAGCATAGTATAGGACATTGAGCCGCGAAGAAGCATCCTGCGGGAGTGAGTAGCAACCGTCTGTCGGCTAGTGGATCCGAGCTGCGGTGTCATGATTTATGACGCGATGTGACCGCTGCAGCATAGCGGTCGGGCTCCCCGACACGCAGCGAAGACTGGGGTCTTCTTTAGCAAGCCGCATCGACATTTGATAATGGGATATGCAAGATGTCTGCAAGGCACTGTGAGTCTATGGGCGAAGGTCTGGTGGCTGCCGCTTTTCACGTGCTAGTGTCTCAACTTACTTCCTGTACACCTGAGATTTTTTCTTGTATCAAAATCGTCTAGGGGCTAAGCAGCTTCCTGCCTGTCTGCCAGCCAGCCACTCCACTGACGCCCACAGCCTTCCCCCATTTCCCAATATTACATATACTCTCTCGCCACGTTAAATAAGCCACGGCGCTGACTGGCATGCTAGGGCTTCGTCCAGGCTTACAAGGATATCCTCGACGCCGCCACAAATCCAGACAACGAGTTTCAACCATTCAAAACGATTCTAAGCCATTTAGCATCGGTCCCCACCGACTCTTCTTCCCCGCTAGTTCCTTCGCCATGCCTTGTCCATTGCACGGCTGGTAAGGATCGCACGGGCGTCATCGTTGCACTGGTCCTTAGCCTCTGCGGTGTTTCTGATGAAGCTGTTGTTCATGAGTATAGGTAAGTCGAGCGTTTCCGTCCGGGTACTCGTTACTCTAGCTTCACCTGGAGCCTCGCCCCGGCATAAATCGCCACTCTATCTGCCTAGGCACCTAGGCAGGCATGTCTACCGATTCCCTCCTTTGAACACTACGAACGCGTCGCAGGTCTGTTCTCGCGTGGGCATACCCGAGCTGCTGGCATGATGGAAACCGCTAACCCATGCGCACCCATGCGGCATAGCCTGACTGAGCTCGGACTGAGCTCTCGGATCGAAGAGCTCGTGAAGCATATCTCTAGTAACCCGAAGATAGACATTGATCGTGCGGGAGCAAGGCGGATGGTTGGTGCTCGGTAGGCCCTTCGTTTCATTTTCATTCTGTTCTTCTCCCCATACCCTTCCCTTTCCCCCACCCTGGCACCTTTGTCCTATTTCCTCTGCTTCATTCGGCCCGTCACCTCCCTTCCCTGTTTCTATCACTATTTGCAGTTACATGATAGACGGTGTTTCATGGTCAGTTGGGGGCAGTTTGTACGTGGCTAGCTAGGACTAGCGCCGTATGGGTAGAAAGGATATCCTAATCTCTGATTTGGGGTCCACGGAGTGATAAGTTGGGCAAGACTGCGGTGAAGAAAAAGAAGAACTCGACTTTTCCGGGATGGGTCTCCCGCCACGCCACGTACGCCACTCACATCAGGCTGGCAAAAGTCGAAAACAACTAAGCAAAAGTGCATGTGAGCCTTCGCCTGAAAGCCTTGCACTAGGCCAGAGCATCGCGAACAATTGTATACAGCCTGTGTGTATGTGTGTGTGTGTGTGTGTGTGTGTGTGTGTGTGTGTGTGTGTGTGTGTCAGGCGTGACACGTGATTGAAGTAAAATGAAGTGAGGAGTGAGAAGGGGCTGTGCGCTAAGCTAAGAGATACAGCTGTACGCAACAAGCCGTAGTGTTTGCTTTCTCTGGACCCCAGCCACTCTTCTCATTTCGTGGCCTCTTCTCTCTCCTTGCTCATGAAACCTGCAAAGAACTGGGAAAGCCGGCTAATGTCGCCGTGTTCCAGGAAAGAGGCGATGCTAGGCACACTTGCGCGGATCCGCGCGCAATACGGGTCCGTCGAGCAATGCATTCTCGACCTCGGAATCCTCACGCCAGAGGGCATCATACAGCTGAAGCAGAACCTAATCGTCGAAGCCGACGAGGACGAGGCGGTCCCATGGCAACAGCATGCCAAGCTTATGCTGTAACTGCCGATACGAAGTGATGTGATACGAAATGATGGATATGATGAATTAGATGGGTATATACATGTGCATATGCATACATCAAACTCATGATACACAGATAGATGGATATCTATACATAGAGAAGGCAGTCAATCGCCGACTAAATCCGCTGCGCCTGCTTTCGCGCGACTACGTGGTATGGGTGCCTACTTCGATAGGCTAGACTACAACTGAGCGTCATTTCCCATACAGATTTCTCCCTGTAACGCCATAGTACACTGTTCTTACACAAGAGTTCATCAGAAACCGAATCACGGCACTGAGGTGGGAATCTTGATCTGGTGGCCCTTAGACCGATCATCGTACGGTGTTCCGTACCTCCAGCCCACGGCGCTACGAGATTTACCCCTAGGGCCGACGTTCTCTGAGTTGAACTGCTTGAATCTGAATTCGAAGCGCTCGGTGTTGACACGGGTGGTCTGCTTTTCCTCCCATGCGGCTTTTGCCATCTGCTTCTCAGCGGCCTTTCGCTCGGACTCCATGACGGCCTGCTTGAATCGTTCTGACGCGTCCCAGAGCGGCCGGCCTTGGTCTACCTCCTTCTCCATCTCTACAAGCTCGGGATGTGGTACCCGCTCGTCGGCTGATAGTAGAGTGGGGTGGAAGGCCTTGGCGGCGTCTGCTCTGGTGAAGTGCCGCGATTCAGACGTTGGCCAGAAGATCTGCTGCATGGAGTAAGGGTGTACGTGAACCTCATTGATGGGCTCGAACGGTTGATTTCGTTGATTGGGGTTCATCCGCCACTGGGGAAGCATGGATAAAACAGCCTTGGCGTACGGCTTTGCTAGTTTTTTGCCCTATGGTAAGAATCCGTATCAGTTAAAGCACATAACCAGAGAGTTTAGCAGCACAACGGTGTATATCGGCAGATTTCGTATCAGAGAGGCTCGCAACAGCAGTTTGTAACCATGTAGATGTCTTCAAGACTTATCGAATTGGTGTGTTGTAATCATCATAAGAGAAGGGTGCCAACAATAAAGAGAGCGAGATGAAGCTCACCTGAGAAATCCAGTCCTTCTCGACCTCCTTCAACCGCACAACTGCTGCCACTCTACGAATGTCCACCCCGAACTCGGCAGACACGGCCTTGATGGTTTCGCCGTCGCGCATAACCTTCTCCCATATCAATTCTCGCGCCTTGTCGTCGAGAACCCTGGGGCTCTTGAAGAGTGGGTTTGCCGGGAATGGCTGGTTGGTGTTTTTGGCGTCAGGGCCTTTGTAGACACCTGGTGACGGCAGGTAGTTGGCTGAACCTGGCTCATGTCTGCGGTAAAGGCGCCCTTCGCGGTTCATCCACTCCCTGAACATACGACGGGCCTTTGTGAATTTTGGCCGGCCGGCCGTGGTTGAGAAGCCGGCGGCTGCAGCGGCGGCGCCTTGTCGTAACGGCTGGGCGAGGAGGCATCGCGCCGTGCTGGCACTTGACCTTGCTATGGAGGAGATGGCAGCTGCCGGCGGTGCTGGTATTCGTGGTGGCATAGTAATGCCTCTGAGTCCCCTGAAGGCCAGGAGCTAGAAAGTTGGGTATAGAAAGTGCTCGAGGTTACGATTTACTGAATTGGTGTAGCTTGGAAAATTCCGTTAGCTTCGGCCATCGGATTAATGATTTGTCGACGCAAACGCACGGATCCACTCACTAGACCTCTCCTCCTAATCTAATACTTAGGTACCTATAGGTAGATTTGTACCTAGGCGGCGCCCCGGCATTTCTTGCCCATCTGCTCAGTGGTCAGTGCTCCATGCTCCATATCAAACCGGTAGATGTGACCCATATTCGAAGCTTTCGAGCCATCCAACCATCCATTGCTATTTAGGCTTGGCAGCGTGACGCTCCACCCCTGCACGGGCAATTCTGAAGCTCTCTGACCGTGTCAGCTTCCCTTCAAACTTGGGCAGGTATTTGTTGCTCATGACGAGAAGCTCATTTTTCATCTATTGTCTATCTACTCATATAAAGTGCTTTATTGTATATCGAGATTCCTCTATTAAAAGAAGGTCTAAGTCGACCTAGACTGTCTGGTGCTAGTAGAGATGCCTATTGGTAGGTATTGGATATGACCTGTCACTCTCTGCGATGCCTGTTATGGCTTAACCTTCAAGTACCTACATACAGACATGTACCGCTATACAAACAATCATATGTACTAAGGTTAATAGGTTTCGGTTGACCAGATTCAGGGATTGGATTCCCATTTGGCATCAATTACCTTAATCATCCACCTATGCTTGGTACCACATACCTACCGGTACCATAAGCACATATCTCTTTACTTATGCATACTGTGTCCCGTCGCTACTGGCTTCCAGAACTACATGTAGCTTTTCACGATTAGTAGAGATTCGTCTGACGAACCGAGTTTTAGTTATAGTTATTTCTATAGGTAGATCACTGCCAGCAAAAGTCGCGACTCTCACTTCTCTGCATTGCTCTTATATAGCAGTACAGCGGTTCTCTACCAGTATAAACAACGAGTCGACAGCTTGCGGCATTCACGCGTCGGCACAACCCCTGTCGAACGTTTTCGATTCCTGCTGCTCTGCATCAGTGATCACGATCTCTCATGCACGTCTAGTCTTATAATTCCCCAAAGAGATTACACGCAGCCCCAATCGACAGGGTGCGAACCCAAGCAGACCAAGCTTCCCATCCGCTTCCCTGGACGAGACGAACTAGAGCTCCAAGGTATTATTGTATTATTATGAAGTACTATTATCACCTTTTTGAGAGGCAACAGCGGCGGTATGGCATTGATCGATGGCTGGCACAGGCGCGCATTCTACAGTGTGTCCATTTATGGGGTTTATGGCCTATCTATAGCCCCGTCGTTTATTCATCCTGCATATACATACATACCTACATACACGTACATACGTACATACTTACCTTTCATACAGTAGCTACATGCAAACACACATATGTACCTCCATAGATGAAGCATCCTTAATCAAAACATAACGGAAAAAAGAGAGGGAGAGAAGAATCTAACTCCTTCCATCACATTCCTAGGTCCTCGATAGCCCGCAAATAGCTGTGCAGAAGGCTCCGAGTCTAGCATCTCCAACACCCAGGATACTCCTAAGGAAGTCCCCATGTTTCCTATGAGCTACAGCAGTTGAGATGGGCAATCTCAGGGCCCGTATCAAAGCCACACTCCTCCGAAGGGACAGCAAGCCGTTATCTTTGTCGTCTAGTAAGAACAGCATCGGACGGGATCGCGGTTCGAACGCCAGCACCCATACACACCCTGGATACGACGCTTCAGACGAGCGTAGCGACCATCATGTTCGAGGAAGCAGAAGCTTAAGCCAGGAACGCGCCTTCAGCAAACACAACCCACTCAAGCCGGGCTCGCCTACGAACAGCGACGGAAACAAGACATCAGCAGCTATTGCTGCCGACACAGAAGAAAGGCCACAGAAAAAGGAGCCGGTGCATAACCGTCAGGTCCACTACGCCGACAGCAAAGCCCACGAGTCCGACGGTGTGGTAGCTGATCCGACGAGTCAAGGTCAAGCACAAGCACAAGCACAAGCTTGTGCTGAGACAAGCGCTCCAGCTGCTCCACCGTCGCTCCAAGTACAACAATTACTGGGTCGGTCGGGTCCAGCACCAACACCAACACCAGCACCAGCACCGGCAGCCAACTCTAACACTAACAGATCCGGCTCTGGTAATGATCTGCAAAACCTTGCCGTCAGTCCATGCTCGATAACGGCGCCCACCATTGCTGCTTCTTCTTCGTCTCCTCCCACCAATTCCTATCCCACCAATACCGGCACCACTACCACCACCACCACCACCACCACTACTACTGCTGCTACCGTCACCACCTTCACAGCCAATCCACTTCCCAGCATCCACGAGCATCCCGCGACGCCCCCTACCCTAGCTCCAGCTATCCCCAATCACGAAGCCGCGTCGCCCGACCCCCGAGCCATCGCCAACTTCCAGCACGAGCGGGACGACGTCGTCTCTATCGACGATCACATCTACAGTCCCTCTCTCCTCACGCCGTCTGCCACCTCTCCGTACCCCAGCCGCCGGGCTGCATTGCCGCAGCCCTCCTCCATCTCCCGCCCCCTTGGCCCGCTGAGGAAACAAAGCATACTCCCTTCGCATCAGACCACTCTCCTCCGGACCCTTCTCGATGGTCATCCAAACGACTCTGACCTAGACGCAGCGGATTCTAACCAACTACTTCAACTATCGGGAATGGTCACAAGGAAAATCTGGGTCAAGCGACCCTTGGCCTCGGCAACTCTAATCACCATCAATGAAGATGATCTCGTCGACGACGTGCGCGACCTGATCCTCCGGAAGTACGCCAACTCCCTCGGCCGCCAATTTGACGCTCCAGATATAACTCTGCGGATATGTAACAGGGAACAGCAAACGAGCAGGACTTTGCAACCAGACGAGCCCATGTGCAAGGTCCTCGACTCCTACTATGCGAACGGCCAGTCCGTCGACGATGCTTTGCTCATCGACATACCCTCGCGCAGGACCCCAAAGGCATCCCCGAATCCAAGATTCTACGGTGAAGATCGCCCGCACGAATCTGGAACCGATTACTTTCCACCTTACCCACCTTACCCACCTTCAGCACACGGTCACCATCCAGGCACGACGGCACTGGTCAACGGACAGCATACACTCCACTTCCCGCCGTCCATGAGCATTTTAGGCGGGAATCAACTCCCGCCATTGCCCTCGCCCGGGAGCACTAGACGGCTTGCCCTCAATAACCGGCCCAAGATGCAAAGAATGCACACAGCCTCGCCCGTGTCCACTGTCGCCAACAGCCATACTTCCCAAACAGGCATTGTGCCTACTGGTACGCACAACTACTCTAGACCAGTACGCTCAAGGACTCATTCAGGTGCATCTTCAGACCAATCCAATCATCCTCCCGCAGCACCCCCGATCCCAACCCCTCCGCCCGTCGAACGAACGGCTACCCCTCCTCCTCGCGTATCTTCTCCCCGTCCCTCCGTCCGAACGAAAAAGGCCAAGAGAATTGAGCCCCCCTCACTTTCATCCAGCCTACTTGACACTGCCGTGCCGCCCATCAACATCCTTATCGTCGAAGACAACGTGATTAATCTGCGATTGCTCGAAGCTTTCGTCAAGAGGTTGAAAGTCCGCTGGCAGACAGCCGTAAACGGAAGGGAGGCGGTGGACAAGTGGCGCGCTGGTGGTTTCCATTTAGTGCTTATGGACATTCAGCTCCCCATCATGAACGGTCTCGAAGCAACGCGCGAAATCCGCAGAATTGAGAGAGTCAACTCGATCGGTGTCTTCTCTACCTCAGCAAGCAGCCCGCTAGACGAAGTCCTCCCCGAGCCCGCAGAACAAGACAAGCTAGCCAACACCGAGATGTTCAAGAGCCCTGTCATTATTGTTGCGCTGACGGCGAGCTCGCTACAGAGCGATCGTCATGAGGCCCTGGCAGCTGGTTGTAATGATTTTCTAACTAAAGTAAGTTCTTGTGTCTTTTGATTGCTTTCGAAGCATGATCTACTATGGACCACAATGCTGATTTGAACTAATCAGCCTGTCAATTTCGATTGGTTGCAGCGGAAGGTCAAAGAATGGGGCTGCATGCAAGCCTTGATCGACTTTGACGGCTGGCGGAAGTGGAAAGACTTCTCCCAAAAGACACAGGCCACCGAAGCGGCGAAGAAAGCAGCTGCTGTTAGCAAAGCCAGGCCTGTGAAGAAGAGACTATCGATGGCGGCCGCTGCTTAGTTATGGGCTATGACTTGGCGTGGGGCGCCAGCTTTCTCGAACATTTCCTCTGCTAGAGGCAAACCAAGGGGTTTCAGACACATTGTCAGCAGTACATCCGCTGTGGACTTACACACGGCGTAATACACTATTCCGACATAACCACTACAAGGCGTCTGTTCATTTTACTGTTTAAAAAGGCGTATCACATACTCATCTGTAAATTTGACCGGTGGGCAAGGAAACAAAGCAAACATGGGGGACTGGACGGGAAAGGGAAAATTACTTAGCTTAGGATCATATTTAAAGAGCCCGGAGATTATACTCCAAGCTAGTTTGGGGGGAAGGGCATAATGACCAAAAGGAGGCTATAGAGGTTAGCTTGAGCTGAACTTGCAGTCAAGTCTGGACTTAGACCGGGGTTAACCTTGAAGGCTGTCAAGGTTGTATGTGCGGATACACAGAATTGAAAGCTCATAAGTGCGAGAACACGATAACCGCGCGAGCGTAGTGGAAGGAGGGCTATTTGCAGGCAAATGAAAAGTTTTGGAACGTGGTGATACCAGATACTGCGCTCGAATAAAACGATGCCGAGGTGACTCTCGAGCAACCTTCTGCTATTTAACTCTCTCCCTCTTAGTAATTATGGTTTAGTATGCACGTGATTTGCATGTCTTTTGAAGATATCCAGAGGTTTACAGTCTGGCTAGGGTGCTATAAGGTTCAGGCACAAGTTTGCTAGGAGCAACTATATGTTATCATATATCTCATAGCTTTGTTTGTTCTTTGTTAGTGCTGTTGAGAGTCTTGCTTATGCTAGGATAACAACTAATTCAAAGTCTCTAAAAGTGTAAATCCATGAATGTGCCTTAACTTACCCCTCGCTAAGCCCTGAGTGTGCGGGTTGCTCTTCAAGCCTATTTCTAAGTTATTTTTCGCTTCTCTCTTCGCCAGGCTACGCAGTAACTTTACGCATTCGCAGTACTTCAGTCTGACCCCTACTATGCATCTTTTTCTTAGAGATTTCCTCGAACTCCAACGGGCTTTAAGGGGAAAGGGGCACAACATACACCCCCCTTTAATCCGAACAAGAAGAGTTCATCTTCCACCTCTCTCCGGCCTTCTTCTTTTCTTCCTCTCTGCCTTTGTCATCATAAATTTCAATACAGTGTCCCGTCCGACCTTCAATGCTCAATCGAATTGGGCAATCATAATCTCCCATCTCCCACTTCGTGGCGGCTGTATTTCTACGATCTTGATACTAACTGCTCTTTCCACTGCGGCCTTAGTCGAATTCTGAATCTCGGGCAGTCCGAATTCCCACTGCCGTCTATCTCCATTACCGCATGCTCAAGGCTTGTGTGGGCGAGCCAAGCCTTGTGCTGTGTCCACGCCCGGGCTTATCTGTAATTACCTACTAGGTCATGCACAAAGCGAAGCATTCCGGTTCCCTCGGAAAAACTGTAAGAAGAATTCGGTACGTCCCTCGTTCGTTGTTGGCTTGAATCAGAAAGCATGAGAAAAAAAGGGGGGTGGGGGGAGCAAAAGACAGAGTTAGAGACTAAAATTTGTGAATGGTAAATCTAGCCGCTGCAATTGATACTGCGAAGTCAATACGAGTAGCCCGATCATCTCTCAGTCACTCTACTAAGTTGTCGGTACCTGCAGTGAAATTGAAATTTTCCCTTCTTGGTTGTTACGCTGTCCAAGGGGGCCGTGTTTGGTTCCATCTATGATATCCCAGAAAATTCGGCTACACGCCAGGATACCCTCGAAGCTCTAAGAGCGTTCATTTACTTCTGTTAGCCAGCAGCCATTGTTTTCTTCATATAACATCGTAATACGAATGGTACTGCGGTAAAGGGAGTCAACCTCTGTATTGGGCTGATCTCCCAGATCGACGGGGGTAGGCCATAATTCCAAGCTAAGATAATTACCCACAAAGCTATATCATTACAGCAGACATTAGGCCATTGATCATAGGCGATCTGTTTTTTTCAAAACAAAGAGCGATAGTCAATAACATCGTGTAGTCGCTTTTGACGATTGCCACTAATTTTTAAAAGGCAATGAAGCAAGACAAATTTGCTTCTCTTTTAGAATTTTGGTGGGCTCTAATTCTTCTAGGAGATTCACTGCAGCGGGAATTTCGGAGATACTTCCTATACTTATATTGAAAATGCATCGAAGCAATTTCCAAAATTATAAAAAAAGATAATTACCTTAAAAAGCTAGCTTTACTACACACTGCGAAATACAAGTCCAAATTGGTCCAGTTTAATCGACATACAAGCACTATTTTGGTCCTCTTTGTGCTGTGAATAGGTCTTTAAGGGTCTCTTAGTCTAACAAAAGCCGCATACGGGGCCGGAGGTATTGTGACGGCTGGTGTCCTATTTGCAGCTGTCAAACAGATTGACCAGCCTGGTGAATGGTGGGACAATTACCTGATGAGTGGAATACCTAAGGTATCCATGTACCCCACTAATCCCTGCCTATATATTTCTGTACTGCAGCTGTTAGATAGATACTTTCCTTTCTTCCTCATCTTAGTTATTTCGTAAGGAATATACGGTAAATTTGGTCTCAGAACTAACTGCTGACTTCCGGGCCGTGACATGTATCTTAATTTATGACCATTACCCTCATTCAACGTTTTTTAAGCTATTATAGCGCCCGTAGTGGTGGGCTTTTTAGTCCGAAGTCTATTTATTTTCACCAAAACCCAAAGCCACATCTAAATAAACCGCATTCCTATTTTGATCTGTGCAATAATATCTATTAAAGTCTTGCTTTACAAAACGGGCCACTAATTTATAATATTATAATAAAACAACTAAAATAAGTAAAAATAAATAATTAAAAGTTTTAAATAAATTTTCATTTATTAATTATTATAGTTATAAACTAAGGCTAATATACGTTATTTTTAAACTTATATTTAATTTGTAAAAAAGAAACCTTTAAGGTAATGCAGTATATTTTTTATTGCGATAAAAAAGACTGGGATATATCCCAGCTTCCCTAATCTAATCAGCTTAAGTACAATCGGTGGAAATAAGCTCTGCGTTTTTTTTTTCCCAAGCCTTGCTTTAACCATTAAACTGATATTTTATCTTAAACTTTTAAACCCAAATGCTATTGTGACGGTTGGCACCATATTGCAGCTGTCAACAGATTGACCTGACCGTCACGTGGTGGTTGGGCTATTTGTTCATTGTTCTAGTGAATGGTGGGACAATTACCAAGTGAATAAAATACCTACGGTATCTAAGTATCCCATTAATACCTGGCTATATATTTCTGTACTGGAATTACTAGATAGGTACTTCCATCTCTTCTTCTTCTTACTTATTTCGTAAAGAATATACAGTATATTTGGTCTCTAAACCATCTGCTAACTTCTGAGCCGTAACAATTTTTACTTATTTTGGTTGTTTTATTATAATGTTATGAATTGGTGGCCCGTTTCGTGGGGCGAGACTCTGTACTTTTTGCTCTATTTCTAGTCATGTTCTTAGGGCGTGGGTTTAGCATAAAGTGGAAGTTGATGAAATGCTTGTTTCAATACTATAATTGGAAGACGCAGCAGCAGTGAAAGTCCACTGCCCCAGTGAGCAAGTAAGTTCATACAATCAAAATATTCACCTATTAAAATACTTATTGTCTTAATTTAAAAGATTCATTTGATCTGTAGTCGTAATCTTTCTCAGATTGTATCTACTATGAAGGTGTTTTGGTACAGCGGGCTGCAGAGAGTAATGGTCGGCATACTCATGCACTAGAATGGATCCTTCGGGCAATGCGGCGCCTATAGGTATTAGCTCTAAGCTGTATTGATGGACTTACTACAAAGTCACCCTCAAGAAACTCCATCAGGGACTATAAGCAAGTGAAGGTGGAGTTACTGGCTGAACTTGGTAGTATGAAGAAAACTTTCCACTGACAAAGTTACAAAGATCCAAAATCTCAATTCAGATATATCTACATCTTACGAAGGACGTTGAGACTTTAGCTATTCATCAAAATACTGTCGAAACTTCGTCTTCTTTTTCTCCATCCAGACAGAGCAGTATAACCGCGATATGGCTGTATGAAGAAATAAACCACATGGCTAAAGCTTGAAATAATCGTGATAGTATAGAAGAAGCTCTAATATTAGTATTATATGTAGAGAAAACAGATCTGTTTTGTTTCGTTGATATCTAAAACATTTTGTCTTGAAAGCATTCTTTTAAGTACGAAACATGCCCCAAATATTTGTTTTTTTCTATGACATCTGCTTGTGGTGCGGGTTGCTTGGCCTACCTGCCGTTTCCTTAGCCTGGTTAAATCGGCCAAATAAATTTATATAAGTCACTGAGCTTTCGAGTCACAGACAAGCGCTGATAGGATAGGTGCTCCGATGGCCATGTCATGTTTTCGAACATCTTTATAATGCAATTAGCGATCCACTACTATTATGGCGAGCTCCTTTATAGAAAGACGAAGGGAAGCATGTCGATATAAATCGTGGACGGAATTGAACTAATACGAGGGACTACCTATAGTTATTATGGGAAAGAGGACTTAAAATTACGCATTATACAGAGTAAAACAGCCCTGTTTAGTAACTGGAATAACATCTAATCCCAATCTCGTGTAAGGAGAGGCTCACCGACAGGCGAGAGATATTACGAAAGTGAAGCGGTAATGTATTGAGCTTCACGCCCTATTTGATACAGAAATCTAGAGTTTCCAGCAAAGTCGAGTAGACAGAGAAAGAATCTGTACGATTTGTGGCTGACAATATCAACTATAGCATCCTCTACGTGGAAGAGTTTGAAATTTAGCCTACATGTTGGATCCAGTAATCAACAAGATTGCCGAAACATCTTGAGGGATTTAATAGCCACTAGCAAAACCGCCCATCACTTAGATTCAATGATAATTAACCATTGAATTGTTGCCATGCTTGTAAACGTGATGACCTTGCTCACATGCAGGAGCATGTCCAGCTACGCTGATACTCCTGCCGGAGTCGAGTAGTTGGCCGTTTCCCTTGGCTTCAACATACTGAGGACACTGCTCTACGGTGCAATTCTCGCTGGCAAAACAGAGTCGATTGGCGCAGAGCTGAGTGACATCGTAGACCCAATCCGAGACAAGATGCTGCAATTCCTTGCTCTTGCTAATACTAAGTGGTACTGAAGAGGTACTTCCTGTGATTTGGAAGGGCGACACACTCATTGTTAGTACGGGCTCGATTGACGAGATGCCGAATTAATTGACTATGTGAGTCAAGCTCCCTCAAGCCTCGAACCCGGACAGTTTTGTTGGCCTTCACAGCGTTTAATCTAAGCAACTCGCAGCTTGTAGACGTAGTAACTGCTGGTTCGAAGGTATAGCATTTCTTACAGCCAAGGCGACACTTGTCGAGGATTTCAGCAGCACGAGCCTGAGGCACCTCCTAGAGTTCCTTCATGATTGGGTTCCACGGAACTATGGACACGACGTGGACAGGATCCTTGCTGAGGTGGAAATCGGCTGCCAGGGCGACTGGACCTGCAGAAGACATCGGGTCTGGTTATCTAGTTGACTGTCTACCTACATAATGACGCATATCAGTGCGCAGCTCAGTAGTGAGAGCAATTGGCTAGTAATATGAGGTGCACATTATTTACTTACAGTTCATGATTGTAAAGAGCTCTGCGTAAGTGTTTTCATGAATAAAGTGATTGACAAAGCTGTATAAGAGCAGTATTTCATATGGTCCTAATACCGTCGGTATGAGGTTTGGCATCAGACTAGTATTCATTGAGTCACGAAAGATGCCCTACTTCATATGTGCCCATAGGGTGTCACGGAGAGGCTATTTTGAGAGGTAAGATGGTTCCATGGCAAACGGGCTTCTTCATTCCCCGAAGCACCAAGCTTTATAACTTCTATAAACATAACTTGCATTATGTGGTTATATACAAGCATCCATAATGCACTCGATATAGATCCTCATGGGCAGTCATTTCCGAATTTGTGGCTATTTACTGATTGGAAATATTCCAGCCAAGATCAGTTCACCACTTAATCAAAATGCAGCCCCTAATATGTCAATTATCTGCGTAGTGCCGTTAAACTTCGATCTCCCAAAGGTTTCTCACGGAATCCAGAGAATTTCACACAGACTAACTGTGTTACTAGCAATTAAGACATTCAACTATTACTTGTCGTTGCTATTTATCTTGTATAGTAGTGGCAAGGCTCCCTGGCAATCGATAGTGGTAGAACCTCCGTCAAGAACGTAGCTATGCAAACAATACTACTTGATCGTTCGATATAGGGTGGAGAGAATTCAAGACTACTATTAATCTCAAAAACCAATCTATTGTTGAGCTAGTCAACCCCTGGGCCAGAAAGTACAGCTTGACGTTAGTGTTTCTATAATATTGCATTATCGTCGGACGGAGGTGACCTGAGCTCGACAGGAGATACTAATTTCACATGTGGCTCCAACAACCAAGTAAGCTAATCGGGTGTACCAGTTTCGTTGTACGTTATCGCTAGCATTATTAAGAGATAATAGTAGTTTAAGTGAATTTCACCTGAGGTAGAGAATCTATTGTACTTATGTACCCAATTGAGTCTGCGAACGGCCCATGCTTCCTCGCCATATGCTACAGGCTAGAAATTCTCCCATAAATATCTATATTTGCCGTGCGCTTCTTCCCTTCCATCCTTCTCTATATCCTTCTCCTCTCCTGAGAAGGCAGAATCCTGTTCTCTACCCTTATTCCACATCTCTTGCTCGGACGTAACCCAGACCTGGCACATACTCAATCATCTGACTGGGAGACTACCAACAACAGTAACTATCTCACTTCACCCTGACCACAGGATTAAGCTTATCATCCTCTCTTCCTCATTATCACTCGCACTCGAGCAGCTCGATATTTGAGCGCAGCATTTCCGCACTTGGAAGCGGTCCTTACCTCTTCAATCGGAGGGCAACCACCTCTGTTGAGCATTTACTGTCTAGGTAAGCAGGGCGTCAGAACACATAAATGAGTGCATTCCTCTATCGAGCGAGCCGTCTAGAAGCGGCTGTTCCACGCTTGCCAGCGTATTATGCCCACCATCTTCTTGCCTAGTTGCTTACCGCCCTTGGTCAGATACCGGCCACCAAACTCGCAAGCTGGTTTTGAACCACCAACTCAAGTAGGTCAAAATTGCCGTTCCTTCCACTATTGCCTTCCTCCCGATTTTAGGGATTTATTACACAAATTCATCTCACTCATTGCCTACTCAACCTCTCTTTCTCCTCTCTACGAACTTCGTTCGATTCCGCAAAATCTTCATCGTCAAGCACTGCTTTTACTTATCTCTTCAGTTAACTCAACACCTTTTGGTCTTATAGCTGAGTCTATTCGCAAGGTACGTCAAGCTGAAGCAGCAAGGGTTGTTCTATTTATACCATCTTTTGTCTGATTCCCCCCAAAAATTCTTGCAACTCGTACTGGCATCACCAATTCACATTTACACGCCACCCCTGATCTCTCCTAATTGTCACTTCCACTTGCCTCTTCTCCTAAATCATGAGGAGCACCTCTTATTGGGTCACGTTTGTTTCCATTGCGCGACTTGAAAGCCCGAGTCATCTCGGTCAATTTTCTTGCATCTCATGCCCCGAATCCTTACGCCTCCCACTTTCTAATCTATTCACAAGCACAATCTTGCACGTTCAATTTTATTTCTGTTTTTGTTTCTATTTGTTATACCACTCCCATATCGTTTCCAACCGAGCACCTCTCTTTGCCTTCTCTTTTGGTGTTCTGACCAGCACCGATCTTCCTTCATGGGGTGGCCTTACGCGAGCCATCGCTCACTCAGGTGTTGACAACTACATGTCCATTCTCACAGAAACGTACTCTTTATTTGTCAAATCCCTCCAAGACACCTTCCCTTTCGCTCTTTCCTCGGTTTGAGATACCCGTGCTAATCATTGCGCACCTTTAGTTCTGTGCAAAAGTTCAGCTTTACGTGGCATTGTACACTAAAGTACTTCTTCTCGTCGCAATCTTGTGCTCTAACTACAAGGTAAGCAGTTTTGTTTCTCTCGGTTTCTCTTTTGCAACTTGCCCATATTCTCTTTTGATGATTTCGATTTTTTCATGGCCGTATCCTTGATAGTGTACACGCTTTTTTACTCGCTCCCCTTCCATCACCTTTCCTCTCCTGCCTCCGATTTGTTCCCCCGCGCCACTTTAAACCTCGAAAAGGATTAAGCGATTCAGTTATTTGTATGCGGACTTGAAGTCTTCGACTAATGATAAAAGTAGCCAGAAAAGTCACTTTCGACTCGCAACAAGGAAAGCGACAGGCTCAGACCCCTCGTTCTCAAGTACAGCTACTTGAAGACAACCTTGAACATGATCACCCTTCAAGCACTCCAACCTTCACCCATGGCCCAAGCTATGGCTGCGAATTACCGGAATAGAAGATTCCCAATTCCCGCTGCGCTGTCTTCTGACAAAGACGTTAGTGGAGGTGTTTCCTTGACTGCTGTCAGTAACCCTGACGACAACACTCAGGTTTCTGCTCGCCCATGTGCAAATGATACTATGGATTACAAGCCCCCCACTCCCCCTGTTCGTGTCCCCAGCACGCTCAAGGCCAATGCGAAGCCTTTCGTGCCTCTTCCCGAGCCTACTGAGTCTGTCAAGCCTGTTGAACCCGCAAGAGTTGATAACCCAGTGTCTCAGCCCGCTACTTCCCAGACGGTAAAGTCTACTACTACTACCAATCCAGAGGTATGCTTCGCCCAATAGTCTCTATTTCATAGCGGCTTTTAGTCATTCCGAACGATCCTTCCCCTCATTTGAATTGGGCTGAGAGGGCTTCGCTGACGCTATTATAAATTGCAGGTCTATACGACTGACCATCTGGTCAAACTGTATCACCAGCAACGCAGCCGCGGTACTACCACAAATGCGCAAGGTCAGCCTACTCATGACTATACTCATGGTCGCCACGAGAACGGGGGTTCAACTACCCGTCTTGCTACTCAGTCTGCTACCCATTCTACGGCCATCATCAACAGCGCCCAGAGCCATGCAGCTACCGCACCAACTTACCTTAACAACCAACACCAGCAGCAGCCGAGAAATGGCAACGAGCACTTTGTGCAGAGACGTCAGGCTGGAGCTTCGGTACCTGGCCAAGCTCCACAGGCGACCATCAGTGCTGGCATGTATCATCAGGGCAGCCAGTTTCGCCCTCCGATGGCGACTACTCCAAGCTATGGCATTCTCCCCCTCCCACAGAAGAGCCCGGAGCGTCATGATGATGATGCGGCTCCCCGTGTGCAGTACAATACGGCTGGAAGTTACCAGCGTTATGATCAAGACTATCATACGAATGCACCTAAGGCCAACGGATATGTTGAGCCAACATACGGTAAGCAGGCCGTCGCTAACTGTGGTGGCAACAATAGGCAACATCATGACCAGGGTCTTCGCGAGGAAAAGTCCAACCTTTCCATAAATGGAGACTACCGAGGAGCGACCGCTCATAACACCCCATCCGAACCCGTTTATTATCGCGCCGGTCTGCCCGGTAGCGCTTCGGATGGAACTATGATGAAGTACCATAAGGGGAACTCTAACCCTACCACGGCTATGGTTCGGTATGATGATAGGGTCTCTCAAGTTGGTATGGCCCGGCCCATTGAGATCGGCCCTATGGATTTCCCTCGTCCTCCCAAGGAAGTGCAGAACATACGCTCCGAGGTATTGCAGGCACTGACGGAGCACGGACGCCCTAGTCTAAAGGACCTCTTCGGACCTCAGTTCCTTCCGTTTACTGAATCGTATAAGTTTTCAAGTCCTTCTGATAACAATGGTGTTGTCGCCATTAAGAATGTAAAGTGTCCCATGTCATCCTTCTGACTTCCGCCTCGATAGATGACCGAGACTAACTAATGATTTTAGATTCCTTTTGGCACCTCGCGTACCGAAGTCATTGCGCTCCTGGGCAGAAACTCCAAGATCCTCAATGACAGTCTGGAGCCTGTCCACATCATCATGTGCC
This sequence comes from Xylariaceae sp. FL1651, assembly GCA_025201745.1. Classification (NCBI taxonomy): domain Eukaryota; kingdom Fungi; phylum Ascomycota; class Sordariomycetes; order Xylariales; family Xylariaceae; species Xylariaceae sp. FL1651. Next base: position 346,494 of record MU624256.1, on the reverse strand, counting down.
GCGTCACTAGCAAGACGCAAGATGCCTATTGCGAGCTCACGTCCCTCGAAGCCGCAATCGAGCTCGTCGAGCGGTTCAAGAAGAGCGCCGAGAGCGGCCGCGTTGGCCGTCTCGGCAACCGCACGGTCGAAGTCGAGCTGTCCTCGCAAACCAACTTAATGAAGGCATTGTTCCCTGTTGCACATGGCGTGAACTGGATCAACGCTCGTCCGAGCGTCCAGACTACTCATAAATACCCGTGGGAGAATTTCAAGTGCTTCTTTACGGAGGAAGAGATGGTGATGCTGAGCAAGCATGTCGAGAATTCTCAGCGCGTATGTTTCCACTGTACACACTTCTGCCCCGACGAAACTGCAATGCTAACACTGTAGTTAAGTCTTCGTACGCTAAGATCTGCCCCGAACGACCTTACGAGTGCATGATCAGCACCCTCCGCAAGATCCCATGGTACATGTCAGAGCACATCACGATCAAGCAGCGCCACTCGGTCTATGAGGCTTGCTTGAAGATGATCTCTACCCTCGCAGCGAAGCTCAAGCGCGCCGGTGACCGCGATTATGACCGCGGCCGTAATGGCGAGCCTGATCCCGAGGCTGAGCGTCTCACCCCACAGTTACAGCACCGTCTCGTGAAGTCGGCCATGCTTTGCGCTGGATTCACCGTGGTGCAGAAGGACAACATTGCCACGATTGCCGGTCTTTCCGAACAGGATAGACGCCAGTTCAACCAGCCACGTTTTGCGGACTCTTGGCGCCACCAGTGGACTTTGATTCCCAAAACTGGCTTGCCCTTAGACGTCCTTGAGGTATGTGTGTTACTTTTTCCTTATGAATCCCTTTGTTGCCTGGTTTCACTACCAGATAGCTGACGGTTGAAATATCGCAGTGGTATATCTGTGTCATCAGAGAGGAGACCAACCGCGTCGTCGATAGCTTGGACATCTCCCAGAGACGCCCTCTTCAGAGCATGGCAGCGAACATCGATGGCTATTGGGGCTACTTTTGGGCCGAGGTCAACTACCCTGAGGGACCGGCTTTCGATAACATGACGCTCGCCGAGTGCAGTAAACTGGAGTGGCAGGCCATCGAGCGCATAATCAACCGTGCTATCGAGGGAGGTAACATGCCCGCTTCGTACACGGCCCGTGTCGCGAACGGAACCGCCCTCGCCAGCAACTACGGCTACTAGACGATAGTGGTCTTGCGACTGCGCACGGTTTGATAACATCTTATCGTGGATATTTTTTTTTAACGACTCAACAAATATCTTCGGTAGCAGCATCTTTTCCATTTCATTTCATTTTTCTTCTTCTTCCCATTTCTTCCCCTCTATTTCTGTCATATCTGAACCACCCAGATCCGGAGAACAGATTAGAAGACTGTGAAGATATAGAGCTTCTCTACCTTTGTGCGGTCGGAATGGGACCATTGCATCATTGCATCATTACACGTGGTTGGGCTTTTGATTTTGGGGGTTTTGATCAGTTTAGGTGTGCCACTCCCGTGAGTAGGTGACCTTGTTGGTATGATCGGCCCCCCACACGCGCGGTCTCGCAGGGCTGAGACTGCGCAAACTACATTGATACCGAAAAATATAGGCGGGAACCAGCAGTATCGTGGCCTGTGGTCTGGAGTCTTTGGGTCTGAGTGGATCTGCTCATCATGGTTTCATCTCTTCTTCCCGAGATTCTGGACACCCATCCTGTTTGGTAAGACACCGATTGTTTCCAGCTAACAACTGCCCCTATAGCCGGAAGAGCAGAGTGGAGTTAAGTGAGCTTTTGGCTAATGTCCGAATGGTGACGTGGAAAACAGTCCGGTGCAGTCTGTTTTTACATGGTCGTGGAATTACTACTACGCGTATGATGGTGGAGTAGGCATGATGGAAGGGTCCGATACAGGGGTTTCTGATGGTTGCTGGACATAAGATTAGACGAACAGGACCTGGTGGTGGTCAGATAGACCGGTCAGTGGTTGAACAGAGGCGCATGCCTGGATAACGGGTATTTCTGTCACGGTAGTTGGCTGGTGGCCACTAGCTGATCTATAGTTACCGGCCCTGGTGGTCTAGTCTACAGCAAGAAGCTGCGGATGAAAAGTCTCTCATCTGATAAAGTACCGGCTTGCGCGAGTTCAGAAATATGTGAATTATAAGTGGCGCAATATGTCATTTATGCAAAGTATGGTGGGTATTATGTAGATGCTTGTGCCTAGGTGACGTAGGAATTACTTTTGATTGGGTATTTATTGGTACGTGGGACTTGGATATCTAGCAATTGCTGAGAATAAATAATGAGAAAGAATAGATTCATCGATGCCTTTGAATGCGAATTAGACTATGTGTAGGGTAATAAGGGTACCTTAAGTACAAAGAGAGTGAGAGAGCGTGGGATGGAGAGATGGAGAAGAGATGGAGTGAAGTTAAATTGATGCCCCGCCATTTATAGGGAGAGACACCTCTTGCTTCTCATTGGCTAGAGCTGTTTCCAGGCTCTACTGTCTTATCATTGGTGATCACCCACATCCCACTTTCCTTGTTTGGCAGACCTGGCGATCACTGCGACAGTCACGTAATAAAGGTAGTACATTTTCCCCTCAGCTGCGTCTCCATTCAATTCTCCTAGCTCCTAACTTGACCTTCCCTCTCCAATCCACGAGCAAACCCAACTCCGACCAATCCCAAAACACGCCATCTCCACCTTCACCATATTACGAACGTAACAATAGGGCAGTCCATATATTCTCGCGCTCGAGCGGCTATCAATTGCCTGCGTACCGGGGCATAACTGCAAGTTGACGAACATAGAGAATAGCCATCACCCCCAAATACCGTCAAAACGGCGTCCTCCGAGCAAGAACCGGCTGGCGGCATCCCGCCCAAGTCGCCGGGCCCCATACCCACGTCGCCGCGCGGCATGGCCAGCATGGCTCGTCCCATGATGCAATCCATGCCGGACAACCGCCAGCAGTCCTTCGACGAGATCTACGGGCCGCCTGAGAACTTCCTCGAGATCGAGGTGCGTGATGTCTAAGCATAGATCTCGTGAAACCACCCTCCGGACTTGTGCCACTTTTTCAACTTTAAGTCCCTCATATCCTACGGCATGCGACTAGGAGACTGTTATTGTAGTCTTATCGATGCGGCGCTGCCGGCCGTCTTTGCTCCTCCTCAACCCCCTTCGTCCTACCTCTTGGGGGGCTTTCTCCCCCTTCAATCCCCTGCCGCAAACAGTATCTTGATCAAAACGCCCCCAAGACTGACATGGCCGTAATCCCCGCAGGTACGCAACCCGCGCACACACGGCACCTCGCGGCACATGTACACAGACTACGAGATCGTCTGCCGGACCAACATCCCCGCGTTCAAGCTGCGCCAGAGCAGCGTGCGGCGGCGCTACAGCGACTTCGAGTACTTCCGAGACATCCTAGAGCGGGAGAGCGCGCGCGTCACCATTCCCCCCCTCCCTGGCAAGGTCTTCACGAACCGCTTCTCCGACGACGTCATCGAGGGCCGTCGTGCGGGGCTCGAGAAGTTCTTGAAGATCGTCGTGGGGCATCCGCTCTTACAGACGGGGAGCAAGGTCCTAGCTGCTTTTGTGCAGGGTGAGTTCGGTCCTATCTCATGCTTTATTTCCCCCTGCGGTCTTCGTAGTGCGTAGACTTGTTTGTTCCGTAACGCCCTATATGATACAGAATTAGATCCAATTTACTCGCTCCAAAGCCTTATAGAAATTTCATATGGCTTGGTGTGGTTCAAGACATTGTGGGCATCTGAACGGTGGAGGGCATTGGCATGCTGGATAATAATCTTCGTAAACTATGAGACGAAGTGTTGGTTTGTGTCACGCAGAAGTTCCCTGACGAGCTCAATAGACCCGAACTGGGACCGCAACGCTTGGTGACTGCGCCTATTCGATTCGTGGACCAACAGCTCGTCACCGGGCCGCACGCCACGTAAACTTCAAAAGCGGCGGCCACCCCCTCGGCAGCTGGAGGCGCAACAACATGTACATTTAGAAGCGGTCATACCCGCTTCCAAAGCGACGAAACGGAGTAGCACAACAAGTTGTGAAACGGAAGATGGCGAACCGTGAGGCTAAAAGCGTACGAGGAAATGACAACTTCACGACACGTCTGGATGGGGTTATGCTTGTGAATGTTGAGTTCTTCCCGGGGAGCGGCATATTTGGGTTTGCAATTATTGATTATGAAAAAGGCGGGGGCTACGTTGTAGTGAACGATGGTGAACGCAGGGAGGATATATCCGCTTGGCTCTGAGCAGCGAGACGAGGAGACGAGGAGACGAGCAAGCTTTTGACAAGGCTTCGGGAGAAAAAGAAGGGAAAAAGGCAATGAGAATTAGCATTTGTACGGCGTGAAATGTACCCTAGCGTGAAATTGATGTTATTCAATCATATTTAATTAGTGGTAGTGGCAAGCCTTTTCCCCTCAACTGATCACTAGTACCCAGAATGAGTTGTCGTAGTATATGTAAATATTTTGTTTGTATTATACAATGGTTTCTCATCGAATTGCTCCTGGCATCTTCATTCACAGGAAGACTGTTTCGTAACGCACAGTTCGTACTTATTTTTACAGATACCCTACGCTCCCAGTCAAACGTTCATTAGTCAGATACAGAACATGAGTAGTCAGAAGTAATACATGGTGTTTGAGTTCATTATCTTAAATACCTAGGTTCAGGTTATTTATGCGACTCTTCGCTTTATTTTCCATCTCTGCTATATCGTACTTTCACAACGTATCATATATAAACCTCTCGTGCTGGTCTCGTCGTCCTAGACTATCTTACCCTGTCCTGTCTAAATATGCACCAGCTCAGCTGGTGGAGGTGATCCCGAAAAACGCCGTGTCCTGAATTTCCATACAGTCCGAGTTTCTAGTTCCGGATCTTTAACATTGGTAATCTAGAGGGTGGTGGTGGTATTGGTATTGGTACAATTTCTGTTCGGTTGCCGGAGCTGAGCTGGGTTTCAAGGCGGTAGGATCTTTTGCTCTTGTTGCTTCTTTTGCCGTTCTCGTATTTCGCGAGTTAGCGCCTAACATTATCAATCAGGCCATGGAATTAGGTAGTGAGTAGCTGTAGTAGTACAGGAGCGCTTCTGACGCTCATATGTTTGAGTAGCTTCCCGATGGAGCCTTCGAGTGAGACATCCGAATGGATCAGTATTCGGTCATCGCTTAGGTAAGCTCAACTCTTCGCGCCAAGAAGTGTAAGGATGCCCTCGTACATGCCAAACATGATGGCGGCCGAGGGAATTGTGCGCATGAGATGAGGCGTCAGACCGCCGTACAGCCCGATAAAGCCTTCCTCTTTCCACACGATCTTAAAGCACTGCACAAGGCCTGTGTACTTTGGACGCCCGTCGGCCATGGGCGCTTGTCTCAGACGTGTCCTCGCGACCTTGAAGTCTAGTCAGCTTGGCTTTCATACGCGCGATGCTATTGAGATGGGGAGATATGGTTGCTTACCTCATGCGGGTACGTGAGTACGGAGGCCAGACCTTTGGCAGCACCCGCGCCCATGGCATTGCCCGTCCAGTCGACCGTGTAATCCCACCAACTTTTCTTTCGGCCGCTAGCCGCAATTTTATCCTCCCGTAGCCGCAGCCGTCGCTTCAACTCTTCGTACAACACCCACTGTAGCGTGCTCTCCGTGACGCCTAGGTAGCTGGCGCTAAGACCCTTAAAGAATCCTCGCGGCCCCTCATCCCGCATGACCTGCTTGATGCAGTCCCAGCTGTTTCGGTACCGTCGCCTGCTCACGTCGCCCTTGCGCTCTGCGTTGTTCTTGTCAAGCTGCAGCCGCGTTTTGATTAGCCAGATCGGATTTGTCGCCGTACCCGTTACGATGCCGGCTGTAATTGCGCTGGCGAGGTGGACGGCTGGGTTATTGGGTCCCCAACCAGTCCATTCTGAATATACCCGCTTGCCCGTCCCGTATGCGTAGAAGTTGATGCTCCTCGCTGGTATCACACCAATCAGGTTTGGCCCAAGTCCCTTGAATAGCGCGCGCCAGCCCTCTATCCGGTAGACATCGCGAAGAATTTGTATGGTTTCGGTTAAGTGGTACGAAACAGACCGTAAGGGGCTCAGGCGAGCCTGGCTCGTGGCGGCCCTGGCGGCGCGCAACTGAGCCTGGTAAAAGTCGGATTGGAGCCGGGTTTTGAGGACGTCGAGGGGAGCTGTCAGTACGGCAGCTGTCATGCCGCCGACTCTATATTAGCGAGTCAAGGTTAGTCCGAAGCGCATATCTAGACATGGGGTTTTCTATGCGACCGAAGTAACAATGGTGGTCAATACGTACGCTCCGGCTACAAGATGTGGCCATGACTTGGCGAAAGGCGATGCTTTGCTTGCTACCGCCGGAGGCACAACGCCAAGCTCTCTCGACTGTGGCAACAGCGATTGCTCTGGTGCAAAGGCGCCCTCGCGCCGTTCTTTTGTGCTAGCCATCGGGTATGTCGTCCTCGCGGGCGCACAGGATGGCGGCTAGGTCGTCGTCGGCAACCGAGGCAGAGGCGCAAAACGTGCAGTGAAAGCCCAATCGTAAATTAAACAGCTACTGGTTTCCCATTAAAATGGTTTAATATAATGAATGTGCGTAGTGTACCAATGGCTGGGTGTCGAGTCAGGTCCACACGAGTACATGCAGGCGGCAAGTGTTGTTGTGGACGGGAATAGCTACAAGCTACCTGTAGTCTGCCCCTGGGAATGGATGTTAGGTTAGGTTGTATGTATGACATGAACTTTTTTTCACCTACTCTTGTCTATCTGGACGCTGCAGACTCCTTATCGCCGTGCCGCCCCCGACGCGCCCTCTCCATCTTCTCGGACTTTAATTGAGTGGGTCCCTCGTTCCTCCACGCGCGCCTGGGGTCATTCTAACCAATCATTCCGGCTGTGGCTCACGTATCCGCGCGCCTGGTCGCTGGGACCTGTGGACCGCCTTTGATCGTGCATATCTTCGGAACGGTGGCTGAACAGCTCTCAAAAGAGGATACTAACCAAAGGGGTTTCAGGGGTTTCAGGAAGTGGTGGCTGTTTTATGGTTGGACCCTGGACTTGCTATTGATACAGTGTCTCACCGCACACTTAGACCACAGGAGACTACAAGTGCTCAAATAATGGACTGTGTCTCTTGCAGCGCGCGATACTCGATGCTCGCTTTTCTTCTTTGCCTTGAAACTACGATACAGTACGAAATGAGTACCTAAGATCCAAGATCCAAGATCCAAAATTTGCTAGTCCTACCAAGTTATTAAAAAGCAAAGCTATCCTTGTTAACCTTACAAACTAAACCATGGCTCTACAATTTCCCAGCACTTGCTTTTCTCGAATCAGTTCATGAACGGTTTAGCTCGTAGCAGTAGCCGCATGCTCAATAACATCTCGCGTATTCCTACACAAATCTTCAAAAACATGGTGACGGTCCCATACGGCATTTTCCTTGACTGCTCGAGGAACGTAACGCCCTTTCGACGAAGGTGGCATGGTTGCATGCGAAATCATCCGTGCTAAGGAAGATCCGACCCTGCCCCCGTCTGGTCTGTTGTAGCTTTTGCTAGCATAAGCGCAGCGCTATCGCCGCTAGAGGCTGTCAAGGCCTTCACCACGACTCAGCGCTTGCCCTCGGGTAGTTGTGTGTCTTCCACCCAGGTGAAGAAGCCCAGTACGTCGCAGTAGAACGCCTTGGCGCAGTTGTAGTCGTAGAAGACGACAGTGACTGGAAATAGGGAGTGGTTTTCGAAGGGCAAATTATGTGGCCTTGTTGGGATTTGTTATGTAAGCTCGTTAAGACCTTTCCAGGCCTTTTGGCATTCACCGCTACAGCTAGTTTTCATAATTTAAGCCATAGTTACAGGATGGTTTTGTGGGGTTTCAGGGCTGGTCTTAAACGGATTTGCCCCGACTGCAGATTTTTCCATCTGACCACAAAAAGAAGCCTTATTCTAGTTTCGGTAGAAATTATTGAAAATGGCACAGACTATTTTAAAATGCTTCGATAACTAGACACATTTAATGACACTCCCAGGAGCTAAGTTCGAGATGACGATAGTGATCATGTTATGGCCAGAAGCCCCTGATAATTTACTCACTTTCTAGTAAGGGGGTCGATCATTTCGGGATCTAACCACGTACTCCTGGAAATAAATACAGGATATCAAGACCCTATTTCCTTAATTTCTTATATACATGTTTTTATAGAGCTATAATTGGGGCTATATGATAAATCCTTGGCCCTTTCTCCTTTAAATGGCAAAGATATGCAGGTTATGGTCGATATTGACTTTCACGCGAAGCTGCCACTGCTGCGTCCGCACGAGCTGACGCTGCCGAAGCTACTTGTCTGATTCGAGGATCAACCGATGATCCCTGCCTTGTTGTATAGTTTGTTACATCATCAGTAGAATATCGTTGGCTTGAGCTGGAGTCAATATCCATAGAGTCTTCCTTGCCCGTAGCTAAATTGCTGGATCCTCTGCGCCATATGTCATCATCATGTCGACCAATGACAAGTCTCGAACCTGAATGGCTTGCTTTAGAATCATCACCACGCTCCGATCCTGCTTGAAGGCCGCCTGCCACAGAAATTTGGAGCGGAGAGGCAAAGCTGCTTTTCCAAGACACGTCTCTAGACTCATCTTCGTCGTCATCGCCCTCGCCACTCATCTCTCTCTTGAGCAGTGCTACCTCTTCTTCGGCCAGTTTCTTCCAGGTACATTTTGTATGCTTCTTGGTACAGCCTTGGCAAGCTGTTAGATGTTTTATACATTGGGTTTTCAGCCTCCGACATCGATCACAAGGCGGTCTTATAACATCACCGCGGGCCATCTTTTCGATTCTCGATGTGACTAGAACCCGATTTTCTTCCTCTGTATCTCTGGTAGCAGGTTCTGGAGCGTAACTGGGCGACGGTCGGTTACTATTCACGAGGGTGTGCTGTTGTATAGAGGTCCTCCGTGTTGAAGCCGCGGTGCCTATCGCATTTGGTGTCGGCGGCAAGGAGCTGACCGAAGACATTCGATGACTGGTGGGTTGCGATGGCGCTGTAAATTGTTGTAAGAGATCGGCGTGTAGGTCATAGCTAGGGTTAGCACCAGCCTGCCGAATGGTATTTGCTGTCTGAAAACTCGAGCCTGAACCCACTTGTGATGAATGGCGCACATGTATTGAGGCTTTTCTGCCGCTCAAATGGTAATTGAGTTGACGGGCTCTCCTCGCAACTTCGTCCGCCCTTTTAATCAACACTTGCAAACGTTGCTCGAGGATCTCTAGCGTAGCTAGCTCAGCCGTTTCGTCTTCCTCCAATGGCTGTGGTGGTACAAGCCTGAATCTATCCAGGGCGCCGGAGACAATTAACCTCCAGTCATCTTCGCCTATCTCAACCTGGACACCTTTCAACGAGAACTGACAGTATCGCAGACCGGTCGGCGTGGTTGACAGATGAAACTCTTGGGGATTCGACTTGGCAAAGTTGACGATATCGAGCCAAGTCACAGGGTCAGGGGTGAACTGATTTTGAGGAGGGGTCGTCGTAATAGCACCCTCGAAGGCCCCTTCCATAGCCTTTAGGAGGCGAGTGCCCGTGAGTTTCGCGCCTAAGTTAAAGGCAAGGCTTTCATGTCTATTCAAAACTCCTATCTCGTGGGTTAGTGCAAAGCTTGCAGCACCATCAGGATGGCTAGATTTTCGGGATAGGCTAACTTGCCTTCATACTCGTTAATGAGACCCAGCACATCAGAGAATGTATCACCATCACCTTGGATAAGTTTGAGCTTCACAGCATGTGCTTTTGAGAGGTAATTTATGGGAATGGTATTGCCTTCCATGCTGGTCAGCGTCGGGCTCTATTGGTGGCATCCAGACAAAGACGAGCTCGTGACCCTCTGGTTGGGCCTAAGAGAGAAACGGCACAGTGGCAGGGGTAAGAGCCGAAGCATGGTAGACGGGAGTATAATAAATGAACCCAGAGCGGGATGGAGAATGGAGGACGTTTTTATTTGTACAACAGCGGAAGCGCAGCACTAGTCTGTGGGTCGTGCTGCCAATCCTCATAGTCGAGAGGCGAGGGGAAAAGAGACTTACCAGACTGGGGAGGCGGTGGTTGAGGGATACGGTCAGCGTGTACTTGGCTGCCGTTGTCATCGGCAGTATCCCGTTTCCGTTTGTGTTGGTCGGCATCAGGATTGTGCGCCATAATCCCCTGTCTCACGCCTGGGAGCGCGCAGACGCCGCAGCGAAGCTCGACGCGAACCCACGTTCAACAGCCCTAGCACACCCGGATATCCCGCCCCAACTAGTTATCTGAAGATAAGACAAGGACATCAATGAGGAACGAAAGCCTGAAGAAATGACACAGAGAAACCGAGAAGATACCGGATTCCTGGTCACTGAGAACGGGCGGGTGGTGGCGTCTGACCATGGACAAGCAAAGCAGGCATGGGCAAGAGATGTAGTATACTGTAAGTGGTGTTACAAAGTAACAGTTATGAAAAGCAATATAACCTGTGGTTGTGGACTTGTGCAAAGCGCTATGATAGGTACGCAAGGAACGAATAGAGAAGCCCTCGAGGTACTAGATTGCTGAGCTTCTATTGGTGACCCGGCGTTCTGGGTGGCTACGGTAGCGCATGGCAGCGCAATAGCACCAAACCTGCAGACCTGCGGGAGACTTCGCTACGGCTCAACGCAAACGGCCCGCCGCTTAAATAAGGGGCTGAGCTTATGAGGGCCACCAGAACCAAAGACAGTCGAAAACAGAGGGCGGTCAGGTGGTCTACAGCCCGGTGGCCTGTTGATAGACAAGACGAAACAGCCAGCAGGATCGTCAAGGTGCGACGTTGACGAGAGCTGGGGTCCTAGGTCGATCCCGGATCGGAAATTTTGAGACTGGACCAGAATTGGAGGCTGGACCTTTGAGCTTTGTGGGGTTGGAAGGGCGGGGGGCACGGGGGAGAGCAAGGCGGACAATAAAGACTCATTCAATTGACGAGGACGAGGGAATTAATGAAACAAGAATGACTGGGATGGTAGGTATTGTCCAAGTGTGGATAAGTATTGCATGTTCATATCCAGAATGGAAAGTGTGTAGGTAGTGTAGGGGAGTTGGGTAGTGGGAGTACTATAGATAGCAACTAAATCCCATAGTGTACATAGTGTAGGTAGCCAAGTGCTGGCGGGACAGACAGGTCGAAGCGGAATCGAGGCCGGGTGAATTGTGGGTTGGACTGCTCCACATCTAGAAAGTTACTAGTACCTTATTGATACTAAACCAACTTTAAATACTCTCACCTACCTGATCCAGCCATCAGTGTTGCAGCTTAGGCAGGTACTCCCACATTGCTTTTGAAGCCATCGATTGGTGTGTTGTATACAGTAAGTGCCAGGGAAGCTAGGTAGGTGGCGGGGGTAGGTATAATTACAGGTAAAAGCCATGTATTAGCCACATCCACGCCTGCAGTGTTAATGTCATCGCAACTACGCTCGCGCCAGCTCTATGAAACTCTCCTACACGTTTCAGCACTTTGAAATTGCGTCTCATCATACGGTATGTCTTCTGTTCTAGCCACATATATTTTATACTGTTGTCTATCCCCAACTTCCACGGTCAATCAGCCTCCCACCGACCAACGTGGCCAAGTTGCGCTAGGACCCCAGTATACTACATTGTGACCGCTATATGCTGTGTCGAGCGACGATTCTTGCCGTGTCACATGTCGCTTCATGTCAATCCCACGTTCTGTCCGAGTCTAGATACCGTGATACCCAGGGCCAGACGTGACTGACCTCGATGCAGCTGACACAACAGGGTAGAGATCGCCACGGTTGAGTTTATGGTCGCAAGGTTGATGGGCTTTTTCCGGTAGGTTAGTTCTGCATTTTGTGATTGGCGCAAGCAATGCTCCAGCGACCGAAGTAGACAAAGATCGGCCGTTTGCATCGTCTTTGACGCTAGATACTGCATCCAAACCATTCCCTAGACTCAGCCGATCAATGTGAATGTGACGCCAATAGCCGCGATATTGCTGTCATTATCGTCTCATGGGGAAAAGTTCTTTAACGAGGCAAGGAGCACATCCTCTTCTAGCCTTGTAACAATCCATCCATGGGCTGTACTAAATTGAGGATTGCCTTTTGGTGATCTCGGACGAATGGACGCCGTTAATACCAGCTGCAGGCGTTGATCACTTTTTTGTAACAGTGAAACTAGAAGCGGCCGATTAGGAGTCATAAAGCGAACGAGGACAACGTTTCTCTCTGGTCCTGGTCTCCTACGAATCATACCAACGGGGACATAATCTATGGTTATTTTAGCACGTTAGCAGGCAAGTGCGTCTGTCGGGGCTTATGAGAGCAGTTGACAGTCAAGAAGTCTACTGGTAAATAGTCCTGCTTATGGTATTTCTCTCCTTATTCCCTAGGTGCCGGGTATTCGTGGTCTATACATACTAGGACCCTACTAAGTGCTGAAGCAATCTGTGCAACTACATTGTAGCTTCGTTTCGTTCAAGGCTACATTTGAAGATAAGAGGCAGCAGCCAGCTTCGGCAGTCGATTGTGTCGGCAAAATTGATAAGTGAGTGGTGGTGTGCTGGCTAATAGTTGTCAATGGGAAATCCAACGCATCGCATTTGTTTGGTTGGGTGACCAACAATCCTTTCCGCCATCCCATCCACGAATCGCCTATCCGGAGGAAGCGACTTCTTGACATTCCTGGCCGGTCACGATTACGGTGACTGTACATGGATATCATCAGCTGCCGTGAGTTGTACCTGGCTGGCTGCGTTATTTAGCAAGTCCTACCGACGACGAGGAGCTCAAATGAGACGACGTCAACTGCAGCAGTTGCCCTTCAGGAGCCACAATGGTCACCAATGAGAGCCGTGCTACCGGCCGGCCAAGATTGGCATAGTCAGCATACATAGCTTAGCGCACAGACCAAGGTACCTAATAATCCATGACCACCCCCAGTTGCCCAGCACAGGGACCCCACGATACGGCCCACGAAAACCCCACCACAGCCCACAGCGATGCCTTCGGCGCCGCAGTTTGTTCAGAGACAGCCTTCCGTCCATCGCCACAAGGCCGCCCTGCGAGCCTTGTCAGGGTACCCCACAAATGTGCCCCTCCACCCATCATTCGCACCTATCAAGACTTATCGGGCTCTGCAAAGAGCAGAAAAAGCAACCTTGATACTTTCGCCGCAACCTTCAGCCTTTTCCCCTCGCCTCACACCAACACGCCCGGCAAGCACTACAGCTCCCAGAGGCTCCTCACAACCCCGCCATCTGATTCGGGCCGTTCATCTAGGAATTGCCATCAGCTGCCACACTAGAGCACAACGACTGAGTCTAGACAAGTAAAGGGAGCCTTTCCTATCCCACTTTCGGTCCGTGGCCGCATACCTCAATCGCCTCTCCGGTTCTGCACCTCTCCTCTGCCCACTCATCTTGTAACTATTTGTCATCCCGGTCCGTTACCGACCGGTCCAGACCGCCGCCCTATCAGTGACCTAGAGCTAGTCATCCTTTCACCGCAATTGTTCGGTCCGTCGTTTGTCACCCTCCCTTCCTCCCAGGCATCCTAGAACCCAAGGAATCGTAACAGTTAAGTCCTGCACGGGAGCCTTTCCTTTTCACACGCACACTCCACGCCATTTTACATACGATGGCCGACCGTGGGCACCACCGCGGCGGCAGAGGCGGCGGGGGCCACTACCGCGGAGGGCGGGGCGGACGTGGTGGGAGGGGAGGACACGGCGCCGACTCAGGTGGTGCCGGCGCACCTCAGGAGCGGGAACGTCCCAAGAAGGAGAATATCCTTGACCTGAGCAAGTACATGGATAAGAAGATAACTGTGAAATTTAATGGAGGGCGTGAAGGTATATTTTCCTGTTTACGCCCCCTCCACCCTTTCTCTTTTTTACCCCATACTATTTCTTACTAGATTGTCATACGATATATCCCAATTGTCGGATGATTTGCTAACCGTCTATTTCCGTACAGTTACCGGCACACTCAAAGGGTATGATGCGCTTATGAATCTGGTGTTGGACGAGGTACAAGAAGTTATGCGAGGTATGCCCTTTTTGCTTTTTTTCTTTTTTTTTCTTTTGCCTCTGTGTTTTGCAGACCTAACCTAGGTGTCAATATAGATGATGACGGTAAAGAAGCAACAAGATCACTGGGACTTGTAGTAGCCCGAGGCACCCTACTGGTGGTCATCAGTCCTGTAGACGGCAGCGAGGAGATTGAGAACCCGTTTGCTCAGCAGGATGATGACTGAGCTACGTACTAAACAAAAGAGGTCGAAGATTCACGAGAGGAAAAGGTCGATCCACAAAATGGGAAATCTGTTCAGCCCCCGCGTTTGTGAGGAAGTCACTGAGAAAATATACCCAGAAGCAGTAGAACGAGAAAGCAATACTGGTTCAGCAAAGATTGAAGAGTCTACTTGCGTTGGGAATTTGGCGCTATGTTGGGATCATGAATGGGTACCATAAAGTAGATTGCAGTGGCAAACTCAGTAGCACTTTCGGCAGGCTATCTACAAGTCTTCAACTCTAATCAAATTCTAGTAGGGTAGACTATTGCGCTGAGCCCTGTCTTCTCACACTATGCCCAGTAAAATACCAAAGGCCATGTTATTTATGAACGCTTTGTCCATCTAAGACTATATGTAGTAGATTTACCCGTAATCTCTCCATCCACCTACCTTATCCTAATAGATTTGCGCGGAACATGCAATACTAAGTGATTTCGTACATTCCTATATGCTAATAACCCGTACTACAGCAAGCACATAAATCAACAGCGCAACTGGAGTGGATGTCAAGAAGTAAGCAGTCGGTATACAACAATACTGTGTTGTTCGTGCCACACCTTTGATTACAGACACTATTAGGCCGAGGTTAAATGGATAATCGACAGAGTCAGTGAAGTATGTATGTAGCTTAAAAGAGTATCGAGTATATGCATACTGGCTAACCTCATGCTCAGGTACTCCAATTCTATGGTAGTTCTCGGAAAACTAGTTTCAATCTGAAAAGCGAGTAATAGTACTTTAATGCTTGGGTAGCCAACGCGGGGTCTCTGAAGCCTGACGGCAGGGGCTAAAATTGCAGTGCAATGATGAAATTTTATAAGGTCTAGGCAGAGCTACAGCCACCGATGACAACCATCTGGTATTGACTGAAATTGCAACATACACTGCTGTATAGGGGCATCCTAGATATTCGCTAGTACGTGAGAACTTCCCATGAACATACCTCTTCAAGCTCTACATAAAATGGGAACGTAAACTTCTACTAGTATAATTCGGACGCAGGGAACAGAAAAGGGGGCAGGGAAAGCAAATATAATGCGGAAATATGTGGATCGCACCTACGATGTCTCCGGTTACTGACGGAAATGGATATGTGCAAGCAATCAACTGCATCACATCCATGTTCAGAGAGGGTCAGCTCAATCACACGCATCTCTGGAGGTTTTTTTCACGCGGGGAATGTTGAGCATAAGGTTAATAAGCTGTGTGTGCATCGCGAAGAGTGCGTGACTGGGCAGGGAAAATCTGGAAAATGAAGCTGATTGTGGTACACAAATACCACCTGGCCAGGTGAGATACCAAGTCCCTAAGCATTTGCACTGTCTCATTACAAATTTGGAGAGATTTGCTCCCCCAAAGTACACACGTGTGGGATTCACTTTCGTCTTTTGCGGCGCGTTTCCGTTAAACGAGTGTCACAATTAAGCAGGCATAAAGATGTAAATATTAGCATGAAGTAGATGGATTTATAATCTTTCATCGTTCGTATTTATCTATTCTTTTTCGTTTCTTTCTCAAGCCGTAGTTGACGCTACCAGGTGAGGAGGCTGGGGTTCAGTCCAGAATCCAATGGACTTCAAGAACATATATAAGACCTTAGTTCCCCTTGCAGTGCTATGCAAGTATCGTTCCTATACTAGCAACCAAGATTGTCAGGATTGCTTCTTCACCTAGTCGTTATTGCTCTAGACACTGGTAACTCCCTTCCACATCTTGTGACAATGTTTCTATAACGTGTGCCGATTCGGAACAATGTTTCTCTTATGCAATCATAAGAAGCATGGAGGGTGTTTCTCATGTTTTCTAAACCATCTGGTTTTGGTCCACCTGGTACTGCTGCACCTCAGTTCAAGAACCTGCGGGCCTAATAGCCCCGATTCGTCTGTGGCTGCTTTGTGTTCCCCTTCTGTAAGTCACTAAAGGCTGACTGAACCTGCTTCTTCAATTCTCGGTATGTTACAAGAAAGGTAGACTGGTGATCTCGGCTTGTGAGATATATCTTTTCTTCTGTGCCGGCATCAAGCTTATTGAGACAACTGATAATGTGGCCCAGGTCTAGGACAGGGTTCCCCTGAGAATCGACCTGGTGGAAGACATAATCGCGGAATAACTTCAACGTATACCGGTGCTCGGTCTCGGACCAGTTGGGATCTCCATCAAACTCCGGCCGCTCGTTAATTGTGCCCAGTTTTGCTACCAGCCGTACGAGTCTTCCATTCTCAAGTTCTTTCCCTAAATGATTGATCGCTTCATCGTAGGCATTAGAAGATGACACAAACATGTCATCCATATGGGCAGCAAGGTCGCAAACTAGTTGTTCTGCCGTCTTGTAATGCGTCTGAGGCGGGCTTAGCAGCCAAGCCACTCTCTCTTTGAGCTCTTCCGTATAACTTCGGCCTAGCTGGTCCAATAGAGTGCGGTAATCTTGCATGTTCTTGGGAGGAGTATTGGTAGCGATGCTCAATACGAGCTTTCCGAGACTGAAGAAGTCATCTTGTTGGAGTTCCTCAATGCGACGATGTGCTTCAAAGTGTATCACATCAAAAATAGAGCACGCGCTCAGCCTGACACGGTTCTTGTCTGTTAAAATCACCTTGCTGATATCAATGCAACGCGCCGCCAGCTTCGCCTTATGTATCACCTTGAGTGCGCTAGATAGTTGTACCAGGTAACTCCATAGCACTTTCTCTGGCACGGCAGCTGCACGGCCAAATCTATTGGTGGTGATGGTGGTGGGGAAGTGATGCTCTGCAAGTGTTTTTGATAGCGGATGATAGCTGTGGACAAAGATTAAAGAGCTATCGTTGAACTCTCGGGTAGTGAAAGCCTCCACCGTTGTGACTATATTAGGATGAATGATCTTTTTCCAGGAATTTACTGCTTTAATGGCATCTTCATTTGTCAGGCGAAAGCCTGTAAATAGTTAGAATGAATTTGCATTACGTGAAACTGATCTCACCTTCGATTCTTCTCAGGCAGTAAATATTTCCATTTTTCCGAGAGGTTGCTTTCCATACCCATGTCGGAAGGCCAAAAATACCCTGGGTATTTCTGATTTTGATATCCAAGGGAACGAGAGAGTGATATTGTTGGAGAGAAGGCGATTGAACTCCTGGTTGGCTTGCAAGCACTTGCCTAGCCGCCTCGGATTTTTTCTGTAGATCTTCTCTGAGGGATTCAGGAAGGAAAAAATCATGAATGGCTCGTTGGTAAGGCTGTAGACTGTCTCGTATAGACGCAAGTGGATAGTACAGATGATATTGTAGCTATAGGCGAATAAGTCAACTTATTTGAATATGAGACGATATTTATTAGTTTACTCACAGGCTGCGATGGGGTTGAGTAATTGTTTTGCGCCCCATAGTAAGAGCTCCCGGCTCCCGCCAAGGAGTTGTGATCTTCCGCATAAGGGTTATATTGAGCGGGTTGGAGCCCCTGTGGGACATTTGATAAGAAGGGATCAAACCCCATGGAGTTGTCTGCTGTTCCATTGACTGTAGTCTATATTCTGTCAACTTCTATAATTTCATTTTTTATTGGAAGAGACGTACTGTCGAGTTCAAATCATAGTTATTTTGACTGAAATCCGTGAATGGTGCCGGCTTAAACAAGGTTGACCCGGCATCTTGCGGTAGAGCTGAGGTTGTGACTGATGATTGTGAGCATACCCCAGTCGTAAAACAAAGCTGCTGACGGGTCTTACCAGGAGTAGAGCTTCCTCTGGGAGTGAACGGTGTCGCGCTTGTGGAGAAACTGGTCTTCTTACCCCCAAGCTGCGCAGGGGTGAAGGATGGGGAATCGACATTAAACGACTTCTTGGGCTGGCTGCTGTAAATTGCGTTAGTAGAACAATAGAGAGGTGTATAGTGAAGACAAGAAGAGATTGCTGGTGCTCTGAAGGCAGTCACGTGGTACTGGGCCAACTTTTTAGTCACGCATAATGATTGGACCACTTTGGATTCGACTCATAATTCTCCGCTGTAGACAAAATGGTCTCGAAATGGAGGCTGTTGGAAGCATCGTCTTCAATCCTTGCAAGTCCGGCGAAGGCTGCGCTGGGATTATTCCTTTGTTTAGGCCCAAAATCGTATGTAGCAAGTGTCTGTCACGTTGCAGATGGTGAGGCTTGCCCATAGAAAGGGAAACATCCAAGCTGCCCATATGGTGGGAGTTGTATCGGTACTACCAGTAAAAGTCTACATGGTGGGAACTCTCGAAGTACTCAGAGCTGTGTAAAGAGAAAGGCGTAGCTCCCCAGTCTAAGGAAGTACCCTTAGGCGCCGGCGGAGTATTACCGAGGACAGGTTCTGCTACATGTTCTGCTATATGTAGCAGGCGGGCCTATGATAATACTTGACGTGGCGACAAAACTGTAGATGAATATGTAGGCGAATCTCGAGTCCTTTGCAGAAGTCTTATCAAAAGGGATACCGCATGGTATTGGACGATGTTGACGATAGAATCGCTTATAATCGCAACTTCTGCTTCTCCTTGTGCCAGCAGCTTGTTGGAAGGCAGGGGACTCATCATTATTGGGCGAGCTGGTTTGTCGGCATGCTGCCACTGTTGAGGATGTTGACCTTCTCAAATCGGAAGAACAGAATCATCGGAGCGGGAATCGTTAGTGGTTGAATAGTGTGTACTATTTTCGGAATCTTTTGACGCGCTAGTAATTTGAGGAGTGGGAAAGATAGCTTCAGAAATGGTGACTATCGCATTGAATTGTTGTAAATGCCGAGAACGTTGGGCTTCGAGATTCGGGTTGGCAGTCTCGCCGGAGCGGAAACTAGCAGGAATCACGCGTCGTTGACGCTATCGTATTTTACATCTTGATGTGTTGGCCACATATTGGAGGTGGGAAATGCTTCCACATCGGAGAAAGCTGGTGTATTGGCTTGCAGTGACTGCTCAATATGTCACGCTTCAGGATTTCAGGTAGACAGAGTGTGCTCAATCTTCTCAGGCCATTCACCCAGGCCCCCATGCTGATGAGACACGTCCTCGGCGCTAAGTTTGCTTGGAACCTGGCCAGTACCCCGAAATGCCATTTTACTACCCACGGCCGCTTAGTTTAGTCCGTAGTCAACACTACTATAATAGACTTTGGAGGCGCGAGTACCAGCGTTGTGATCAAAGAACTGATATAGTTTGCCAGCATCGTACCACAACTGTCAAATAACCGCCGTATTCTCCCGGCCTGTCTCCATGACTTGACACCCGAGTTGTACTGCCCACTCTATTTCTCGGTTGCGATGGCATGAAGTTATAGCACATGAATCGGTTCGAAGTAACAGCGAGACCTCGAAGATTGATGCAGTCTTAAATCGGGGGCTTCTGATAGAGGGATTTGAATTTCGTAGCAGCTCAAAATGAAGGAGACTATCCGGGTAACGGAGGACAATCTGTTGGAAGCCCACAGCAAGCAGTTTCGGGACTTGAGGAGAAGTCTAATCGAGAGATATCGGCAGCATCGTAGATCTTGTCATCGACAAGGAACAGTGGTACCCGAAATTGATGAAAGAGCGCGGGCCAAGATATGAAGAAATGGTACTTACTTATCAAGGGAGTTATTTGAATTTTTGTTCTGATCATGGTTGAAGGCGCAGCCTTGGTCTTCATAGCGGCAGTGGCCGTAAATCAATACATTTCGACATAGGGTATCTTTGGAATCTACAAAGGCCGCCATGGCTATAATTAGGCTTGGAGCCAGTGAAATATGATATCACAGGTTGATGGCTGATACTCACCACGCGTCTTAGGCCTGGGTGACGCCATCTGCCTGCCCTGGTTGGCAGTTCCAAACCTAGTGGTCGCCATGGACGTGGAATGCAGCGGCAGAATTTGCTATTCGTTCAGCAGCCACGATGTCAGGCTGGGCAGTCGGTGCGCGCCGCCCCGTTCAACACAACGACTTCTTTCTAACGATCAGTCCTAAGTGCATGTAGAGACGTGAAGATAAGAGGTCAAGCCGCGCAGGCGATATGGGAGGCGCGGGGAGTGCCAGGAGGGTGTAGTTGTGGTATTGGGCAGGTGAGAGAGCAGGAAGCGAGGCAGCAATCTTGTTGGCGTATGCTGCGCGGACCGGAGTCTACAACAAACTCAAGCAGAGACTGCTGGACGAAGCAAGAGGGAAGAGAGAGAGAGAGAGACGTACTGAGTACCTCAGAGCGGTCCCATCTTCTAGCGTGTTGGGGTGGCAGTTCACCCATAGAATGAAGACACGGGGTCAAGCGCAGGAGATGAGGTAGTGCCAGAGGTTATGTAGTGAAAGTGACAGCGCGGTGACTCAATTGTCTTGTTTGATAGCGAGGGCGAATGATACTCGGATAGGAGGTTGTATGTGGTATAGTAAGGTGAGGTCAAGGCTGTTGGCAGATGCGGCGCGACATGAAGCAAGGCGGCGGGCGGCGGGCAGACGGTTGTCGTGCAGGTGGTGGGATGACGGTGAATGTACACAGCGGATTGGTCGATGCAGTTCCAGAGCAGTGCCAAGATTTTCACAAAGACACTTCAGCCTCGACCACCTTAAGGTGTTGATTAGTCTACCCTACGTACTTGTAAAACGCTGCATGATTGCCTAAGCCCCTATCAGTGGTAGTGTAATTTTGGGGTAGAAAAGTACCTAGCCTCGCTCATGTAGCCTTCCAACGACCCATCAGGTCTTCCCTGTCTTAGCCTCTCTATTTCTGCTCTGGGCACTTCAGCTGCTAAATAATTAGCCCCCATATCCGCAGAGCGCTAACCCAATATAGTATTTTTACTATATGTAGCTGCCCCGGTATGATAGCCTATGGTTCATCGTCATCCTTATGTATACTTTCTAGTTGAGATGACTCCGGTGGATCCAGACGCTCAACTGAACACGCAGCCTACAACCGCAACTGTTAGCGCTTTGCATCTCGCTGCCCACACAGCATCTTGGGCTCGCTGATCATTCTCGAAACTCGGATTGCAACATCCATCTGCCTGTCCCAGTCGGTCAGTCGACAGTCTCCTACAGGCAAAGCAAGAAGACACCTGGGATAACCTTGGCTGGAACATCTTTTGGGACATTTCCCAGGAAGCTACTGCTCTCTAGATTCTAGCATCTACGATCCTATGCTCAAGAAGAAGTAGTACCTCCTCGTCTCTCCTCCTAACTTCTGGAGTTTACGAACGAACGAACGAACACCGGCCAGTTTTCATGTCCATGGACCGCACCCTCGAATGTACGACTTTGGTCTTTTGGTAGTTGATTGCGCAAGTTGTCAATATGGCGAATAATGCAGGTTTCG
The DNA here is from genome assembly GCA_025201745.1 of Xylariaceae sp. FL1651. Classification (NCBI taxonomy): domain Eukaryota; kingdom Fungi; phylum Ascomycota; class Sordariomycetes; order Xylariales; family Xylariaceae; species Xylariaceae sp. FL1651. The sequence goes on along the minus strand of MU624256.1, from coordinate 324,872 downwards.
ACATAAGTCAGCTCTCTGCGGAGCAGCAATCGGCGCTCGAGCAATACACCCAGGTCACTGCTCAAGAGATCAAAGATGCCGTGCCTCTCTTGGAAAGATCGCAATGGAACGTGCAAATAGCCATCGCCAAATTCTTCGATGGGGAAGGCCCCGATCCTGTGGCTGAGGCCATAGCAGCACAGAACAGCTTTCCGCAACAGCAATCTCGCCACGAGAACCTGCAAGAGAGCCTTCTGGCATCGTCAGGACCCAATGGGCGTCCACGACAGCGCGAGAGACCCGATCCTGCGCCAAGAATAGTGCCTCAGCCGACGACAACTCGACGAACTCCATTCCTCCTTGCCATCATCTTCGCACCCTTTAATTTCGGGTACCGGGCAGTCTCGACGCTATTCCGTACATTTATGTACATCTTCACCTTTCTTCCCCCTTCGCTGCGTCCAAGATCAATAACGACGACTATGACAACCGGTTTTAGAGGAACTAGGGGCCGACGCATGCTGATGCCGCCGGACACAGCCGCACGATTCCGGCGGGAGTTCGAAGAGGAGTATGGGACTAACGCACTACCGTTCCACGACGGTGGATTCGCACAAGCGCTGGATTTAGCCAAGCGGGACCTCAAGTTCCTACTGATCGTGCTTATGTCGCCTGAGCACGACGATACCGAGTCTTTCACGCGGGATACACTTCTTGCACCTGAAGTAGTTAGTTTCATCAATGACCCAGCGAACAATATTGTCCTATGGGGAGGCAATGTGCTCGATTCGGAAGCCTACCAAGTGGCCGCAGAATACAATTGTACCAAGTACCCCTTTTCATGTCTCGTCTGCCTCACGCCGAAAGAAGGCAGCACACGCATGAGCATCGTGAAACGGCTTGCTGGACCCCTTTCACCTTCAACCTATCTCGCCGAGATTCAGACCACCATTAATAAATATGCACCGGATTTAGCTAGTGTCCGTGCCGAACGCAGCGCACACCAAGTCGTGCGCAACCTGCGTACGGAGCAAGATGACGCATACGAGCGCTCACTAGCTCGAGACCGGGAACGAGCGCGACAAAGAAAAGAAGCCGAAGCCGCCGCGGCAGCCGCCGAGAAGAAAGCGCAAGAAGACGCCGAAGCAGCCGAGCGACGAGAGCACCAGAAGCAGCAATGGTGCAGATGGCGTGCAACCACGATCAAGCCAGAACCAGACGCCAGCGTAAATGCCAAGGACGTCGTGCGGCTTGCGCTCATGATGCCAGCTGCGGGGCGTGTTGTCCGTCGGTTTGCTGCCAGCACGACGGTTGAGGAACTGTACGCATTTGTGGAATGCTATGAAATTTTGACTACAAATCCGGAACTCAATGGCGAGAGCGAGAACCAGAAGATAGGAGAGACGGAATATGACGATGGGGTCGATCTGCCAGCTGAAAGACCAGAGGGCTACATCCATTCGTATGGATTTCGAATCGTGTCCCCAATGCCACGCGTCGTCTATGAGCCGGATGAGGCTGCCAAGCTCGGGGAGAAGATTGGTAGGTCGGGTAACTTGATTGTGGAGCTAGGTGCTGCTGAAATTAATTCTGAATCTGAGGATGAGAATTTAGAAAGCGAGAAGCAGGAGTCATGAGAAGGTTGTGTATGAGATGCATTACATGGAGTTTATATTATATGTAGGTACGCAAGCGGTCGGTTACGTTTTGCATGTATGAAGTAAAACTGCTGGTAACTAGACGAGCTCGGATTTTTACAGACAGCACACTCAAAAGGCTTGTCTTTGCTCCTTTCACCTAATACTACCTGTGATTTTCACGCATATTTTCTATCCCTATAACCTATAGATATGTTATCCATTGCGACAACTGCGTATCTAGTCAGTAAAATTGGGAGGCTTAACCAGATGTTTGGGATTGTTGATCTACGAGCAAATTACATATCGACATAATGAAAACGCCAACACGGAGTCATGAGAGACTGTTTCACTGTGGGACAAGGAACTTCTGTTTTCTCATCACAACTGATGGCTTGATTAAAACACTGCTATCAGGTCCATGTCGCCCTCACACCCATTACTGCTTTTTACCACCACCAGTCAATGATACACACTGCCTGTTTTCAGTATACAACTGCACCTTAACCACAAAACGCGCAGCGCCCACATAAGTGCAAAATATGGAATAACGCGAGCTGTATTTGGGTATGAGCTTCCACAAGATGAGACTGTGTCGCGGGTGTTTTTACCTGTAGCGTTCTAGCGCATGCGCGTATAACCCAGCTGAAATCCTTCGTCTCCCAATCATACGAAATCACAAGTTGATACTGCTTAGATATCTGAGGCTATCCTCGTCTTCGGCAACCGATATTCTGTGCTCGTGCTTCTCGGCCTGTGCGCAGCGTGTAAGATGCTAAATCAATGACCTTGTTGATTATCTCTTGCAAATTTTTGGTGGATACGAGCAATCTGCTCATCGACATTGACACTCTGCATATGATTAATATGAGCCTGACTCCTGCCCTCGAGGTTTCCATCAAAGCTGTTCATCGCCGCACGTTTTCGACGTGCCATCTCCTCTTCCGAGACAGATTGTCCAGTAACGGGATCGAAGATATCTGCTCGTTGACTAGCTAGCCGCTTTAAGTTGTTCGCCACGTCGGTGTTTGACAAATTTGTAGTAGCGTAGCGCGATTCGGCTTTCGCCTTTTGCTCTTTCCACTGGGGATCTAATAACTCGATTCGCATGTGTGCCTCGAGTTCGTTCATAGGAATTTGCTCTTTGCAGTTCGGACACAAGGCCATTTGCGTCCCTTGTCTGTTGGCTGCTCGGGCAGCGGCCCGCGGAACGTAGTTCTCCTTGATCTTCATTGGAGCGGCACCTCCCTTAGCTTCAGCTTGAGCTTGCTGCATCCGCATGCGAGCTTCCTCCCTCTCGCGTATTCTTTGTGTTTCTTCATCTTCTGCAATCCCATTAGGCCTTGACGGTGGCGCCATCCCATAAATAGCTTGTGGAGATGGTGTAGGTTGGTAGGGCTGTGTTTGCGGCGATGGTTGGGCAGGGTATGCAGGATGGTGTGGGATATCGTAGTTGGGTTGCGTAGCGTAGCCGTTATATACGTTGTCGTCGTCTGTCGGCATTGCTTCTTCAATGCGCAGGTTGGCACTGACAGAGATCTTGGCCTTTTGCTCAAGGGAGGCATACTGGAGTTCGGAAAGAGAAGTGGGAGGAGGTAAGTTTGCTTGATCGTCAGCATCAGTGAATACGACGGTCTCGACAACAACGAAGTCATGCCAGTCAATCTGAGCATACGATAAACGCTCCTTCTCCTCCTCCTCTTCTTTCTTTTGCTTCTCAGTCTCTTGGTACTTTAACCATTCGGCCCTCTGTTTGGCGCGGTTTAGGATGTGAAATTTGTCGTCGACGTTTCGTTGTAACTCAGATACTCGTTCCTGCTGAACACGTCCACCTTCACCGTCGATGCCGCCGGCTCGCAGGAGGATGGAATATTGGTCTATGAGATGCTGAAAAAAATTGTGCAGACTATGATTGGGTCTGAGGAAATCAAATTGGTAATTGCCGGCCTCGCGCTGCGACAGAGTTGTCATAAACTGTCGGCCATTCTTTGCGACAAATAGTGCAGTCAGCCTCACTACCTCGAGATCCTGGGCGCTAATGTTTGGCATACGCGCAGAGAACTGGAAATTTTGGGGCTCTGGAGGGCCCTTTGGTTTCTCATCAACTGGAGCGACAAGTTCACCAGCTCGGCCAGCAGCGACGGCTGTGCCACGGCCCTCTTTGATTTCGCTCAATCTCCATAGGTAGAAAGGATTGTACGGATCGCCATTATTCAGAAAACTGAACTTGGAGTTGTTCTTCTCCTTGTCCCGCAAGCGTTCTTCGAATGAAATGCCGTTTCGTGCGACGAAGCCCGCTGTCTTCTCGAGAATCGCTAGGGGCAAGAACATTTTAGCTATGGTTCTAGTTCTTTGGGAGCTTCTTTGTAAACACTTACTTCTGAACTCCTTCGGCGGTAGGACAACGCCCTGGGGAGGCTTGATATCGTCCAAAGCCGCGGCTACATCGCCGTTAGTAGCTGCAGCCATATTTTCGGCAATCTCAGACCCTCCTTTGTGCTGTTACTGGAACAGCAACAACGATCTAGTTGTCGAAGGCTGTCGCGATGGCGTTGTCGCAATTCGAGCTCCAGCAGATTTATGCAAGTTCAAGGTCCAGATTGCCCCCAGTAGTTCAGGACCCAGCCTAGCTAACGCAGGATAGGCCTTGGCGTTTCAATTCTACTATGTATACAAGGGACAGCAGAATCTCGGCTTTCAACCTTGGGCGCAGCTTAGTCTAAGCTACACGGAACAACAAATCATCCGCTAGGAAAGGCAGAGTGTGGACCACCTTAACTGGGTACATGTAGGTAGGTACCTGCCTATAATACATATATGTACTACATCTATACTGTATCTAGATAGGTAGGTACTTAGATTTATCCATCTATTTTTGGCTTAAACGCTCAGACCACCTACATCACAGTGTATTCTAGTAGAGTTTCACCAATCGCGTTTCCAGCCTGCAAAGAGAAAACAGCGAATCAATTCCAGTTACATGGGTTTGTTCTCCAGCACCGGTAGGACCAATTAACGCGCTAAATTGCGGTTGTGTTTCAACCGAGTTGCGCGTCACCCTTCAAAAAAAGAGTTGAAGACAGCTGAAAGCCCCCACCTCTTGTCAGTGCGCTAATCCGAGAACTGGGGATGAGGCCACTGTAGCATCACCTTTTCGACTACCTCTGGACGGAGCTCCAAAATAGCAGTAGCCCTGTCACTCACAAGCACACGGCCCCTTAAACATCCTTCACCCTTTGAACCACCTCAAACCCTGCCAACGATTCGAGGGTTCTTTTCCATCAGACCTCGTTTGCCTTCGAAATTCTTGCCTAGGGTTTCAATCAATCCTATGATTTCTTTGTAATGCCCTTTTTTACTTCTTGACTCTCGTTAATCTAACCTCAATTTCTTTCCTTGCAGTGCCGCACTTTGTGATACTATCAGGCTTTGTGCAGCGTAGTGCAGAACTCCTTATTCACAAGAGTGGCCACATCACTGCCTAACCTTGGAGTATCGAGAGGCTTCGAAGACCTCCTTTTACCTTCATCCTCTCCAACACCCACATACCCTAGCTTCGACGCAGCATGGGCAAACCAATTTCGACAAAGCCACCCCCTGTAAAGGGCGGCTCCTACCCGATCTCGAAGCCAGAAGTCCAAGTCAAAGAATCCCACGATGACTTCACATCTGATGGCGTCCAAGACAACGATGTCTTCTTGCTGCCCGTATCCGACTACCAGGCCATGCTGCTGGTCACCGTTATAGGGGCCATTGTACGGCTGTTCCGCATCTACCAGCCCACCAGCGTGGTGTTTGATGAAGTCCAGTAGGCAATTTGCGCAATCCATAATCCTGATAGGTTCGGCAGAGCTGACATCTTATTTCCTCGTAGCTTTGGTGGCTTCGCTACGAAGTATATCAAGGGCAAATTCTTCATGGATGTTCACCCCCCCTTGGCTAAGATGCTGATAGCTCTGGCTGGCTGGCTTGCTGGCTTCAATGGTGACTTCGACTTCAAGGAGATTGGCAAAGACTATCTTGAGCCTGGAGTTCCATACGTAGCGATGCGATTGTTTCCAGCTATTTGTGGAATTCTCTTGATCCCCACTACATTTCTGACGTTGAAGGCTGTTGGATGTCGTACTGCTACTGCAGTTCTTGGCGCCTCGCTGATCATCTTTGGTGGGTTCTCAGTCCCTGCATATAACAAGTATCTTCGTCCAAGTACTAATTCATCTCGTTCCTTTTAGAAAACGGTCTACTAACCCAAGCGCGTCTGATCCTGCTCGATTCCCCACTTGTGTTTGCAACCGCTTTTACAGCTCTAGCCTTTACTTCTTTTACAAATCAGCATGAACAAGGTCCTACGAAAGCATTCGATATCAGCTGGTGGTTCTGGCTTGTCATGACTGGGTTAGGTCTTGGTATCACTGTTAGTATCAAATGGGTTGGCTTGTTCACCATCGCCTGGGTCGGGTCCTTGACTCTGGTACAGCTTTGGGTTCTGCTGGGAGATACGAAGACCGTCACCATCCGTATTTTCGCGAAGCACTTCATGGCTCGTGCTTTCTGCTTGATCGTCATTCCGGTGTCGTTCTATATGGCTATGTTTGCTATTCACTTCCTGTGCTTGTCTAATCCTGGCGATGGTGATGGATTCATGAGTTCTGAGTTCCAGGCCACCTTGAACAACAAGGGTATGCAAGATGTCCCAGCGGATATCGCCTTCGGGAGCCGTGTATCGATCCGACACGTCAACACTCAGGGAGGTTACCTTCATTCCCATCCTCTCATGTACCCGACTGGCAGCCAGCAACAGCAAATCACTCTATATCCCCACAAGGACGAGAACAATATTTGGTTGATGGAGAATCAGACCCAACCGCTCGATGTGAACGGTGTGGAAATAAACGGCACCCATGTCTGGGATAATGTTTTGAATATCACCGAGAATTACATCAGAGATGGCGACGTCATTCGACTTTATCACATACAAACCCATCGTCGCCTCCACTCTCATGATGTTCGTCCACCAGTCAGTGAGCAGGAGTGGCAAAATGAAGTTTCCGCCTATGGGTACGAAGGCTTTCCTGGCGATGCCAATGATCTGTTCCGAGTTGAGATCGTCAAAAAGCAGTCGCTTGGGAGTGAAGCGCGAGAGAGGCTTCGAACCCTTCAGACCAAGTTTAGGCTGGTACACATCATGACTGGGTGTGTACTGTTCTCCCACAAGGTCAAACTTCCTGAATGGGCATCCGAGCAGCAAGAAGTCACATGCGCAAAAGGCGGTACGATCCCGAACAGTCTGTGGTATATCGAATCAAACATGCACCCCGCACTACCAAGTGATGCCGAGAAAGTCAATTATGTTAATCCTGGGTTCTTTGGAAAGTTTTGGGAATTGCAAAAGGTTATGTGGAAGACCAATGCCGGCTTAGTCGAATCACATGCCTGGGATTCCCGTCCTGAATCTTGGCCCATCCTCCGGCGTGGTATCAACTTCTGGGGCAAAAACAACCGCCAGATCTATCTTATCGGCAACCCAATAGTGTGGTGGACTTCCTCTCTTGCCGTGATCGTATACGTATTGGTTAAGGGTATTGCAGTCCTTCGCTGGCAGCGAAGCTTTAATGACTATTCGAACACAACTTTCAAACGGTTCGATTATGAGGTAGGAACATGGGTGCTTGGCTGGGCTCTGCACTACTTCCCGTTCTACCTGATGGGACGCCAGCTCTTTTTGCATCACTATTTTCCGGCTTTATTCTTTGCCGTTTTATCGCTCTGCCAGATTTACGACTTCCTGACAGCTCGATTTGCAATCCCAGGCGTCCGCGAAAATCCTATCATTAACAAAGCTGGAGCGATAGCGCTTTTGGCTGTCTCTGCAATCGTTTTTGCTCTCTACTCCCCACTCTCTTATGGAAATGCCTGGACTAAGTCGGAATGCCAACGAGTCAAACTATTCGAGACATGGGACTGGGATTGCAATACCTTCTTGGAAAGCGTAAGTATCCCTCCTCAAGGCATGCCATCGAGACGCCGGGGTTAGACAGGCGAGCTTGGGACCTGTGGGTTAGGTCTGCACTACGTTCGCGCCAATTAGCCCTCTGACTAATATCTTTTTCCTTGGTTTAGTACGACGCGTATTCGGCAATTAATACCAACCCTGCCCAAAGTTCACAGCCAGCCTCGCTAGTCAGCCAGAAGGGAATGCCCGCAGGGCAACCTGTGGCGGCAAATGAGGAAGGCTCCCCAAACGGGATAATCTCTGGGGCCCCAAAGTTCGAGCCCCAGGGACAAAAGGTGGTGGCGCGCGAAGAGAAGGTCGAGTACCGGGACCAGGACGGCAACCTCCTCAACGAAGAGCAAGTGAAGGCACTCGAAGGGAAAGTCGAATTCAAAACGAGATACGAAACAAGAACGCGCGTGATCGACGCCGACGGCAACGAAGTGCTGATGCCTCCAGAAGAGCTAGCGGGCGCCGGAGTCGCACCTCCGCATCCGGACGTCCAAGGAGCTAACCAGGAAACTAAGAAGGTGGCGTACGATGACCCCATCCCCAAAGAGGCATCATCAAGTAAGGACGGCGAAAAGGAGGCGGAACGGTCGGCTCCGAAGCCTGCCAGCGACGGCAATGAGGCCACTGTTTAGATAATTGGATTCTCCCCAGGTTTGCGGGCTGTGAACCGGGAAATGTATGGCCGACCTGGTCATTTTTCTTGTTCTGCTCCACGTCCTGCAGCTGGGAAAGCGTATGGGCTCTGCTCTCTCTGTACACTATCTAACTAATGAGGAATCATGGGCGAAATGTCAGGAATGGGGAATGCGAACTTTAAACAGAGGGAAGCATCTTGAGAGGGCTTCAATCTGTGGCTCTGTCATAAAACACTACCAGCTGCGTATCCTGGTCAGCAACCTATCTCCTTTAATCGAAAAGTTTTAATTAGCTATCGTTAAACATCTTGACTGGCCTCAGTATAAGCGACCAAATGCAAATGTCAGTCAGAGCTTCATTTTATCACTAGAACAGATAATCATGAAGTTAGTTCACAGTAGTGCGACTATGAACACTCATATAGAGCGGATGCTACTAACAAGTCAAATGCTTTTCTAGATTGCTATATTTGCTGTACATCTAAAGACTTGTTATGCGGCACCAATTTCTTTGTCAGGGTACCCTCAGGCCCGACACAGCCCGCCAGGATATATGATCAGATAGTTGCCGGCAGCCCCTGATAAACCATCATACATCGCGCTCTTTCGACCTGTATTGTAGATTTTGAGCTTTAAAATAGCATTGACAGTTTGCCATTAACTGTACCCTTATGTAGCAATGCTCGTATTAAATTACCTAAGTTATCGTTATTTGGATGAGCCGTAATGAGTTTAAACATTATATATCTTACACTATGATGATGATGATGTTAATCTACTTTGAAGCACAACTGGCCGAGGCCTTTGTTTCCGCCTTTGAGGTATTGACACATTTAATCTAGCGAAAAGCTTGGGCATATAAAAAGGCCAAGTAACACGTATAATGTATGGTAAACAATTTTTTTAAACACTCTACCTAACAATGTAAATAATATTGTAAAATATAAACTAACAAAAAGAACACTAAGATTTTAACATGAAAGGCGAAGGAGGATTTGCTTACTCTCTAAGCCTTAGGAGTCGTGGGAGCCGGGGGATCGGTGTAGGAATCTGCTTTAGTCGGAGGAAGACGACCTTCTGTGGCATGCCACACTGCTGCCCTAGTGATTTCCCTGATAGCATCAAACTCGCGTTGATGCCTTGGGGTGTATAGTATTATTATGCCTGAAAGCACGGAGACTTACGCCTAGATACCAATGAAAATAGAATTTACACAAGAGCAGTGAGTAAAACAGTTGGTAACAAGGACAAAGTCGCTTTGGCGGAAATTACAGCAGAGGAACTAACGCTTTTTTCCGTGTACTAAATTAATTTGGCGAATGCAAAGATGCCAATCTCCGTATGTCCTGGAAGCTATAGGATTCTAATACTATTCTCTTACTCTCTGTTAAACAAGCTAGATTGAACAGGAAACCATCATTTCCGTGGGTATTCAACCCGTGTTTCGTATCACATCATGCCTTCTTCCGTGACTCATTCCATTAACCATCGGCTCCGTGCTAGAATCTTACCGGGCCGGTTCCCCGCTCCTTCGGACTTCCACTCGCCGGTCTTTTAGAATGGTCACGAGATACAAAACTAGGACTCGCCTTAATTATATCATTACTTTGTGCCCGGGGAATCCCGAATACTGCAGCAGTTAGTAAAATAGAACCCTTGTTAATAAGGAATGGCCCAAACACCCGAGTTGGCGATATCCTGCCATTGTGGCGCTGCGGAGCAAACCGTTCGCCTTCGCACGCAATCACCTAGCGGACCACGAGAGATCAATCTGTGCCACTGCGCAGCGTGTCGACACAACACAGGTCTCCTTTGCGTTTCGTATGTCGGCATTGAACGCCCAGGCTCGGTCCATGGACTTGTTGAATATAGGTCTACCACAAGGACTTCCACGCGTTTATTTTGTGCTAATTGCGGATGCCATGTCTTCTGGAGGCATGAGCGTGCTGACAAGGACGAGAGTCTTGGCAGTAGAGAGCATAATGAACTCTCTGGAGGTGAGACATGGGAGCTGTGGGCGGTCGCCACGGGTGTTATCATTGGGCGTGCTGGAGAGGATGATGGGCAGATAAGTAAGGATGGTAGTGAGACGCTGATGACATACACGAGACATATCAACACAGCCGGCACCAAAGACGGCGGCCTTAGCTCATTCATACGATATGTTGAGGGTTCAAGGGAGTTGGAAATTTTTGAGCACTGGGGCACGCCGCCCGCTTCCCCTCACTTTGCGCCGACAGATATCAAGCCCGGCCATCCACGTCAGGACGTGAGTTTCGGTGAATTGCCGCATGATGAGGAGAAAGAGAGCGGGGGTGAGGTCCTCAACGCCTTCTGTCACTGCAAGGCTGTGCGATTCCACATAATGCGCCCTGACCCCGCGAGTAGACTGCCTCAGTCTAACTTTCCGGACCTCATGATACCCTACCATACTGGCTCACCAGACATAAAGAATCCCGGAGACGTGAAATGGTGGCTGCGTCCGGGCCAGGACCCTTGCTCTGAAGGAAGCCAGGCCTCGTCCGCTGAGCAGAGCGAAGTGATACGGTATCTAGCAGGGACATGCGCATGCCGCTCTTGCCGTCTCGTCTCCGGCTTTGAGATACAGACGTGGGCCTTTGTACCCAGAGCCAACATCTTCTTCCACATTCCTCGGAATACCCCTGTTTCAAAGCATAAATCATCTTTCGTGGCCTCCGTTTCTCAATCTCCAGATGAGAGTTGCGCGGAAACTAGCACAATACCCCTGGACTTCGCCACCCTACCGCCCGGCATCCTAACCAGCTACGAAAGCACGCCCGGCGTCCGGCGCGAGTTCTGTGCCCGCTGCGGCGCAACCGTGTTTTGGAGGGACAAGTGGAGGCCCGAACTCATGGACGTCAGTCTTGGCCTTTTGGATGCTAATGAGGGTGCTAGAGCTGAGACTTGGCTGGATTGGTGGACTGAACGAGTTAGTTTTGCCGAAGATGCAGGGAATGGAAGGACAGGAGACACGGCCAGGCGCGCGCGATGCCTGGTTGACAGCCTAGAGAAGGGATTAAGAAATAGCAAGGAGAAGAGTGGTGAAAGCGCTCGAGGACTTTATGGATAAATGTGATGTGATGATAGAGAGCGAGAAGGAGGGAAGAAACAGATAGGGGTTGTGAAGGATGAGTGTAGCTGAGGTTTTGCGTGTATCTTGTACTTCGGCTGCTAGCTGCATTAGGTGTCATGCTTGCTGATTGAGCATATACTCCTAAAATATAACTAATATGTGCATCTATAGTTTTCCTCCGCATGGCTATCTCTTCGTGATTTGTTCCTGGCTAACGTTCATCAACACCTTCTTGGGGTTTTCATGCTCTGCTGAGTTCGTTGGTTTGTAATGATTATATAGAACCTCATGTTCGACTGGCAGTTATACTAGGTAAACACCATATAAAGAGGATGTTCACCTTGGCTACGCCTCCTAGTTTACGCGTTGCATAGAAATATTATTTGTCAGATATACCGGAGTTGGTTAATTGGAAAATCAGAAGTAATGACTAAATATTAAAGATTTGGCTTCAGTCAGAAAATTTGCTGACCTACTGTAATCTAGAAATTTAACTTATTATTTATACTTAGTTAAAGTATAAAGTAGTCATAAAACAGTACTTAATACAAGTTCAAAATGGTGAAAGGATATAGTGGACAGGGAAGGTTAAGAAATTAAAATTTAGCTAAGCTAGCCTGTTTTTATTAATTGGCAATAGCTAACAAAAATTACCGCAATCCATTCAGGCCAGTGATGGCTTTGGTGGTCGCCTCACATCTTCCTGGGCGGCGTGAAGAGAATTGAACAGTTTCCGCATCGTGGTGTCGCTTTATGAGGGCATTGAGGATAGTCTGGATTTGAGCAAAGAGTCCCGCTACTGCGGTATCCACACTGACAGCACACAAAGCCGATGGGTTGATGAAGCTCAGTCGAAAGGTGGTATGCACGCGGTAATGCATCGGGCGGGGTTGATAGCGACGGTACTACTTCTGATTTTGTAAGAATTGATGAGCATAGTCGCTGCGGGATGCCATAATTTTGGGGTCCGCTCTCGTACCTCGGACATCTCTGCAGTTGCGTTTTGCCATAGTCAGACGGCATCGTAGGTACGGTATCAAGGTGCAGCAAGTGAACTTTGGGTTTCTGTGATTGCACGTGCTTGGTCTTAGAGTCTGTAATTTTACAGAAATATAAATTCAATTCAACTAAGAACTTAGTCTTATTTATGTAGATATGCGCCTACTTACGGTTGTGAAACAAACCGCTAATTCTGGAAACGGAGTGTGACACACAAAGCAAAACATGTATAGAAACATGCCTGAGTCACGGAGAAGCATGTGGCAGATATTTTGCATACAATAGCCAATATCTGACATAGAAGTCTTAGGACTGAAATATTTCAAATATGCAAATAGTATCTCTCACATTATAGGTGACTTCTAAGGTTTCACTACGACCTTACTTTAAATAAAAACTCCGACGAGATCGTTGATTACTAGTTACTTATCGTGACTTTATCTAATTTGTCAGGCGTTAAAACACTATAAATCATTAGAGAACATCATTAACTTCATAGTATAAGTTCTAAACGAGATTGAAATCGGTTAATATTTAGTGCTCTTGTTTGTATTATGTCAAATCGAAAACAATGAGGCAAAGTGAACGACTTTTGCGTATAATGACTACATAGCATTAAAAAATCCTATAGGCTTAGCCTTATGGCACAGGCCATAATTAACCACCAGCTATGATTCAGCACGAAACAGGTTAACGAAGATCCAGTGACCACGAGTGTTTGGAATCATTGAAGATCAATTTCTGTAAAGATCAATTACATAGAAGAGGACTATCACAATCCTCAATGTCGTGCAAACTGTTGATTAGGCACATATGAGTACCCTTGTGTGCGCTACCGATTCACATCTTCGCATCAGCATAATTTTCAAAAATTTAATTCTAGACTTTACTAGGTATCTTGATTCTCGGCCGCTCTTCTATAGAGCGATAGTAGGCAAAAGAGGAACCAGGCAGCTATAATCCATGCCTCCAAAAATGAGACTTAAATTATAATGGAGCTACGTAGAACTAGTATGGCTTTCATACCGCTACTATACGCTGAATTTCATCGTAAGGGCGAATCACCATTCTACATTAAATTTTATCCTCTGCTTTACCAGTCGTATAATAACTGCGTTCGAGCGAGCTAGAGAAGATGACCTTTGTTTATTTGTGTCACATACTGTCATTTGCCGGCTTCGGCATCTTTCAAGGTTACATCTCCCGAACGGGCAATATACTCGCGAACGCAACCAGTGATAGGAAGAAATGATAATCAATCAGCTCGACAAGGATCTCCAAGTACATAAATCTTCCTAACTGCATCTTCTACAATTGGTTCAACGACCTCCGTAGATAATATGCTAATGTGATGAAATGTAACACATACATGTGTAGGCACTGATTTCGGCCAGCGCAACCCAAAAAGTTTGAGCTATATCAATTGACGTAACGATTCTCAAGAAAACTTGGAGAAATGGCAAGGCGTTCTTACATAAGGTCGTATTGTAACGAGGGTTACAGTTACCACCCGTCGTTTCACTCCGTTGGTGTCGATCTCTGATCTCGTTGTCGGATGAATGGCTGGCTAATAATAACAAACTGGAGAACGTTACAATTAAGAAGGCGTGAATGTTGGGGGAACAAGATACGAAAGCCTGCACTGCCCCCAAAACAAACCCAGATAATGATAAGGGTAGTATCTGATGATCATCTCACTTTTGGGGTCGTCAGGAATGAGTCAATTCGGCTGGCTGATTGGCCGGTAGGAAGGACGTAGTTTTTTATGCGTATTAATTATAGCAAGTGGCAATATGCATCTAGGGTCATTTCTAAACCCAAAGCTTCACATGCTGCAAATAGCTTTGGTTTTCACTTGGACCTATGAATCAATTACTTCATAGTTCCACGAAGCCTAGTTTACGCCTGGGGTCGAGAGTATTAATTAACTGTCTGTCGTAGTAGGCGGAACTCCAACATGACCCCTGAACTCTCTAACCTTGTGTGACTCATTATTGTATACGGATAATTACTTGTCTTAGTCTTCACCATATCTCCCAAAAGCCACCATGGGTAACGCTACACACGGCACGGACAGTGAATATCCCATACACCTCGGGATATGGACGAACTGGTCTCGAGGGCCAATCATGGGACGTACTCTGACCTTGGAACAAGAAGATGCCAATCTTCTCATTGCATTCACTGGTTTTTTCATCGCCTTTGTTGGGACGCGTGCTTGGAAAATAATCTGCTTCATCTTTCACAGGGCATACTCAACGCTGGAGCCCCAAAATGCGGGCTATCATCAACTGCAGGCAACTCTTCGCAACTCATCGTCCCCCGAAGATGGCTTTCGTTTATTAGCGTTACTGCTATGGAGGTGGCGAAAGTCACGCCGATGGTTCCGCCCGGTTCCTATCCTTGTTGTCGCAGCAGTCTCAATCACTGGCTTCACGGTTGCTGGTGGATTTTCCTCACGTATCTCGACGACTATGGGCAACGAAGTTTTAATAAAGTCCGCAGATTGTGGATATCCTATGGGAACCCTCGGTTCGGATGTTGAGGCAGATTATGCCTACAGGGCGAACCAAGCGAGGAATATCGACGCAGCTAGCAACTATGCCGAGGCATGCTACTCTGGTGATAGTGCTGGGTTGACTGACTGCAATCGGTTTGTTGTGAAACAACTTACAGACAATAGCACCGTGGATACAGAAGCAAAGTGTCCATTTAGCGACAACATCTGTCGAAATGCGTCAACTAATTTGCTACTTGATACTGGGTACCTGGATAGCCATATCCACCTTGGTCTCAACGCGCCTCCGGAGCAGAGGATCCTGTGGAGAAATGTTCTACATTGCGCACCTCTCGTTACAGAAGGGTTCACTAGCCAAGTCAATACACCCCAAGGAAATGTGACTCGATATCACTATGGGCGCACTTATAACAATTCTGTGCCCATAGATTATGTATTTGAGGCTGCAGATGTGGAATCTCAATACGAAAAGTACCTACAGGCCACAAAGTCTGGATATTTTGAATTAGAGTAAGTTGACTCGTCGCTTATATCTCAACTACATATCACCTAGGTTCAAGATACGATGCTAATGGCTAATGCTCGGTCTTAAGAATGCTGAATATCTTAGTCCAAAACGGGAAGCTTCGAGCAATGTCGTCAGCAATCGTGCCGATACCAAGCCTCTTGCGCTCAGATGCAGATACATATCTAGCATTTCTGTCAGGAAATGGCGTCAGGTTTACAGAATTCATTAATGACGACTGGTACCGTATCAACCCTATCTCACGAAACACCACCTTTACCGGTGCAGATAACGGGACGAGTCAGATGAGCCAAGAACCGATCTACCTTCCGAAAGAACCGGCATCTCCCCTAGGATGCACCAATCAATACCAATTCTGCAAGCCTGGAATTCCAAATAATACGTGCACGCCTTTGTCTAGTTTATATGATGCGGTCGACCGCGCGCTGCCCCTATTCAACGTAACACGTGAGGAGTTTGTAGAGGATCTAGGAGATTCCGATACAGCAACTCCCGTTGTATATTTCATGAACACCGTGTGGATGGCCCCGATGACAATATACTACTTGGTTCAACATCTCGGACCAAGAGCGCTAGACTCGCAGAAGACCTTGACAGACGGTCTCCAAGGACCCATGTCGGACAACCAAGTAAGAACCGTCCAAGCCTCTTCCTCCCTGCGAGAGTATATTTCTATAGCCAGCTGTATTGAAAGGTTCTGTGTAGACATCCCTTAATGCTACATTAAGAAACCATTCTCGATATTTGCACACACACTTTTCTATCAACCGCTGACCTCATGTAATAGTGGCAGAAAGATGTGACTAGTTGGTGGAACTATTCCCTGGCAGCCACACAGGCAGCATTTATTAACACAGCCGTTGGGCCGACTGATTTGGAGTCGATAAACTATCGACATAGCTTCAATGGCACCTATTTTGACAAGGTTTGCAATAGTCAGGTATGCCACCTCTATACTCTGGAAAACATGCAGTAGTAACCATGAATCAGAAAATCCAAAGCACTGCCTTCGCATCGTTCAGTGTTCTCGGCCTTTTCTTTACTTTCGCAGCAGGCCTCGCGATAGTCCTTACTTCGTACCTCCTTGAGCCTATTTCTAAGCTACTCTTTGGTACGTTTCCCCACCAATTTTGGATGAGCAATTCTAATACTCCCGCAGTACGTTGATTTATTCTCATTCTTCCTTGAGATTATAAGGGTTAATTATGCGTTGGATTATTGTAAAAGTGAAACCCACGGCTCAAGATGGCATGCTTACATATCATAGACGTACATGGGCTACCAGCCGCACAAGCATCTGGAATGGACGTTAAATGCCACCTACCAGTTACAGCGTCTAGCGCATGAGGAGTTAGGTCTGGGCACCTGGTCGCACGGCACACATACTATTCCCGAGACAAAGCCAGATGAGCTCTTAGGTTGCCTTGATATGTCCAACCCCGAACACCCCATCCTACGGCGGCCGCTCTTTGCGGACAACACACGTAGCCGACCATATGATTCCAGTGATTCCACTAAGACAGCATATGAGGAAGTTCGCGGGAAAGATGTCTTGCCCGACCAGCGTCGTGTATTCGATGAGGATCGAGAGAAGGCTTGAATGGCGGGTCAAAACATCACCACAGTGTATCACAAGGGCCGTATGGTCATCACCAAAAGCTTTTCTATTTAAGAGGGAAAATGCTACGGCTACGTCACTAGCTGAATCCAATTATCCACGAGGAAATAAAACAAAGCCGATATGACAGGTGAAGTGGGAACGTAATGATTGGATAACGGGAGACAAATACATGAACGTCAACATTAATATATACGCCTAAGTTTATTGTTAATAAAAGAATATTTTGTATTAGGAGCAAGACTGCTTGAGAACTATGAATAGTTTCGCAAGGACCGCAAATTATACCATGACTGCTTTAATGCCAGCAAGCAATTGGCAGCTGTCATTACACTTTCAAGATCACTATCTTCATCTTGAAGTGGTGCATCTGCTTGCATGTCGTTGCCATCGCCATGAATCCCAACACTGGTCTTGGTAGCTTTATCATGGCAACTTTGACAATATGGTAGTGCCTTGCGGCCGACAAAATCAGTGCAGATTGCACGCCTGTGGGGGTTGGTGACCTTTTTTGCAACCAGGTTACATATCTCCTCCGGGTTTGGTTTTTTCTTCATCCACAAGTCTTGGAAGTCAACGGATTTAGACCGGCAGAAAGAGCACCACCTAAATTTGGTGTCGTCGAGATCGAACTCGCATCTGGTGCATTTCCCATTCTTCTTTCGCTCCTCTCTCAGCTTCTTACCGTATATTGACATTTGACTTTGGTGTTTTGGGCACAAAGACGTCCTTGCCTCTGGTACTTCAAGGCATGTTGTGTGACCGTTGCCGTAGTTGCACCGCTTATGACTTTTGTGTCGCAAGCGATTGGGTTTGTTAAAGGCCATTCTGAGACAACCTTGAAGTGCGTGGGGATGGGGTCTTAAATATGTGTGAGATCTTTAAGCTGTTGGGAGAAGAGAATATTCTAAAGCTTATAACCGTCTTATATAAACGTGTAAAGTCAACCAAGAGTAAGAAACAACAGTATTGTTTAATAATGATTACTTGCTGTTTCTTGCACACAGAGATGGAGTAAAAGACACGATTCTACTAAATAAGTTGTTAAAGGTACTGTTTCGATAACACAACCTTTCATTCAACTCATTTTTTAATAACCAGCCTTATTCGCATATTGACAATAGCTAATTGGCAATCTTAGCTGGCACTTTATTTCAGCCGTGATGTTTGAAATACAACTTGTGGCTATATCATGACTTCTTAGTACAATATCGGCTTACGTTAGTCCGTTATTATCAATTAATAATCCTTGATGAAATATGTATAATATTATCCTACTAACTTTACGTGAACAACTTTACTGCGTAAAATTTGATTCTCTTTAACAACTACATATCACTACTATTATTAACACAAGCCGAAATTTATGAAACAGTCAATTATCCAAGTAAGCGCAATTGAACTTCCGATTTAACAAGACATTTAAAGATAACAGGGAAATAACAAACCAGTCATATTAGTTAGGTTCGCTTTAAGGAGTCATTTAATTACCGCCCTGAATAATGCGATGCAGAATCGTTAGGATATACTGTTGAAACATAGTCAGACACCCGTGCAACCTGCTGCCGAGTCCCATGCTCATAGTTCGTTAAACCATGTGTCAGAGATGCGTGTCGCTCCGAAGAAGAATGATGACGTTCCGAATGCGCGTGGTTCTTGGAAGATGAATGTCGTTCTGACGAGTGTCCGTAGCTCTTCGAAGATGAGTGTCGTTCCGAATGGTGTTTCGAATGCGATGACGAAGAAGAATGGTGGCTTTTATGCCGGGAGTGAACTACTTCGCCACCACTGCCTTTTTTAACAGTGGAGTTTGAAGTGCCGCCAGTGGCATACTTCATAAACTCTTTCGCTCCATGGCTACTCATCTCGGATGATTGTTGTTGTGTAAGCCGTTGAGAAAATATAGCTTTTTGGTAGCGAATGTGACTCTTGCTGCTAACGGAGATGATTTGACGAATAAGAATGTTAGTCTTTAGATATAGATCTGGGATATATCTACCTCACTTTCAAGACTAAACTCGTAATTTATAATATCGAAAGGGAAACCTCTTTCACGGTAATTAAAAAACTTGTCAATGAAAGCCATGCTTTATTTAGCTTGGGTTCAATGACTTTCTTTACGTGTACTCAAAGGGAGAGTATTGTTATCTGCTCTACTGGCTTTGATTGACTGAGGTACCATCAAGAAGCTCTAGCGCGACTAGACATAAGGTACGCCTACACGACGAAGAACTTACCATACCTGTCACTGCATTGGGTTGCAAGTAAAGGAGTCGCCATGCATTTCTTCTCTGTGCGAATGAAGCTATAAACTCCTTATTAATTACAGAGTAGATACACAGGAAATTACGTCTGAACAGAGAACATAGAATGAGTCAGCCGCTGTCTCGGCGAAATTTTTTGTTTTCAAGATCGAAAACATTATAACACAATGTATACGTAATTCAAAAGCGCAGCGTCTCTGCACCACCCAAGGAGATAATGATGCTACTCTCATATGCATCCTTTGGATTTATTTCTAGAGATTAGAGCATATACTCAACATATAAAGATTCACTTGATTAGAAAGGTTACAAAGGAATAATATGAAGTCGCATCAGTAAAAACTTGCTAACTAATAGGACAACGCGCTGGCATGAGGGCTTTTATAGCCCGGTCCGGATACCTACATGTATTGCTCCACCTATCATATTGCCCTATTTTAATAAACTAACAAGTAGCAATCTGACCGTATCTCAAAACCTCCGGCGGGACAAATTATCTAGAGATCTCCCCTATCGAATCCTCGAAGAGTATAATTACCCATGTCAGTGCGAACCAGCATCTCGCTGTGTTTTCAAATTAAACAAAAAACATGCTATCCCTCAGCCGGGGGTGGACTCTCACTGCGTCTGGCGACGGAGCGGCTCCATGGGAACCACCACTTGTAATTGACGGGATTGCAGAGTTGTCTGGAGTGTCGAACACATGGTAAAGATAACGCCTGGCTCGCTCGCACAAAACATCGGCATAGTAGGCGGGTGTACAGTAACTGACAGCCTTGGTCGCGCGACCGAACGTGTAGCACATGCTTTGCGTTATCATTTGCAGCTCATCTGCAATGTTCTTACCACCAACTTTGGCAAAACGTGGGCGGAAGATCTCGTCCAGCAGGACGAAGTAGTGGGCTGGCCGTGCCGTACCCTTAATGGCGGCGTGGCTTTGAAGGAAGAAGTCCCAATTGCGCGCTTCCGTGACGCCTCGATCGACCACCGTACCTGCTTTTGAATTACCGGAACGATCCGCATCGGATTCCTTTGTCACATAGAATCGCGTGTGATGTCGCTTGCCTACAATCACGATGGTTATGCGAGGTAGATTTTTTGCCTGATCTGAGGCTGGGTAAACTTCTTTGCACGCGGCGCGCAGCTGTGGTAACTCATCCTTTAGGACTGTGGAATATTGGCCCTCCGAGACACCGTCGCGATACACAAGTATATTCTCCGGAAAGGCAGCATGTTTGCCTTTCTGGCGCCATAAAGCCAACCTTGATTTGAACATATCTTTCAGATCTGAGACCATTTCTTGGCGGCTCGCGGACTGGATGCTGAGAATGCCGGGCCATTGGCCTAGTCTGGGATTAATGCTGGCAACCATTCCTGCAACGCTAGGTGCTATAGACGATGAGCCCGGGGATGGGTGTGTCACATCAATCCCGACGACCATAGTCTTGTCTTCGGTGATTAATCCGAGGTTTTGAGGTTGAACAGTATGGTTGTCACCCCCAAGTTTGAGGTTGACCTTGAGGGCTTCATTACGCAAGTATTGATCTTGGCCCTTGGCGAACTTTGAGCCAACACTGCATACGGTATGGATGCCATACTTTACGTCGGCAAGTTGCTTGAGGCGATTGTACACAGGTATTGGACCAGCAGGTAGGATGACGAAGAGTAGCTGTAGCGTTGACGCCGCGAGTGCGATAGAATCTTCTAGTGCAGGATCCTCGGTCTCTCTTAACACAACTTTCTGCGGTTTGAGTGGTTCAGCGGTATTGATTCCCACTGACTGCAATACTTGCCGAAACTCCTTCATGAGTTCCCTAAGTCTTTCGGACGTGAAACTTTCGGCAGCAGGATACAAGTCAGGCATATCAACATACAGGCACGACCACTTCTGTAGTGCAGTGCCAGCACAGAACCTGAGGGACTGAGAGTTGCGGGGTACCATATTCCAACTGCCACCCATCACTTGCGCTTGCTGGTTCTGTCCGTACACGACCCTCGGTTCAACGAGCAGACGCCCTTGTACCGTAATGAGATCCGGTGATATAGTGATACCGAATTTGTCCTGGGAATTTATGTTAGTCTACTCATGGGACACAAATATTGAAGCTACGCTTTGGGGCTTACCAGCTGATTGGACGTATTTGCAGACAAGCCGGCAGTCTGCAGTCCCTTCGAGAAAATGGACATTGCGTTATCCGCTGGACCTCGGACCGCGAAATTGATAACCCTCTGGGCTTGATCGGGGCTCAGCTTTTGCTGGGATGGCTGGCCGGGTAAGACGAAGCAGACTTGTGGTGGTAGGTATGACGGATTTTCCGGCGTGCCAACATTGACCACTGGTAGGCTTGGATCACTGATCTGAATTTTATGTGCTTTGTTACCATTAGCATACTTGATCAAGTTATTGAACTGATAGAACACTTACTGTTTCTGAAGAAGTCATAGACTGATATATAATGCCCTCCAGAAGATGCAGGTTTTCCCTTGGGCGGAGCACCTTTGTTACCTTTTTTTTTCCCCTTGGGGACTGAAGAAGACTCGTCTTTGGAAGGATGTTCATCTAACCAAAACTCGACATCTTTGGGACCGGGTGCAAACCCTCGGATGCGGGGGGGATGCCCAAGACGAGACCCATCATTCTGTGTGGCAAGACCACAGATCGTCTTGGCCCTTTCTATGACTTGACCACTTTTGTTTTTTCTCTCTTTGAGGTGATTTGTTTTGACTCTAAGTCTTCTCAGGAAAGCTTTAAGTTTAGGACGGCTGTTTCTACGAAGAAAGCTGCTAATGAGCCCATCAAGTGGTCCCACCTGATAAAAAGCGGCATGACTGACGTTGACATTAAGTAACACACGAGCTGTGGCCGCCCGAACACTGGTGAAGAAGCCACGCATAGCCGTGAGACCGGCCTCAAGATCCCATTTATCTGCATTGGTTAAAGAGAAGCTCTTGGAGGCACCAATGGTAGTGATTCCACTATTTGACTTGGCATGATAGTTCACGACGATATTGAATGCCTGTATAATGGAAAGTTTTTCTTCGTTCTGGGTGCTTAGGTTCATCGACGCCAGGTAATTGATCAAATCGGCGACGGGGAGAGATTTGGTGTATGACATCTTGACTGTGTACCTAAGAGCATCATCGCGAGGCTCGTCTTCGCCCTCCGCACGATACTGCACGGTGATAGTGTGCTCTTGGATTTTCAGCGTTGTTATGAGAGTTGATTTAAAATCAGTCACTATATCTTGTCGCGATCCTTGTAACTCTGGTGAGTGTAACGCTAGCTGAATGATCCGAGATAGCTTTTTGCCCGTTGCTGCCGGACTAACGGACAAACTGTACTGGTTCAAGACAAGCTTGGAAGAAGGGGTCAGGGTAAAGTAGTTAGCCCAGAGGACAAGACCCGTTCCCTTGACGCCATAGCTTGGGCGCCTAGGGAAATCCTCTGCGGGGCTCAGACCACTCAGACCAGCGGTCTTGCTACTCAGTAGTGAGTTCTCGGTCTCGATGACCTTAGGATCGGGAACTGGGACTCCTCTAGGAGGACTGCATCACATCAGTACAGTTATGCGAACAAGACTAGCCGGATACTCACGAGAACACCTGGGATGAGCCCCCACGGTAGGACCCTCCGCCTCCTCCGCGAGGTCCTCCACCTCCTCCACGAGGTCCCCCACCTCCTCCGCGAGGTCCCCCACCTCCTCCGCGAGGTCCTCCGCGCCCACCTCGAGAACTTGGCCCGCGCCAGGTAGACATGATAATCACGAGCAGGGATCAGCCGCTACACAATGGCAACGCGGAAGACGATTCAAGAAAAAAGGTACTTAAGTCCCGAAGTAGAGTAGTGCCGTCGCTGTGGTGGGGTGTAGGTGGTATAAATACTCAACTACGGGTCGGTTTGTTCGTAATTAGAGTAAAGAGGGGAGGGAATGTGCATATTCGGCTTTGGGGGCGTTGTTGGGCGGGGACCTTTTCAGGCTAACGTGGTATGGGTACGACCAGTTACCTGGAGCAGCTGAAGTGGCGCAGCTTGAAACGCCAGAGGTATAATCGCCTTTAATTGGGCGACATACCAAAGGTGCAAACAGGAGGTATCAATCCTGGCGTTTGGAAGAAATTCCAAGCGCAGGCGAGGCGCCTATCATATTACCTAACTAGCACCGCAAACCACACGCTCCACCACTTTCAAGCCAATTCACACCTAAAAACAACTGGTCAGGCCAGGAGGCCAGTATACAAGCTTTTAAATATGCATATCACAGTTAAAACAACATTAAAAATATCGTTAAAAACATCGTTAAAAATAACACTAGAATCGTTGTTCCTAGGTGGGACTAGGCTTGAAAAGTGTTTATTTGGTGCGGAATGTGTGATAGGCGCCTCGGCAGGCTCGGCCAACTTGTCACATTCTACATGAGTTAAACTCATAGCATAGCATTGACTAGTCACAAAATTGATATGCCTTCTAAACCCCAAATCCAATGTGGAAGAGACCGGTTTAGTTCAATTGCCTTGTGATACCTAACTTTCATGTCAGGTCCAGCAGCTTCATCTGGGTGCTACCGACTTTATCACTAGTAGGCCGTTTCCCACGGTGGCAACTTTGCGCCAAATGATTCGCAGGGGCGTGATCAGCACGTCTGCAGGCCTCCTGTTATCGTAGCCGAGGCGAGTATCATATTAGTTGAGACCGCAAAACCCGCATCCCACACCAAATAACCACTTTTACAGCCTATTCACACCCAAATTCAACGAGCGAAGTTCTGTCCTTCGGGGTGTGTTATAGTGGCCAAAGGCCTTGCCTTTGGATCTTCTGGTTCGAGGAGTAGATGGAGGCGCCATTTCTGTTGATAATAATGAAAAAACGAAATGAAACGGTCACATTGATGATTTTTGACGACTAATTCTTGAAGGTGTATTCAAAGGTCGTGGCCTACGTTAGGTGGCTACGTAAGGGGCTGGGTGGTGCCAGTAGGGGTATCAGAAAAAACCGGTTTTGCGGTCTCAACCAATATGATACCCGCCTCGGCCTGTTATTTTTATTGGAATTCCGATGGCGAACAGCGTATTGTACAAGAAGCTTGGGCAACGCCTATATATCACAAAGACCTGCAGTTTCCAACGCACTACCACCATATTCCCAACAACCCGCCATACTATGCTGCCGGTGTAACGATACCACAGACAAGTGTTTCTTCAGGTATTCTGCTTTGAAACATCTCTGGGATATGAATCTACAGGCGTTCAAAAGCGTCAAGGACACAAGTTACTAGAAGAAAATAACATGCTAGTGTGCATGGGTTCACGAGACATACGGCAAATAAGATTCATATCTGTATATAAGTGTCCCCTGAAGTTATCTCTCCTTGCTGTTCTGTATTTATCTGTCGATTGTCGCCATAGGAATTGAACAGATGAAAGAAGAACGAGACGCAATACTATGCTTCTCTCCTGTGATGGCTGGCACTCTATTGCAGCTTTCAACGGATTGACCAGACCGTCAGGTGGTGGGGTACCAAGTGAATGGAATATCTAAGGTACCCAGGTACCCCACTAACGCCTGGCTATATATTCCTGTACTGCAATTGCTAAATAGATACTTTCCTCTCGTCTTCATCTTGCTTATTTCATAAGTAATGTACCATATATTTAGTCTCTGATCCATTTGCTGACTTCCAGGCCGTAACATCTCCTATTATTTTCGTAACTCACGCACATCATTATACCCTGATCAAGGCACCAAGTAAACACCAAACTAGAACACCAGGTTAGGATACCGAAACAGCCATCAAGCATAGAGGGTAGAGAGACCTCGAAGGCATAAGAAGAGTTGGGAAAGTACGTAATTTGAATAATCAGAGGCGTATCTAACCCTTGACTTGGTATTCCAAGCAAGGTGCAATACTAAACTAGTAGGTATTTTGCGATTCTGTGTTAGCTGGCTACCGCTATTTACACTGATGCAGCCAGAGCCATGTCCAAGCATATTACATCTAAGTAACGAATGATTACATACGCTTGATCAGTATTTGGTTTAGATACTCTTAGTACTAGAAGTCTAAGGCCTGAAAACCGTGTCCTCCATACCGTCTGCGGCATGTACCAGCACCAGTCGCGGCCCGCTCCTTAGTGATTTTCGGCAACGTTGCTGAAGGAAGTGGGGCCTAGGTGACTCGCCGGACCTCTCTACACAATGGCGTCCGGGTGCACTAAGGCTAGGCAGACGTTATTACTCTTATGGTGCTTTATCGAGGCCTTGACAAACAGCATGGTTAGTCCATTCACTGTGCGTTTTAGCCTTTGTGAAATTCCAGTCATCGA
The DNA here is from genome assembly GCA_025201745.1 of Xylariaceae sp. FL1651. Lineage (NCBI taxonomy): Eukaryota > Fungi > Ascomycota > Sordariomycetes > Xylariales > Xylariaceae > Xylariaceae sp. FL1651. The sequence goes on along the minus strand of MU624256.1, from coordinate 299,277 downwards.
AACGGAAGGCAATTACGCGATGGCCTTGGCTCGTCGTGTTAACGGCACGAGCGTTAGACGGCCGGGGCAAGGAGGTTGGCTAGCAGGAGGTGGTCAAGGACGGCCCAGACCACAATAGTCGTAGTGGAAATGAAATCTTGATAGTCGCTCGGGCAAGCATCTTCTTGAAGTTTAATTGAGGAATTCCGTCTGGCTATTTGCAAGCCTTGGATGAGTCTAATCGAGAATACCTGGAGTGTTTCAAACCACTAAGATGATAATGAAGTGGTAAGTCACGTAATGTATGCCGAAATTATCTCAGAAACCGAAGTGAACGCAGCTGAGTACTGGAAATCTGTGTGGAGCGACAAACGTATCTTGACACTCTCCGAAACAGTCTCCGAAACAGTCATTAAATGCCTCAAAAGGCCTTTCTCGGCCGCGTCAAATACTGATTGCTCTTTAGAAGCCTTCAGGAGGTCTATCTCAAGAGGTGATTGATATCCCCAATTCAAGAAGCTTTATGCGTAGAGTTTGCCGGTTTGTCAAGACTCTAAACACAACCAGGTCTCTAGCAAGAGATTTGACTAAGCAATCTTCTGCTTTTGCTATTTGAAATAATCGATCACTTTAATAACTTGCGCTCAACTAAATAGCAGTCTAGCTCTAGCAGGGAGCCAGCGAATTTCCCAGGTACCCTAGTTATCTGGATGACGATTGTTTTGCTGGAAGCACGCGCCCTAATTAATTTTTAACAGAACTAACAGATCTCAACATCTCAAGTTATTCAGCGACTCTCACATATCCCCATTGTGAGCTCTATACACCTATACCGAACAATAGCTTGATGCCTGCACTGCTGGCTGAAAAATAGTTTAACAGCACTATTCAGCTTGCATAGTCTTGCACTTAAGGACATGATTGATGTCAATCATGTTTCCTGTATTTCAACTACCGTACGACTTGATCTGGCTCATGAATTTGAAACAAGAGAAGAATCGCACCTTGCGCAGACGAGCCCTGTTGACTATTAACTTATAGATACTTAGCCCGTTAGGCATATGTGATCGAGAGTGTTTCATGAGCGATGGTCCCGACCACGCACCCAGCATGGAGGGATTAGAACCCGCGACGGATGTGGACAGGCGTAGATCTGCAATATCTTTAGCCATCGCCAAGGCTTCCAATACATATACTACGCTACAGGGGAAACCAGTGAGTACATCAGTCCCAGTATTATCCATGATCGTCAGGATTACACGGAACCTTCCCCTGGTTCTCGTGGCATTTCGTTATGGAGGAAGCAATGACAGTTACCGTACCATCACTGATGTCATTCATGCTTAGTCTCGGTAATGAAATCTTTGCCGCTCGACTGCATGTGTCTGTGCGTGGCGCAGTCCTTTTTCTGAAGTTGAAAAGGAGCTAAACAGGAAAACATTAGCTTGGCTACCAAACTAGGAGACGCTTGGCATTGAAGATCAATTTTATACGAAAGTCCTAGCAACGGGATGTATTAACATATAATGAATCTAGATTCCTTACAAGCTGACTTTCACATCCACTTACCTTGAGGCTCACGGCTTGCTTATGGGTGTATATTATTTTATTTTTACTATTCTTTGGCATTTCAAAGATGCATTATTTTTCAACTTTGATGCGATTATGGCTACTATTTGTGCTCCCGGCCTATGGACAAGATATTGGGGGTGCATCATTTGCTACTGGCGATGATCGTGCCATGTATGCCCAGAAGAATCCTAACGCGACGCGCAGCGTTACCTTCAAGCCTTTTGAGTCGCTAGAAAATAACAGCCTAACCCCTTCGTTGCAGAATATAGAATGGACGTGGAGTGAGCAACCTTTGTTCATGATACGCACAGAGAAGCGAATGTACTAAGAAGTCACCAGATGTGAATATCAGCGACTATGCAGCGGAGAATAATACAGTCACGGTTGCGCACAATCTATCAGATCCTTACATTACCACCACATCATATGACTTCCCCGACGACCTCAGTCAGCACGTCTTGGATGTATTGAATGGCACCCGACTATCACTTTGCTTCTCCATTTTGAAAACTTACGTCGATCTACCAGTGAGCTTCACCAACGCCTACAACGAGGGCAACAAGGATCAGACGAGTTGCGTTCCCGCATTGGGGCAGTCTTGCGTCGACGCCATCCTATCTGCTGGACGAACCCAAGAATCATACGGCATGTGCCAACAATCGCTAGAGCTGGTGGATGGTCTTCCAGAATGCAGTGATGTACTGAGGTTGAGCGACAGAAACAATACGCGCCTGAGATTGAGTGGACAAGATTTCGCCGCTGGTGTCGACCATATTGGAGATCACAACGGTTGGTATGGTGGTTTTGACAATCCCAAAAACGGCAGTGGGGGGGCACAATACTACAATGCTTTGAACAGAGTGCATATGGTATTGTTTAGTCCCCAGCTGGAAAAGAACCCAGTTGAATACTACCAGGGGCCTCAGCTTCTCTGCATGCGGGTCAATACCACCCAACTTCCAGTCAGGGATTTGAATGGAGATGGCGCGTCTTTGACAAGTGAGTCTGTTGCTCAGGGGAATATGGAAAGCTCAGGGAGTGTGGTGGCTGGTTGCGATTTTATGGCCATTGTGACGTTTACAACTCTTGTACTATTCTTCGTCGTCTAGAAGAGGCCAAGACATTATTACAGAGAGCTTCTAGGGGAGATCTTTGATCTTCCAAGCGCTCGCCTTCTTCTCTGGCACTAATAGTCCTGTGTATATCTATTGGTGGAATATGTTCGTCGCGTTTTGTGGTGAATTGGCAATAACGGCCCAGCACGAATTGCTCTCGAATGGCTTCCTAGGGCAAAGCGGTGTATCAAGGACAATCTAGACATAGTTTACAACACAAAGCTGGTTTTACACACGAGTAAGAAACATTACATATCGGAAGAAGCTGCCATTAGGGCAAAGGCCTGCTATCGTAACATGTTTTCCACAATGACCACAGCCTGCTTTTTTGGCACCATGCTAAAGCATAGGTAAATGACAGACTCTAGATATGCATGCATGTGTTTTCTATAACATATGCTCGTGGTTCCTAACTTCCAAAACAGAGTAGGCGCTCAAGCCATGCGGGCATAATATCGCACATCTGCAGACAATAGGGAAGGCAAATAGCGGTTGGCGTGGCAGGCTTCGGTCAGTTCACAGCCCCTGGACCACTTGATGTGTTTCGGAATAGATCCAACAGTTATATTTATCTCCGACACAGGACTCCACTCCACTCTACCAATTAACCAATCATCGCCCGTACCGCTTCTTGGTTCCCGTATATGTCCTAAAAGGGAAACCAATTCCTGATTGGTCAATCTCTAGTAGAACCTCCTGAACTTGTGTTTATTGGTTATCATCAGTATATTATCGCACAACAGGCTGTGTTACCGCGGCGCTATTTTCCATCAAGTCCGCTAAGTCCATAGGCACAGTTGAAAAATGGTTGGAGGTAGGCGGAATCCGCGCTCTCCTTTGATGAATTATGGCCAAAACACACATGTGTCATGTAAAGTATAAGTAGAAGTGTGTCGGCACCTTTTCTATTACGGTAAATTCGACTGATCAAAGCATCAATTCCTTCATCGTGCTAGAAGAAGAATAAGAGAAAGCAATAACGAAAGTTTCCATATTTGGCATTATCGATTCTACAACAGCCCAGGCTACCAACGTCATGCCAGCCACAACTTACCCAGAGTTTAATGAAAATACCGAAGCCCTCGAGGTTGCCAAGGCATTTAGCGAAGGTATTCGCGGTAAAACAATCCTAGTCACAGGCGTTAATCCAGGTGGTGTTGGGTTCTCTACGGCCCATGCGTTTGTAGGTTCTACCTGACAATGATAGCTCTCTAAATTGTGCTTACGCGTGTATTTATTAGGCGTCTCAATCTCCTACGCACCTCATTGTTGCTGGTCGAACACCCTCAAAGTTGCAGGAATGCATTGGCCTTTTCAAGGCCGAGTTCCCCGGCGTAGACTACCGCCCTCTCCACGTTGACCTCTCGAGCCAAAAGTCTGTCCGCGCCGCTGCTGCTGAGGTTCTTTCCTGGCCTGATGTACCCACCATTGATATCATCGTCAATAGCGCCGGTATCATGGGCGTCCCTGAGCGTACGCTCAATGAAGATGGCATTGAGCTACACTTTGCCACAAACCACATCGGTCACTGGCTTCTAACGTGCTCCCTTATGCCAAAGCTTATCAAAGCTGCCGAGGGGAGCCCCAAAGGAGCTACGCGGGTGGTCAATGTTTCCTCGGCCTCGCCCATGGTATCAGTCATGCGCTGGAGCGACATTAACTTCGACAAGAAGAACAAAGATCTGCCTAAGGCAGAGCAACCGAACTACGAGCTTATCAAGATGTGGGGCTACGAAGACGTAGAGAACAAGTCGTACGTCGGTCTTCAGGGCTACAACCAGAGCAAGGTAGCGAATGTGCTATTTGGGATTGGCGCGAATAAGCGACTCTATGAGAAACACGGCATCCTTACGCTGGCGGTCCATCCGGGTATTATAGACACGGAGCTGGGTCGATACTTTCCGCCCGAAAACTTGGCGGCGATCGACACCATGTTAAAAACGGGCATATATACGCGTAAAACATTGGGTGGGGGGGCATCGACCAGTCTAGTGGGTGCGTTGGATCCGAAACTAGGAGTCGGCGAGGTTAAGGATGGCAAGGAGAATTACGGCGCTTTCTTGGCCGACTGTCAAATCACCGACAAGGCTCAGCCCCTGGCTGTATCTAGTTCTGAGGCTGAGAAGTTGTGGAAGCTGTCGGAAGATTTGGTCAAGGAGAAGTTCGAGTGGTAGTCTGGGTCTAACATGCAGAAATGGAATGATGGTGTACTCCATCTGCTGTTCTAAAATTTACAGACTGGTCAAGATAGTTCCTCTATATTTCTTTAAGCTCTCCGAGCTGTGTGCTTGACGTGGTAGTTTCCTTGGAATATGGCTACGAAATACATAAAGAAAGTTGCTAGTCTAGGCATATATAGTTGTAAAGTAGCATGTTGAGCCCATAATTGGTTCTTCTTCGACGCTTGTTAAGTGCTCCTCGTAGCAGAACATAACTATATCTCGAGATACAGGCACTTATGGCTAAACTAGAGATATAATTTGCATGAAAACCCCTTTTCTGCGGGAGTAGGATACAACAAATGCCATTCCTACATACCAAGTCGATATTGCCCGTACAGTCGTTACGCGTCTACATGGTGGTGTTGATTTTGCACGGTATTCTAAGCTATTTACGCCATATCAAATATCCAGCCCAATAAAGTCTAGCGACGGCGCCGCCGACTTCACAAATACAAACCTCAACTAGCTGGAAGTACTGTTATCAGTCAGTCCTACTAACAATTGAAGACATCACCAGGCCAGCACTGATAATGCGTTACAATATTCAGCAACACTAGGTATATCTGCAGATTTAAATAGCTATAAAAAAATAAAAATAAAATTGTAGGTTTAGTGCCCGTAAAGTACAGGCTCAAACTATATATCTTTACAAGGCAAGCTTTGTAATCTAGTAGCACCTAGTTTACTACTTTATATCATATGAAAGGCCACAGTACCTGCAATTGTTCTGGTTTATGTACCGGTGGGTGACTAGTCCAATTTCCAAATTGAATTAGGTTAGTTAGAGTGTGAACGGCTCAGAGTACGGTGTAAATACGCACACCGCCGTCTACAAGACTGTCTGGTGTATTCATGCCAAGAACCTATGGGGTGGCCATATAAACCCTTTGGATATATATGAGGGCCTTCCGGCCCTCGTCTGAGGATTTGGATAGCCAGAAATCAATGGAACTGAGCACCTACCACCTACATCTCAACAGCAAATAGGGTTCTATTTACTCTGTGACCAAACCCTGTGACAAAGACCAGCTAAAACGCCAAGTTTCAGTAGTAGACTCGCACTAATGAGGATTCCATGTTGTCATTTCCCCATGATTCGTTATTTTATGTGGCCTGAGTGATTGCTGAGACGACAAACACCACATTATAAAAGATGTACAGCATTAGAAGATATGTTCTTGCATTAATTTGCAGGAAACTTTTCAGGTTGCCTGCTCTATGCTTGCAATAAATGGACACTCTGCCGCCTTTCTAATTTCTTTTGATGATGCCTTCTGCTTCCAAGCACCCTCTCAGAAATCGAATCCAGCAGCCTTGATCGCACTGAATTGTAGACGTTGAGTTTTTTCTTGCTAATCGTAACCCCTGTAACAGATAGACCCCTAAGATTCGAAGGACTCAGCTTTTGAGCCGCTGTAACAAGCGACAATTGTCTGTAACCTGTCACGACAGAAGCAGAGATCCGGCCCGTACTTAAGGTAGAAGCCAAATTACTAACGTCCGTACTCGATAAAAACGCAATAGAATCTTCCCAGAAATGATCGCTGATCTCGGTGCTATTGATGAGGTCTAATTCAGCATTGGTGTTCTCTGGCCAATTAAGCGCAGATGCTAGATCATTCGCATCTTCGAGGCAGGTGGTACGAAAGGCATCTTTGACACTAGTATTTTGAGTGGATCGTATGGTATCCTGGAAATGATCTCTGCCAACATTCGCTCTGCATATGGATTGCCAATGTTCAATATCGGGGTCAGAATCTGGTCTGGCGGCAAGGTACGTGCCATCGGAGCCCTGGAAGCTAGCTAGTATTCTAGCTTTACAGCAAAGGGAGTGAAATTCGGCGCAAGGCATGTGATGAAAGTCTTTAAAGCTGCATTCCTGTAGATGGGTTCTACTGAATGATAAGTCGGGTCTACTGGCGGTATTGACATTGAGTCCTAAGCATATAATATATGATCTCATTCGATGTATAAGGTCTTGATCCGGGTTTTTATTGTTATGGTAGTCGTTAAGCAGCGCCTTAATGACTTCAAGGAGATGGAATAATATTGCGTCGTACACCTCGTTACGTGAGGCTTGAAGAAGCTTATCAAAGCAATCAGGCGACGAGTGAAGAACTGCAAACGAAAACAGAGGAACTCCAGTAGGTAGATAGAGGCTCTCGTGTAAACCACTACAAAGGTTCAGCAGTTGCCGAAGTATAGGCAAGGAGTCCCTTATAACGGCAATGTGGAGAGGAGTGAAACCAGCGTGCGAGAGTGCATGTATATTCGCGGAATTATGCACTAAAAGACTAATGATATTAGATCTTTGCTGAGTGGTTGTCATATGTCGAGCACTTCCAGGTGCCAACAAAACAGCAATGTGTAGAGGCGTCTCGCCGTTGCTATTGACGCCATTCACATCAACGCCGCTCTGAATCAGGCTATTGACCTCATTTGCCTTTTGACGTCTTACAGCTCGATGGAGAAGTGGTTCAACGTTCTCACTGTGTTCTTGACCTTCAAGAAGCCTTCCGAAGAGCTCGGTAGGACAATCTCCGTGGCTAGCAGCGATGAGAACCGGCAAGGTTCCATCTACGCTTTCTAAAGCAGCGCTTGCGCCGTATTTTAGCAGGACTTCAGCGGCCGCATAGTCTTTAAACCTTAAGGCTAGGTGTAATGGAGAAAATCCATGTTGATCTTGCAGGTTGGGATTAGCCCCGAGCTGCAGTAACCATTCCATAGCACCCGAAATTGATTTCCCACAGCTGCTCAAAACATGCATGGGAGTGGCCCCCTCTCGGTCTTGTCTATTTGGATCGAGATCTGTTAGAAGTGGTCGCAGGGAATTACAGATATCTCCCACTGAGCATGCATAATGTAAAGCTAACCGACCGTTCTTTGAAAGGCCCGAAGCTTTGGCTCCGGAGGCTTGTAAAGCTCTAATAGCCGAGGGACAATGTAGTATCGCCAAATGCATCGATGTCATGCCAGAAGATGGGTTGTCGGCGTTGCTATTTGCACCATAACTGAGAAGTTTTTCAACACAGCTTAGATGTCCGCCGCTCAAGGCAGTATGTAAAGGCGATCTTCCTTGTCCATCTAGAAGGTCACGAATTGATTCAAGTCGATTAAGCTTCTTGGCCGCTTCAAGAATGAAAATGAGGACAGATATAGAACCGTATGATGCTGCAATATGAATAGGGGACATCCCACTCAAATCTCTCTGAGCAAGATCGCTGTTGATCTGCACACATATCTCCGCGGAGGCTATATCATCAAACCTTGCGGCGATGTGAAGTGCCGTAAGATTAGGCGTAGTTGAGTGTTCCGAAGACATATTAGATTCGGCGATTATTCTTGCAGCGAGAGCTGGGTTGCCCCATAATATTGAGATTTGGAAAGGTGTCAAACTAGAGACTGCACTGCCTAGCCTTGTGGAAGTGGTAATTCGAAGTAGCGAAGAGGACTCAGAGACCCTAGTGGCGATACGCTTGCCGAAGTGGAGCGCAGAAGTGCCAGCTAAATGAAGATGGTAGTTCCAATAGCAACAAACATACTCTAACAATCTGTACTTGCTCTTCAATAACTCTATGTCCAGCCAGGTCTCTGATAAGATTCGCTTTTCGGTGCTATTGAATTCTTGAAAGTTCATATAGGCAGAGAGGCTCTCGAGAATGGATGTGTGAGCTTCACCTAATATCTTCGCTTGGTTCCGTTGTATATAGGTCCTTAAAGAGTCGTGAATCAGGCGAATAATGTTTGTATGAGTATCAAGGACGAGTAGGCCGCCGGCTGCTTGAATGACTCGACTAACAGCGGTCATGCCGGTAGGATCGAGGTCAGAATCGCCTGGTCTCGTCGCCAGCGCCTCGAGAAGCTCGGGCACCTGAAGTGGCCTATATGAACAGCTCACCCACTTGATCGCCTTGAGAGCAACTGCAATGTCGTCAATCAGTAATCTTCCCTGTAAGCGAAATCTGTAACGGTCTCGAGAATGTATAGAGATCCTATAACGAGAAACTAACTGAGGAACAACATATCCGTTTCTAACAAGAAAGGGGGAAAACAACAGAGGGTGGCTCAAGTTGTCACTTACGCTTATTGCGTGGCTGCGACTTTACGCGGTCCAGATACATCGAGTACTGCGCGTCAAGTTCCTCCGGCAAACTATCGACCAACTCTAAGATTTCACGAACTGATGCTGCGGACCTTAACTGTCGTGCTCGTAGTATCGCGAGTAGGAACATGCCTTTGGATCTCTCGATAACTCGAGTAACTATCCTTTCTTCAAGTTCCAACTGGGATGAGGCTGTCCTATCCGCCGCTATGTCCTCAATGATATCCGCTATGGCGGTGTGAAGGACAAGTCGTAGATCAGTCTCACATGCTGACATTAATATCGCTGAGTGAGTAAGGGATCGGAGATTGAGATTCGACCTTGATGTGATCAAAATCTTGACTCCCAATAATGAAGGAGAATCTAGGGCTTTCAGTAGCTGCTGTTGTGATGCATCTGGTAGCTCATCAACACCGTCAAAGCAAAGGACTATCGAGGTCTCAGCTTGAGCAAGGTGACTCAACGTATCGAGGCATTCCTGCAGGTTAGGTAATCGCTCCTGCGGGGCCAAGCAGAGGGTTTGTAGTTTGAGCAATGTTTCTAGTGTATCCGGCTTCTCGTAGAGATTATTAGCAGAAGATCGTAGGATGGCCTGAAACAACGTTTCAATGTTATGGAGAGTAGGGTCTTGATGCGTTAGGTATGCTGGTACCACAGCCATAACGTGGCTCTTCTCCTTTTTCTTCAAGTGATCCACGATGGCACTGAGCATAACGGTTTTACCGCAACCGGGAATGCCGTGAATCCATAAACACTTTGCTCCTTCCCCCCTCAACCATTTCTGAAACTCGTCATCGCTATGAATCCAGCGCCCGGTGTTCTCATGGCGCCTATTTGCGATGTCGCTATGCTTGGGCTCCAACTTGATCTTGGTAATAGAGTCGAGAAGCTTCTCTCTCCGCTCAAGTTTGTCTATGGAGTCTGACTCGATAGGTACGGCGGAAGAAAAAGCAATGGCTTCTCGAATAGCAAGAAGATGGTCTTCCCACTCTTCAAGGTCTTTCTTCATGCTTTCCATCGGTTTGATGATATCTACAACCCTCTGCAAGTCGTCGCTGACACGCTTCAGTGCCCTGGTTGTCTCTGTCGACGACTTGAAAAAAAGCTCCCAGCCATCGAGACTGAGAGCCAAATGAAAAAGATTCGTATACCGATTGAGCTCTTGAATAATCTCGTTGCACCGATTCTTTGATCTAAATGCCCAGCGAGCCTTCTCCGAGGCCGTGGGGTTGTCTACAACGGTGGTGTCCCTTAGGTTATCCACGTAATCTTCACATTGTTTTATTGCCCTTCCTACTGTTGAGGATTCTAAAAGTGGTTGCTGTTTTGCTTTCGAGGATTCGAGATAGCCCTGGATCGCACTGATAATGGCCTCGAGATTTTCAAGTTCTAGCTTGACCTTCGCTGACTCTTTTGGAGCATTCTTGATGTCAGAAATGAATTTAGTCAACGATCTAGATGACCTAATAATCACATCAACTGCGCCGATAAGGCCAGTTGTGACGCCCAAGATCTCAGCCATATTTCAAGAGAGAGAAAAGTAGATTTTTTGCTGGTTGGAAATCAGACATTTCACGGCTACATCATAATAAATTGGAGCGGCTAGGTCATGGCGAAGCGGCCTAACACTCAAGGCTTTCGAGTTAGCCTAGCCGGAGCTGTGTCAGATAAGCCATTGGAGGCTATGCTCTCATTCGTAGTACTTAAATACGAAACGCATCGATCGAGACGTATCGCCGCCATTTACATGCCCATTGACGCAGGCTACCATGCGGGCTTTACTGGATGTTGCTGCTGAGGTAAGATGGGAATGCTGCCAAGAATTTTAATGCACTATACCATGCATGCCTTCATTGATCAAACAAGGTGTCTTCGCCCAGCGATTAGTTAGCCGCCGTTTAGAACATAAACCTCCGTCTCTCCTAAGCAATGATCTAAATACATGTTTTCTTCCAGCTTCATCCATATTCACGCTCATTATGCCTCAATAGGTAACCCTTTTTCGCACAGATTAGATTCTATGTACAGTATTCTTGCTATGCGGTCATAGTTTTGTCTTCTCTGCCTAATGCCGCTGAGCCCTGAGGCATAGAGCCTTTTTGGATGTTTATGAACAAGTAAGAAGCTCTATCAATGCTGGGCCAAACCAAATGCCGCCGTGCCTGAGCAAGATAGGGGAATACTCTCGTCTAGGAAAATCTAGTGCATGCTAACGTGCGATTCCATGAAAACACAAGCACCTGCCTCGTAAAACAATTTTCATCTAGTTAGATGAAACAAAAGGTATCAAAGGGTATTCAAGGCAATGCAATGCTGATATCAAAAACGCACCGTTCCCAACAAACTTATCATAAAGGCAGGCTTCCAGTGCTCTTGAAAGGTAGCATGGAAGTAGGTAACAAATAAAAAGAAATTGGCTCATGGGAAGCGCTCAAATGAGCATCGACAGCGACATGTATGCCAAGTACGAGCTAGGGGCAGAGAAGCATCCTTAAAATCCAGATGTGCTCCTCAGCTGACCGAGGGGTTGACCAAAATTGTTACTTTTCCGCAACTTCAAAGGGATCTCTTCTTCGATATCCTCCATTGCGTTGTCACAAGAGCCGTCATTGCCGCCGTCGACAGTGTTGATACTGGGTTTTGAGTTCGTTGGTTCTAGTGTCGACTCCGACAAACTCAATTCAGTGAGAACCGATGGCCTTATATCATTGGCCTTGACCTCTTCCAGCTTATCCGATAGTCTCCTAAGAAATACCTCGTCGGCTGCCGGTCGATTCTTAAGGCACAAAGGTCCCTTTAGCGCTAAATCTTCGTCGCTAGATTCCAATATAGCTTCATCACCAACATTGAAATCATTCCGAACATCTGCTATAGTGTAAGAATCCTGAGCAGGATCGGATTCTGCTGGTTGTTGGGGTTGAATTCGCTCTTCAATGTTTTGTGATATGTCTTGCTCCTTAGGCAGCGTTGGTGTGGAAGTACCGGAACTACCAGCTGTGTTTGGCGCCACAGTAGAATCAACAGTTGGAAGCTGCGAGAAAGACATAGAATGGTTTGGTGTATGTCCAGCATGCATTGTAAGCCGGTGGTGCTCTGGCGCCTGTAATGCTTCCTTGGTTATTTCAGCTGGTGAGGCTTTGGACTCACCCGTGGGCGAACCTCTGTTGGAAGTTGATGGAGATCCTCTACCTGAAACAGTAGTGGGCGATTGTGATCTTCCGTCCGTAAATGTTGACTTCTGAATGGCGGGTGCCCTTAGTCGAACACCCTCAAGCCCAGGAATGACCTCGTTGATGTCGATGGATGGAATCCGCTCTTGCTCTTGGCTTGGGGAAACATTTCCTGGCGACAGACTTTGCATTCGTGGGTCGAGTGGCACAAAGGGCTTCGATTCTGGCATGGTTGAACCCCTTCCTGGCGGCATACTACCTGGTGAAAGGCCATCTGATGGGCTTCGAAACTTGGCAGCTGGTAGGCCACCAGCTCCTGAACTACCAGGGCTGCCTGATCGAAAGCACCCCCCTGTACCCTCAATAGCTCCATCGAGAGATCGGCTATTATTACTAGCACCGCTTCGTGCATTCTTGAGGAAATTGGTCAACTTCGCCAACTCGCTCTCAGCTGCCTCAGTCCTTTGTTTCCAGTCAATAATCTCCTTCTCCAACTTGACTTTCTGATCAGCCCAAATTAGCCGCTCCTCGTCCATCAACGCTCGCTCTTCCCGGAACATATCCTCGGCCCGCGCTCGGCTGGCCTCTAGATGAGCACGCTCAGCTTGCCAGCTTTCCAGTATTCTTCGACTATGTTCTTCTCTACGTTGAATCAGGTTCGCAGTGGTCTGAGGGCTTAGATGCCCAAAGGGCGATATAACTCCCGGGTTGGCTGGGGCCATGGAGGGCGATGTGATGGCAGAGCCCATCGGACGTCTTGTAGGCGAAAGGCTAGACGATCGTGGGTTGCGGGTGGGCTGTAGATTAGTGTGGTCCGGGGAAAGATACTGTCGAGAGCTTGGAGCTCCTGGAAGAGACGGCGTATGATTGTAATTAGGGAGCGGCAATTTCCCAAGGTCAGGATCGAAATACGAAATCTGATTTATTGAGCGAGGTAGAGATAGGGGTGATATAATGGAAGACGAATGGCCGTTAAGATGAGAGACAGAGGTCATGGCATGGTCGAAGGATTCGATAGCGCCCGAGGGCAGGAATGAGTCAGATGGTAACCTCGTCATGGTGAGCATCGTCGTCGTTGAAAGAGCTGTGGGACGGCTGGGGCAGGAGGACTCGGGACTGATTTGGATCGGGTCAGAGGTTGCAGAGGGGTCGTAAGAGCCAAGTATAATTGAATGTGACTGATAGACAAGGTTTCCGTCCACACGCCTGAGGCTTCAAAGTGAACCAGGAACCGAAGTTTAAATGGATTGCGTTAATGCTACCTGGAATGATAGCGGTGTCGGTACTCTGTATGTATTGAGAGGAGATTCTCAGTTACAGATGGCGCAATACATCAGGTGTAGACACAGTCGCAATGGCAGTGATAAGTCGCAAAGATGATTTAGAATTCGTTCGGTGGTCGAATTGAGGAAAAGGGCTCAACCGGTGAACCTTAGGCGACGTTCGACTGTGACGTTATGCTCCCGAGTGAAATTAAAATAAAATAAAAAGCCAATGTACAGAATATCAGAGGAGATTCGTCATGTATATTGTTCTGCAGATCGACGGTTTATTCTATTGGCCGTGCTAGGTTGTATTGTGTTGGCCGAGGCAGAGAAGCGGATGAGTAGGTAATAAACCGGAGTGACGTATTTAGGTCCTGTTCATCTTCACAGCGCAAAGAAAAGGCACTTCGCGAGGAATAACTTGTAAGCTCGATGTACAAGTATACACTTTGTCGGCACGAGCAATATCTAGCTCCTGTTCAAGAGTTGTGAACTGGTTGTTAGTCAGTGATGTAGCGTGGAGAAACAATGAGGAAAGAAAGATTTCCCCGGAAAGCTGAGGATAGGATGCATATGATGTGCTTGGAGGAGGATGAGATGGGAGATGTCTGGCGGATGGGCCTAAATTGGGGTCTTTCCAATTTCGAACATGAATGGGCCCAATTAACTCAAGACCCCAACACTGAACAGGGGGGTAAACGGAGCCACGGGTCCAACAGGAACAAGAGCGGCAGGGGTACCTATAGGTACCTACAAAATATAAGCCGGACTGGAAGAAAAAAAAAAAAAAAGGGAAAGAAGGGGTCTAACAGTCTGGCACTTAACGACAGGCGTGGCCTGACTGCCACCTGGTGCCTAATAGGGCTTACCGCTGTTTTAATTATAAGTACTTTTGATGGACAGTGTTTCTTTACTAGACACATTAGGTGCATACTGTACCTTACTTGTAGATATTCTTTCAAATTGCTGACTGTCCTCCCAACTCACATTTGCTTTTCCCTTTTCAGTTGTCTTAATCACCCATTTAGATACAGAGTAGTCTAGCTCAGGTACCGATGTACAGTACTACCGTAATTCACACACTAGGCCGTCAAGCCGTTACAGTATTCACACGCCATTGTCAGTCCACGATATTCTGTACATTGTACATCGTTTTCCATCCCGAACAAGCCCCTTTTTCTCTACAATGGGCTGCCGATTCGTCCGCACCCAACTTGTAGGCAAATACTGTATCGAAAAGCCCCATGCATGCGCATTGCTGGTGCTCAATAGTGTCGAGCGCCATTTCAGCTTTTGTGAGATAGTCTGTCCATCGCGGCCGGCCATGGCTGATCACATCTTATAAAGCCTCTTTCTTTGTCCAGCCATTCTCCCTGTTGTTCTGCAATATTGGATGTATCAATGTTACTTCACAGCATTTGAGGTGTCCATTAGGGAGACATGCCTGCTGACAACTTTCTTTTTTGGCGTTCAAGTCAGCGAGCCAGCCAGCCAACGCAAGCCAAAACATCCCAAATCTGGCCAATACACTACCTGTTCTGACGCCGCCAACCTGCCTCTCGCTGCGTGCCAGCGTGGCAAACCTGTCATCAATTTTGCTCAACGCGCGCTCATTCCTACTGGACGAGAACATGTCTGATCTGCAGGGGCTCCAGTTTCAGTATTAACAGGAACGGCCCGCAAAACCTTTTGCAGCCAGTATGCCGTACAGACCGACACGTTTCTTCCTCTCTTCCTCTCGCAGGTCGACTGCGGTGATTCACTACGATACTGTACTTGTACAGTACACTATACTATTAATTCACTAGTAACTGTACGCAGTAGTGACGACAATTACATGCGTGCTGGCTGGTCTTGTCTGTTTCCCATCCCATGGCCACCCCACACAAAATCCTCCACCGCCAGACTGAACCCAGCCCAAGGGGGGCTTCTCCCGCTGTTCCGCCGGGTGGGCTGGGCTGGGCTGCCGGGCTGCCATGTTAACGATTTCCCTCTCTGGAAGTCTGTCTTGTGTGTCCAACGGCTGATGAGATGCCAAGGAGGAGCACCAACACCACCAATCAACACTTATTATTATTAATGGATACCAGTCTGCGGTACCTTGTCGGTAAGTTTGGACGACGGTAATGATTTCTTTGTGCGCATCGACTGCTCTATCGAACCATCATCACCCATGCAACGACCAATTAGTACAGTGGTGCTGCCGCTTAACTACGAGTACATACCATCGTGAACTACGCGAGCGCTGCTTCATTCTCGGTAGAATCTGAGATTTTACCAGCTCAGGTGACCAAATCTGCAGGGTCCTATTCGCTCCACCCACACCTGATCTCCAATACATACATAAATACATACATAGTACGAGGGAGTGCTACCCCGATTCTCCGCCGACTGGAAAAGATCTGGACTGCTGATCATTAGTAGTCTGCTTGAAATGACCCCAATCTTCAGCAGACTGCGCTTCGCCTACTGCAAATATCTGTAAAGACCATCTTCGCTTCTGCGCGCGGTAGGTGAAAGAGTCCTGGGCCGCGGTTTCGAAGGTGAGAGCCATGAATAATACTAGTCCTTGTCGGCTATCGGCAATCGGCAACCCTTGAAGTACTGGATCTTCTACACTGCACTGTTGGCTCGACTGAGTAGTCGTTTTCTTTATTCCCGCGAGCGCTGTAGTTTTTGCTTGTATACGTAGTGTGATATGGACGACCGAGTCAATGTTTATTGAATCGAGTAGCTTGCGTCCCACAGCGGGAGCCATAAACACGAGTCAAGGCAAGGGCAAGCAAAATTCTCCAAATCTCCACACGATTTAGTTTTACACGCCTCACATCTCTCGATTGTGAGGTTTTTAGAGCGAGGCGGTCAAGGCGTCCTCAGTTTCAAAAGAATAAACAAAAACGGCGACCATGTGTATGAAGATTAAACAAAAGTCATGCTGTTTCCTAGTGCAGCTGTACAGCAATGACCAGGACCCTCGGCACACATTATCGCGAAGGCATCCAATATCGCTATAACCCTTGCCAGCTCATGCGACCAGGCAGAATTTGGAGATGGCCTCCACTCGCCAGCAATAAGTAAGGCCTCTCTTGAGTCAAGCAACCGCTGCAGGTATTCCCAACCACTCCTCGTCAGGTACGTCGGCGAATACATCGGCGAGTTGCCAAGTCAACAAGCAAGCGCTGGCTAGGGCTGGCCGGCCGACTCTCACTGCTGAGCTGTCAATTTAACCGCGGCAGGATGCTGGACCCCTTAGGACCCCTTAAGACCCTCATCTGTGGGGAACAGGAAAGGGTTAGGGGAGATTTGCAAAGTTTCTCTACATGTACTGCGGCACGACTGCGGCATCGGTGCTCCTCTGAAGGTCATGCGGAATGAAAGATGGGGCGCCCGGCTTCTCGGCGGCTATCCGGCCGGGAGACCTGGTCGGTCTCAACGGTTGCAGCTCTCTGCCTGCTAGAGTCACCTGCCCTTCGTGAAGATGCGAGCCTCGGCGGCCAAGTCTAGACCAACAATTGCATGCTGTCACGGAAATTGGAAAACCATGGTGGCTTTGACATGGAGCTGTTGAGATATCGTGTCTTGTGAGCAAGGAGAAGCCGTTCTTTACTATCAGCATTGGCAAGATCCTCTGCTCCCGTCGGGGCTTCAGGTTATCTCACGACCTCAATCTCATGAATTGCCTCAATCGCTCATAAAGCGACGAATCAGTATTGCAAAGCTAGATGGCAGACTTTACGATCCCCGTTCTCAGTTGCTACCATAGCGTTACGAGGATGGTTTTAGTTGTTCGTAATGGAGCCATCAAGGCCAAATCTGAATGCCCATAACGCATCGGCATTGGCGGCCGTTAATTCATAGAGTTGGAGCCCCGTGCCTTAACCCAGTGGCTAAAATGAAATTCCATTTGCTCTAAGAGTACGGATGCCGATGCTTAGTTGGTTGAAGCAAGATTGAGATTGACCTGTCTTCGTTCAGTAGCTCTCACCGAGGTCGCTCAGTTGAACTTCCTTCAGTCAACGTATAACAGAGATAATTGCAGCGAGCTCGTGGCGACAGCGAAGTCATATTTTGAAGCAATTTGATGCTAGGATCCATTCTGGAATTGCGATCAACTCAAGGGATCCTTGGCACCTACTTGGGCTTCAGTCGAGAATTTCAATGTCCAACTTAAGAATGAGATCAATTCATCATTACGAGGCAGCTACGAGTAGGCAGTGCGACGTCTCTCAATGTACCTCAAGTGGCGTTTCAATGTCAACTTATGAGTGCCACCATCTCTTGTCTGGAGTAACTTAATAACTAATAAGCACTTCGTAAGATTACAGCGCTCAAGACTTCAAAGATGCTAAGCCGAGCTTAGCAAGGAGATATGGAGATCTAAGATATAATTATAACTCTTGTCATTCCCGTTAATGAATTTGATCTCATCAGAGAGAAAACATGCGCGCGTCTTCTATTTATGTGATATCGTGAAATCAATTGCTAGAACATACACGTAAGGGACTCTAGAGCAAGCCCGTCTTGGTATTACCACCAGCCCACCCGACATAAACATCGCAGCCTGTTGGCCGGTCCCTATACCAGAGCGTGATTGGCAGTTTAACTGGAGAGCCTGCTTAAGAGCTCCGCGGATCCCAGTACCTGGGTTCCAGTTGTGTTTGCGGTAAGGAGTTGTTCATCATATACGCGTTCAGCCAAGCATCTCGATTTCAATTAATAGATCTTTCCAGCTTTCGGTTATACGTGGTAGGCACATTCATTTCATTTGTCTCTTTGAATTAATAACCTCTTATTTCTGAAGTACCATCGGCTATGATGGGTCACCAACATCGTTACGCAAACAGGGTTCATTCAAGGAATTTATTCTGAGCTATGTGACAACCCATCTCGGACAAAGGCTAACGTATCACAGATCAAACAGGTTTTTAAGCTAGATACTAAATAAACAGTTTCTCATTACCATTGTGGCATGCTTGATCATGACGGCTCATCCGCCTGTTGCATTCCAAGGAAGTCAATCCAATATTCTATATAAAGGCGGACAATTCGAGCTCCCGGTAGCATCTGGCATTAGCCTTTCGCCAAGCACTAAAGACTCGAATATCGGTGACACAAACACTGCGCGAAGAAAAGCGAGTGACCATGAGATACACGAACATCATCATTGGGCTGATCTCGACCCTGGGCGTCTGTGACAAACAGGTGAGGACATACATCAGCAGGCCAGTATCCATCTTTTGATGCAGTAAAGCCAACCTAAATAGGGGCTTAATACGCGCCACGAGAGAAATCCTAACAGCCATGATCCGCCCGAATCCTTCACAATCCAACAAGATGCTACGGATCCCATCGGCGGGGAGGTGAGCCTCAGTGATACAGTTCAAGTAAGCAGTGTCTGCATAGTCGACTTTACGATAACATCTTAGCATTACTTCTTTTAGAAAGACGCGGCGTTCTTTTACAAGTATGCTGACTATAGGCTCTCGCTAGAAAAACGAGGAACAGATTCGTCGCTTCAAACCAGGCCCAGTGGATTTCCTACCTAGGGGCCTGTCGCCGAGACCGAAGGGTCCGCGTCGCTCAGCGTCAAACGAACAGCGACGGGGCTTCGTAAGTAATTCTTCTCTTTCATTCTAGGCAGCTATGTTACAATGCTCTCTCTGATTCCTGCTTCATCCCCTTAGTTCCATATTCCGAAACTATCCGGCCCGTGCCTCTTATGTGAAACGGCCATCATTTAAATACATTCCGCAGTTACCCTGTCCATTATTCGATACCTCAAATATATAGCTCGTCTATACTGCTTCTATTCGTCGTCTACTGGCCAAAGACACTGCTGACCATGATAGTACTCCCTAAACTGCCACATCCACAACTGGCCCTCAGCGGCCGTCGCCCCGCTCCACGATGCCTACAGCTGGATGTATCAACTCGAATCCGAGCTCTCGGCATCAGGACAGCAATGCCATCGGTACTGGTGCAAGGACTGTGCGGCCGTATGGCTCTGCAACGAGAATCTCGGATGGATTGGGAAAAACAGCATAGTGATTGCAGATCACATGAACGCGCTCTTTGACGGAGACAACGGCTGTCTTGATAAGGGGAACTCGAACATGGTTCAGGGACAGGTAACTCTTCCATTTTCTCTCGTCACGTTCATATAGATCGCCAATTCCTGTCCGCTTTCCTCACAGGTCTTCAATGCGAGGAGGTGAGACAAGGCTATTGCTCTATGTTTTGGGCCGATTAGTTCTCTCCAATACGCCAAAAGAACTCTAGCTGATATACGATATTCCTAGGTGTCGGATTCCGAAGGCTGGAGCGTTCTCGTTCGAGGTGGCGAGGACTGCTCCGTTGATCCAGGAGAGCAGCCAATATTTTACTAGAAGACGTGCGGAAACAAATAGCGATAGTTTACGGTGAAGCCCATATGGCGAATGCTGGGCCATGTTTCGACTGATTAGCTTTTCTGCTAGGTGTCTTAGGTAGTTAATAAGGTGATTAGGTTGTGATCGTGTAGAGATATATGTGGTCGTTGCTTAGCAGAACCCAAGTCATGTGATAATTACAAGTTCAACTCAGCCACTGTTCAAGAAGTTCTTGCTTGTGTTTTTTTTTTTTTTTTTTGCGCATGGCATGCCAATAAGAAAACGCGACGACCCATTTCATATGGCACAAGATAGCATTAGAGACTCCTAATTGCTACTTTGACTTGGACCTCATCACTTCAGAACGTTCCAGTCCCAGTCTCAACTATTCTCAAGTTCTACATCACTGCATAGACGGTAAAAAATAGTTCTCTACATGAACTGTTTTACACTTCAATAATCTTGCATTGAGGATTTGGAACATGTGGCAAACATAAAGTTTTGTTTTGTTGCTTGAAGGAGCCTCATTACGGACGACCACTTATGCAATTCACAAGCTACCGCGACAGTGGGTGTCTGCTTGACGTATGAGCGAAGCGGTATATGATAGATTCTATAATATTTCTATAAGGAAAGACTCGAGACACTCTCCCATCTTCAAAGCTTCGTAATCACATAGCAACGCCGCAGGGTCTATAAGTCAGGAGCATCTAGCTCAGAATCTGAAAATGAACCATGAGGAAGTATGGCTTAACTTAGGAAGGCGGCTAAGTCCGGCTATGGGATCTCTCACGCTGTTCCTATCGCTGTTCATCGTCACATACAGTCTCTTTCCCAAACCCACGTAGACCTTAGTCATTGAATGTCTACGACGTGTTTGCAAAGGTCTCCATATACAACGACAGTGAGCGATGATACCTGTATCACACTACGACAATAAATTTATTTCATGCTTTGCAATACGGATATTCACTCTGAAAATCCGCTTCTATGAGATCTGTGGTTACCCACAATGGTGGTCCTATACATAGGTTTGTTGATATATATATATATATATATATACTATACAGTTGTTAGCATCTCCTTTACCTCCAAGTGCCAATCTCGAGCACTAGAACGATGAGAACCTGTTACTGAAATATTACCTAGTTCTCTAGGCTCATTGATCTACTGCTTTTCATGTCTGTTACCAGTTTCTGCTAGGACACTACTCTAAAGAGGAGACCACATTGCTGTGCGACGTTGCCTTAACCCCCCTGCCACGAGCAACTTACCCGGTGAATAAGAGGATTAGTCTAGCTTCCAGAGACCAACAGCAGTAGGTAGCACAGCCATGCACGCACTGTTCATGCGTCTCACATAAAATATTCTTGTCAAACCCCCTACGTTACCCGTCCCCCGTCCTATTTCCTTACTTTCGAAAACGGAGCCGAGCTGATGGTAAAAGTACCATCTACCTTTTTTTTTTTCCCAATACGTAAGAAAAGTTAATTGACAAGCCACAGCTGACGGGGTGTTTCATCTGATCCCGCCATGCCTCTACCGGCGTCTTACCACGCACGATTACGAAACGCCGTGTGTAGGCCTTAAGCCCCTAGTACCCTGTAAGCCAGCTAGAGTGCCAGGCGCGCCCTATACTAGCCCGCACATCTTCCGGATCAGGCTTTCCGCCCGGCGAGCTAGTGATCTGACCGGAGTGCATAAAGTAGGCGGTCCTGCTGTGGCGGCATCCAGCCCGTTTGGCTGGGCGCACGACAGAGTCCGTAGAACTGGTTGGCGTGGGAGCGACTAGCTAGCCATCGTCGCTGGTCTCAATTGCTCTGGCATCTCGACGTACTCAGGACGGTCTTTGCCCTTGGGGCTGGTGGCGTGATAATGATGATGGTCTGGACAGCAATTGGCCTCAAGATCGGGCATTGTTTCCTAGTTACCCAATGGTACGTGCATATACTGTACGCCGTCTGGTTTATCCTCGGTGGTAATGGAACAATGGAATCAATATGCGTATATTAGCCTAGGCATCTAATATCTGAGCTTCACTGTGTTACCTCCCGCCACTGCCCAGAAATGCGGCTCCCGCCAAGTGATTGAGCCAAGACGGTACAGCCAGGCACACGGATGGGGAAAAGTTAGCCTATTTGCTCTCCCGCATACCTTTTGCCCCCAATGGTAGAAAGTGTTACATTCCTTTAATGTCTATACTGCAAGACTTATCGAATCGCGTCTCTGCTGTCATTCTATCAGGCTACTTGATAGATATCTGACACCCCCGCAAGACCAGGCAGGCTGAAAAAGCAGGGAACGGAATTCCCCATGGAGGGGGAAAAGGGAGCTTCAGCTGTATCCACCGGCTCACGTTCTCAGTGAGACGATGTAATGGATGACGTCTGCGAGGGACGATGCGACATCAATAATGTTACCAACTCCCAAAGCAGAGTGCATCCTCATACATGATTCGCACGATGCGGGTTGACCGCTGCTGTGGCTGCAACTACGCCTGCGGTCACAGTGGTGGTGATGGAAAAGGTAGTGGTGTGAGTGATATTCCGGCATCAGTTCCTCTGCTGTTCGGGTCCAGGCTTCTTCTTCCCATGGAAATACTGTGGACTGATTCCCCTCTGTGCAGTGGATCGGGGACTCAGTATTTCATCAAGGGTTTCAGCTGCAGCTGCACCTTTCTGTCGAGTAGAATCAGGAAAGCCGAGGATGGGCTTCTTCGTCCCATCCATGCAACCACCACTCAAACACATACCTACCGACAGAGGCGTTGGCCCCCGCGTTATCGACCCCGCGTGTATGTATTGGTTTGTTTATGGGGCGAGCATCGTGGGGCAGCTAGGTTTGCCCGGCTCAGCTCCCGCTGCTTGATCCTCACGAACTACGATCTCCTATCTGTAGCCAAGAAGCTGTCATACTGGTAACTGCGAGCTTGGCACATGCAAGAAGAATGCAGAAACGTAATGTTTCATTGAGCGTCACTCTACGACGCCGTGGATAGTCCCTAGGCTTGTTAGGCCACGATAATACTAATCTGAACTAAGTAGAGGAAGGGAGTCTAGGGTGATATCGATGAGGTAGGAAGGGCTAGGGTTCAGCACGCATGTGCGTGCTGCAGAGAACTTTTCCATTGGCCTTCCGCTCCCTTTTCCCAGGGACCTAGGTTCGGGAGAAGAGGGGCTCATAATTCACTGCTTACCTTTTGTGCCACGCCCCTACTCACCGTATTGTACAATTCAGCCGCCCCGTTCCGTTGCTGGTAGCCGGGCATTAGATTTGTAGCGTATCTCGGTACCGAAGCGGCTGCGCAAGAGTCTCGTGGTAATTCGTCGTCTTGTGTACAGAGGTAAAGGAGCATGTGGTCGGTAAACTAAGCATCAAAAGAGTAAGCTGTCAACCCTACTTCTCCGACTAACATGTAGGACGTGTCGATCGTGAGGAGACAAATCCGCGCCCAACGCCTCGCAACCTCGTCCACGTCTCGCTCTCTCACTAGTATTCGTAGAAGGTAGAGGTGCGTAAGGGTGTTTAATGCTATTTAGGACGGCGGGCACAAATCACCGCGCTGCCCGCCCAAGAAAGCGAAAACAATAAGAGACAGAGCTGCCGGCCAGGATAACTGGATAGCAGGGATGACCGCACATTATAGTACATGGCCTCCTTCTCCTCCGGGGTGATCCTATTGCAACCGCAGTAGTGGCGGCGGTGTCAATGAGGCGGGGCATGAAGTACGTGCGATGTATTCAGGGTCGTGGTCGGTGTGGACGACAAGGTTTAGAGCACGGGGGAAAAAGAGTGCCGTGGCATACATGTAATTATGTTGTACGTTCAGATAATAATATGCAATATGCATATCAACTTGCCGTCAAAAGCTTGTCCGGTCTCATTCTCTCATGGCTGCGGTGGAGAGCCGGAAACAGGCTTTCTAAGCACTTGGGAGACATATATGACAGAATTTAGTAGCGAAGGATAGAGGCTCACTAGGAGAAAAGCAACACAAACCGTTTGATTGTATGTACCATGTTGCGGTGTGCAATGCTACCATGCGATACAACGATCTAATGGTCACCGTTGGCGATGAGGCCAAAGTCGCATGTTCCCCGCTAATGTTAACGATGACGAAGGGAAATCCCACCTGTTTCTTACCTTTCCTAAAGGCAGTATACACTACATAGGTATTATGTATGCGTCCACATGGTGTAGGGCAGGGAGTCCACAGGTATATTATAAGGGTCTAGTTGGACAAGCAACCCCCACAGGATCCCAGCATGTTTTGTTCACCTGACAAACTCATGATAAGCCGGCGTATATAGTACAGGTTTGACATCCCACGCGGGAAGGGTCTGAGCGGTTAACTGCTATATTATCCTGCCGTGTCTGGACGAGCTGGTGAGAACAGTAATTATCGGGTGCGCACCTAGCGAGCTGGAACTTACGTTAAATTGTTATAAGAATAAAGTATTGGATGGATAGAATGCCGTCTGGCCGGGAATGCTAGAAGACCGATTAGGTCACAGCGATCAACTGCTTCACCACCCATAAGCGGTTGGTCTGCACTTGCATCATGCAGGTTTTCTTCCAAGAAAAATTGCTTGTTTTATTCCCTGCGCAACTTGTCGTTATTACGGCTATCGGCGCAACTTGCGCAGTGCTCACTGGCAGCATTCGATCTGTTTACTCTCTGGTCGAGCAAGATGAATCGCGGGAATTCTCCGATGGGGCTTAATGCATTGGCCGTCCAGAGGAGAAGAGAAAAGAAAAAGACTACGGGGAGCCAAGAACGACTTGCAGAACGATCCGTAGCCCTGGGAACCTTGGCTTGCCTGGCACAAACTGAGGACCGGGTAAAACCCTTGCCCTCCAAGGAGAACCTAAACGATCCATCCGCGCCTATTTTTTTCTAGAGCAAAGTGACAGTCGATATTGGAATCAGCCTATCGCGCGCGTGTGGCACACCTGGGCGCGTTGTCGCTGCTTGTAACGAGAGCCGCTGACCAACGCCACAAATCAAGCGTTGTACTACACTGCTTTACTTGTCAATACTTCTGCTCCGTTTATACAGTAGTTGAGTAATTATACCACGACTCGTGATTAGTAATAGAAAGCAGAAGAGATCGGTGCATTTAACGCAAAAGGGAAATGCAATCGTGGAGTCTCCGGTTTCGATTTCGTACTTCCGCTTTATACTAAGACTAGATGCTTGTTAGTGTCTAGTATAGCTGGTCTATCATTCGCTCTCGCTCAACTTCGTCTCGGCCTTTCGGCAATTGCAGATTCGCCGCGCATTCGTGCAGCTAACCTAGTAAGCGGCCGTAGTTACAGGTGCGATAAGACATACGGGCTGTGGAGTTTCTCATGCCGGAAATAACTAGTTGTAGAGCGGCGAGAGCTCGCTATCCGATTTTCGGTAGTGCACCCGCCCAGTGAGTTGTGCGTCTACACAGTAATTACTGGTGATAGGGCAAAGGCTATGCGCTACCGCATCGATGTTATGCATACTTGTTACACAACACTAAGCCGGACCAAACTGTCGGATCGGCATCTTGCAGCGGCTCTCTACATGTAGTAATCCCAATCAATACGCCGAAGACGGTGAGCAGAGTTTCTGTTGGAGGCATGATTAACTTCAAATTTTAAACATTTAGTTTGGATAGCTGCTATACAGCCATATGTTGAGCTGATGGCTAAGTGCTTCCAAAACCTTCAATTAACCCGCCGTTCGTCTTCATCTTGAAAAACTGCGACTCATTGCGGAAACTGCTCCGCACAAAAGTCAAAACTCTCTATAACAACACAAGGCAGCACAAAGGCTGCCACAAGGTCTCTATTGTCTCTCCAACTCTTAACTCGGATACACTCCCCGGCTGAATACACATTCTGGTGACGAATACTTTCGCCTGCAAATATGGTTTAAGAATACCCCATCGAGATACGGTGGTGCTTGTAGAGAGATATAAAAAACAGAAATCATATGTACGATGTCGGCATACTAGAGCAACAAGCCCCATTGCGTAGCCGAATGCATATACTCCATGTCCACCTAGTGATGCCACCACCGATGCACAGGGATATCTCCTGCCGTAACGCCGTCGTATGGACATGACCTCGAATCAGTTAAAAAGGAAAGAAGATGAGAACAGTGGCTACTAGGACCACAATAGTGCTTCGGGGGTTTAATCTGAGACTAGTAGCCCGGTTTGCCAGGCATCGGCGGTAGGCTGTGTCCTGTGCTGACAGGAGGCAAGTGGTTGTGACAGAAAATCTTGCCAGTACTACTCTTCATGCAATCTTTCTTGGAGACGTCGATGAACTTTACCGGATCATCGTAGCTCTCGAGTTGGCAGCATTCTACGTTTTTCATCCACCTGTTGGTGATAACGTCGTTCATCGTGACACGTTTCCTCGGATCAGGGTGTAGCATGTTTAGTAACAAGCGTCGGAGTCCGACTGGCTTGACGAAATATTCAAATGGCGCTAATTTGGGATATGCATCCTTGGCGTCAGGCTTGGACGCCTTTTTTGCATCCGTCTTCTCCCACCCAGCTACCAAGTCGTTGTAATTTTTCTGGTTTGCGGTTGTGAGTCCTGCCTCAGCCTTCTCCCAAAGATTGGCACTGAAGATCAGATAGATCATCACAATAGCGGAACTCCACACATCTAGTGCTCGAGGGTCGTATTCTTCTTTTTTGCTCAGAACCTCGGGCGCGATGTAAGGCAAACTGCCACAAATACCCGGCTTACAAAACCGCACCTCGCCCATAGCAACGCCGCACTGACCCCCTGCCTCTCTCAAGCCAGGATGTATGCCCGAGAACACTTCTGAGACGCCAAAATCGGTGATCTTTAACTTGCTTTCCTTCGTGATGAGAAGGTTCTCTAACTTGATGTCACGGTGCGCAATGCCGTTTCTGTGGAGATAGTTGATGCCCTGGCATAATTGCTTGAAAAGGCAAAGTCGATCAATATCACGGCCCTCCTCTCTTAGGTATTTCTTCGATACTAGACTGAATAGATCTCCTTCCGAGCAGTATTCCATGATGTGATTCCATCGTCCATGGTCTGTGCACAATCGAACTGTCTCGACCACATTGGGGTGATGTAAGCTCTTGGCTATGCTGTACTCGGACTTAATCTTCTTCTCGTATTCCCCGGTTGTTTCGGACGAGCTCTTGGACCGAAATTCCTTGACGGCGTAAAGCTCCCCAGGACAACCCTTGCGTGCCATTAGAGTGACCTTAGAAGTGGCGCCCTTGCCTAGATGCTTGCCGTGTCGCCCAAATAATTTGTGTTGATACTCAAATTCCTTGAGTAACTCGGCAACATCGACAGTGAAATCATCAGGAAGGCTTAGGCTTAGTCTTCGGGCCTTCATACCGGTACCTGCATCTGGCGGGATTGCCCATGGCTGTCGTGCCAAATGATCCTCCTCAGGCTTCTTTTTGCGCTCTAGACTCCTAGCTCGGCGAGGTGGGTGGTTTCTAGAAGCACCAACAAAGTTAACTCTCTGACGGAGCGAGAGCCCTGTATAAGCTCTATCTTTCTTGGCATGGTTATCAAAAAAATCGCGCGAGGTAGGCATTGGAGTGGCATCGGCTTTGTCTTTGGAGATAGGAGCCATCTCAAGAGGGGAGCCGGGCGATGGAGGCGTATTGGACCTCGTCGTCTCAACCGATCGGTGATAGGAGAACCGGCGGCGGCTTGGATTGGGAGCCATTTTATTGGCTGTCGCAAGGCTGATCGCAGACGCGTCTGCACTATAACTGGGCTCCTTAACCGAGGATGTTGCACTAGTCGCACCGGCTGCACCGTTCTCTACCATGTGGGAATTGCTGCGCCGGAACAACGACGACATGGCTCGAGACAAAGTAGACGACGAACGTCGAGAGAGAGGTCTCGATGTAGCCGGAGTGGATGGGGACTGCTCTGGATTGGCTGCAGCGGGCTTGGTTGGTGTAGTGAGTTCCCTCGTCACTAGCGCAAGTGGTGTCGTTGGAGATTGCGCTGTTGTTGACTGCGATAGAGGCGAAGGAGCCGGTTGCGCCAGAGGTACTTCTAAGTAGTCCTTGTTGAACTGACTGACAGAAGCGTCAGGGTGCTCTGGAATGCCTGATGCTTCTCCGGGACCATTAAAAACAGAGTCGTGAGAATGGTAAAAGTCGTGATTATCGCAGAAGCGAAAGTCCCGCGACTGGCGACCGCTAACTGGCGTAACAGGTTCGTTGGGGAACGATTCACTGCAGGTTTCCTCGTCGCATTCTTCGGGAATCGGGGTGGTGAGATCTGTAGGATGCCGTCGCAGTGAGTCTACAGGAGTCTGAAGAGAACTACAATACGACGAAGTATTCAAGGATGATGAGGAGGCAGAGGACGAGAGCTGTTCTGTAGGTGGAATGATTAAACCAATAGTGAAATCAAAAAGTGAGCGATTAAGGTCGGATATACCTGTACGAACTGATTTAGACGAAGATGACGGAATAGGTCGCGGGGCAGGGGGGGCGGTCGTGGAGGAAATTCCCGTTGTACTTGTAGGGGAGCTGGACGCTGCTGCAGATGTAGTGCTTGTAGAAGTAGGACCGGGGTTGGCGTCAGGATCTGGTTGCAGACCGGAATTGGAATTGCGGGCGGCCGAGGAAGAATAAGAGGACGACGATGATGACACCGCTGACACCGGCGCTGTCATGAGCACCTGCTGTGCCGGTGGGGCAGCCATGGCCATTGTCTATTGTGTGTTCGCGTAGGTGAATCCTCCTGCCTGCCTAGCACCTGGACTATGAGCAGATTCCCGGTTATAAGCCGAGATTCCCAAAGGTTGGGTTTCCTGGTAAGCACCCGTGACTGCAGCTACAGCACGGTGGACACGGGCGGTCGGCTTAGGGGAGATGCTGTGCTGTCACAGGGCAGTGCGGCGAAAGGACCATAAAGAGACAAAGAACCACGGCCCAAGGTGAGTAGTGAAATGATAAATCGTGGGCAGAGGAAGGCTTTCCCAAACCGAACCCAGAGGAATATCAAGACAGAAGGGGGGAAAGAACGGACACCAGACGCTGCTGAGGCGGCCTTATAGGTGTTATAATAAGTGCCGCTACAGAGGCTAGCGACGAGTAGGGCGGGATGGATATAGAATTAGCGGCTCTCAAGCCCTAATGCACGCTGCAAACCTGCAGGAAAGGGCGCTTACGGGGCGATTTACAGACGATGAGTGCCCCCCCCTTGTTGAGACGGGGGTGTACTGATCCACTGGCCACTGCAACGAGGTAACGTTGAAGGAATGACGCCTATAAGTGGGACGTATTAAGCCTTGGTTTTAGTGCTGTATCTGGTATTGGACCACGCTGAACATCCTAAAACGTCAGAGTCGGTCAAATTCCCACAAGGCCCATGTCCTGCACCTCTGAGAATGTGCCGATATAGCTACTTGGGGTATTAGTGGCAACGGCTAGGCGACTAAACTATCGGCTCGGTGATGTAAACTTAGAGGAGAGCCGTAGTTGGTCCGAAAAGACAATAATACTAGAAGTAGAGTCTGTTCGGCAGCTTCAGGTGACACCTTAAATCTACGTCCGCTGTTTGAATGACGCTGGTCGAGGAAGAATAGGTTGTAAGAGTCGTTATAGTCTATATTAGCGGAATAGGCGTGACTGTTAGTGATGGTAGCCTTTTCTTGTCAGTCGAGACGAAGAGGTAGATATGAGAGTTTGAACTCTAAGTATGCACTAGGGAATAATATATTTTATAGAGCGAGTTTTGTCGAAAGTTGAGGCGGGAGCTGTGAGATCTTAAGAGAATGGCTCTGCACGCTTTCTTGGCTGATTCTTCTTCGAATGTTCGATGCAGCTAAAAGCTGCGGCACCCTGGTTCCAGTTCGCTCTGCTGTCAAGGAGTGTTGCACAGCTGGCGGAGCCGAGAAGAAGTCGATTGGGCCTAAAGATCTACGTTACTGGATGCCAAGGCAGAAGAACTTGGGAAGCGTAGAAGGGCTTACGTTGGGATTCAGGAGTTTATGGTCGTCAGTTAATCTATCAACTGCCCGGCATCAATGTTGTATGGGTGGTGGGTCAATGCATGCATGTCTGAATGGCATCCACACGCCAGTCTGAGGTGGATGCTACGGACAGCTCTCCGTTGATCTTTTCTTCTCGTAGGTACAGTACGTGTGAAGCCGCAAGATCACGCCGGTTCAGACTGTAGTGTGATGTATGTACTTGGCGTGGGTGTGGTTCGAATCGTCACAGATTGTGTTGGTAGATAGAAATACCAGAACATCTGCCGGACTTCCCGCTAGTGATGTTGGTGAAGCAACTGCAGAGAACAAAGGATAATTTTCAGTTTTCAATCAATTTCTGATATGTACAAAAATGTTGGTTGAATTGTAAGCGTATTAGTCGGTGGTCTTCAGAACGTGGTCAATAGAGAGCGTAGGATATGGTTGGTCTAGGATATCTCAACACTTATAGTCCCTGATGGGAACTCCTATTTGCATAAGTAGTCTAGTCAAAAGAAATGAAAATGTATCTGGGTAGGTAATGAGGCCAAGAGTCGCCCAGCCTTCTGCTATTACCCGATTGAGGTATCATAGACTTTGGGGCGCCGTCAAGTGAGATCAGGCGTAGAAAACGGTTACGCGATAGTTCAATGTACATTCTACTGTATCTCATGTCGGGCATTGCAGCTCGAGACGTACTACCCATAATGTGAGACACCGTCCATCGACAATGATTCTTGGATTCTTGGATTCTGTTACCTTATCCCTCAGTCTGTAAGCGTGTGGTTTAGTTTATCAAACTGCGAGAGCTGCAGATGCGGTACCGTTCCAGTACCATAGATTGGAACGTAATTCAAAGGTAAATGCGTGTTGTGCCTGGCTAACAGACATGGAGGTATGTAAATAATGAATACTCTAGATGCCTGGTCACTATTTTACTGTGGATATAAATCAGCACTACTCTTGCTAGAGCTGTTCAGTCAATTCTGTCATTTTCCAGCTTCAGAATGTGCATGCAGTATGTTGCAGTATACATATTGCCCCCTTATTTAGAATCAGCGAGGCGAAGTATAAACAAATGCCTCATCGAGCTGTCCAGTCCCCATCATTCAAAGCGGGTATAATACCAACTATTACTATTAGAGATAAGCCGGATACATGACGCTTGACTCCAGGGGTCCACAGTGCACTTTGTGGGGTTTGTTTCGTTGGGAATGCATTGCCGCAATTTTACCATACTTACCATCTCTCCTCCGTAGCTAGCAAACTTCGGTAATACTCAACGAACAGAAAGCTTAGCTATAGTTTATTATTCCTATGTAGTATTGTACATCTGAGAAAGATATCCGTCAAGCAACAGTCTAAAGTACCACTTAGTAATTTGACGGAATGTGTTGACTTCCTATACAGCAGAATTAGTGGAAGAAAGCCCGCGTGCCCCTCGTAGTAGCTGACAGACGCATCTTCGATAATCGTCTAGCCAAGGGGCTTGTTAAAGTGAGCTGCTTCAGCGAAGAACTTAGTACGCTTTTTGGCTAAGTAAATAAGGATAGATACTCATCTGGGCACCATTTTAAACTGCGCTCATACAGCTAGACGATGTTCTAACACTTTCTCTTAGCTCTTTCTCCTATAGCCTCTAGTCTAGGTTATAATTCACGTCTTACCCCTACCTTAGACCCGCTGCCGAATGAGTTTCTTGCCCTATTTGGTCTCTGATCTAGCGCCCTAGATAGACCTAATACAGGGTTTACGGGATGTGCTTGGCACTGGCTCGTACAAAACTTACTTGCGAATTGTAATCGTCGTTCCAGGAAGCGCTATGGAGCACATTGGCAATACCAAGAACTTGTAAACAATTTGAAGTCTTGGACCAGTGCTTGGCGTAGGCAATTGAGTTCGCCCAATGAGCTGTTAGTACCTCATCCCTTTTGCCCGCCATTGGGTTACAAGAGATTGGACCAATTCGATTTCTAAGGTCCCAGGCCTGTAGTATCTTTTGTCGTATTTACCATTGGATAATAACAATAAACGACATTTATCATTATAACGTTCCGATGCCAGTCACCGTAAGACCCCTTCTGTCTGTTTTATCTTAATTATGGGCGCAAGAACAACAACATGTTATTACATGCAGTGAAACATCTACAAGTAGACAAGCTTTTTGAGTTCCAGATATTTATGCGCGACACCATCATCTCACTAGTTCTATACGCGACGGTCGAATTTGGTTAGATGAGCAATAACGCGCAAGCAAACCCTCAGATACAGCGCGGACACTAAATCTAATATGGTACTAAAGATGCGGAGAAACCCCCCACGATAATGAGTAAAATGGTTTGGTAACCGATTAGTAGGTAGTTTTCGCCCATGCATTAAGCTTTGTTGCGGCGGCCGGCATCTGGCTCCGTATAGCATAAACAAGTCGGTGGAATAGCTCAGTCAATACATGAAATCCTAGTTACCAATGTTAAAATACTGGCTTGTACGCATCTCGTGATAATCCGCAAGTTACCATCTCGAACTTTTGTCGGTATGAACCCCGATGCCATTCTTAGCAACTTATACGTACCGCAGAATCTTAGAAGTGCCAACAGTTCAGCAGCAATAAGCTTAGTAGCGGCCGCTTCATTGGCTGATTTATTGACCTCTCTTAGGAAAATAACTATGACTAATGCTCCTTGCTTAATGTGAAAGGTTCAATATTGTGTTCTATTTTAACGGTTAGCTCTCACGCTCGCTTTATGGAATACAACATCCAATCAATTTTAGTTCGCAGCCGCAGACATAATCGCATATTTCACTGAACGACCTGAGCTTGATGAGGTATATTTACCTACGCTTACGTGCGGGTTGCGAGTGAGTATCTGAAGCTCCGGCGTGGTTTGTCCTATGGCGCCGGTATCGTCCAAAGTGGCAAGCCGCAAATAGCTCGTTTAAAGAACACACTTCCCAGCAAACTCAAGTTGAAGTTTCAAGATCGTATATGCCCCGCTCGCCCGTCCCAGAATGACGAGAAGCGCTGTTCAGTGGCTCGCTTGATCTCACTTGACCTGCAGTTGTCCAATTACTGCAGAAAAGCTGCAGCACCAATTGTTACACGGCACGAATTTGATCCTGCTGAGTTTTCATCTCTCGTGACCCAGGCAGCCCTCAGCTGCATATGTATGCTCCTGCATTAGTCGTCGTAACTTGTAGCCACTTTGATTATTTGGGAATGAGACGTGCGGAACCCGTCTTGGCCCTCCAAGAGAAAAATAAGATTCAGATTTTGTCCATGTTGGATGCTACAATTAGATGGCCAAGAAAGCTGTGTAATTGTTCCGGTGTCATCGTGTAGTCGAAGCAATCAGCAACTTGGGGCTCTTGGCAAATGTCTCGTCTAAAAGGCTCTCAAAGGAGCGATGGCAATTTGGTACGACCTTGGCTATACGGTGTGCGTAGCATAGAGATCATTTCATTTCGTTCATTGTTCACAACGCTCTTCGAAGCATTGTGAACACTGTGCCCAGGTACTCGAAGGATTACTAGCTTTGCTGCACAGCTCAAAGGCAGTACTGTACGTTAAAAAGCCTGGGATAGATTTGGAAGCAATTCCAAATGCGACGGAGCTTTTGGTACGTTGTCATCACGACTAGAAAAAAAAGGAACAACTACAGCTAGTACATACGTACTGCACAGCAAGGCTAGCTGACCTCTAATCATCATGGTGAGAACGAAACCACGGGGCGACCGCTTCTTACAATGATAATATGTAGACGCAGTCTAAGTTTGGGCATATGCACGCATGTGTTATTGCTCTTTCGGTAGGATAAAATCCCCACCGATCGCAGAGCGATTATGCATCACCCTTCACATCCTTTCCAGCCCTATATGTCAGCCCTGGACACGCCAGAGCCACGGACTGAAAGTAGCGGTGAAAAAGCTTTCATAAAACGAGCACCAGAGCCGTCATCATAGCAATTATCCATTTCCCGTTAGGAGGGCGAAAGGGCGTATTATGACTACTCTATATATGCGTTCTGCTGTCATTGGCAGTCTATGAATCAGCTGTTTGGTTTCTACGGCTTGCAGATTCGCAATGTGAGTTTCTTCCGGTGAGTGACGGCTCACCAGACCCTAGCACGCCTAGTCCAGTCCTAGCCTGTGTAATCTTGATCGCGCTGTAGCTATATTAATACAAACCGACACGACGAGATGCCATTTGCAGCGGCATGCATGTAGCTTAGCGCTTATAGTTCTGACTCCGGATTTTCCTCCCCATGTTAATCCCCAGAGAAAATTCCTGCTCGCATGCTCGCATCAAGTCACCGTCGTGTGCCCCCTTACCGTGTCGGTAAAGTGACCAGCCCAGTCATGCTGATTGGACTATCCCCCACTTCGATGTGACCGCTCACGACAAGGAACGCCATAAAGGCCAGCCAACAGACCACTACCCGGCCGACATTTCAAAAGCCTACCCGGAGACCCTTGCGGCAAGGCAAGGGAGACGCCAACAAGCAATAACATCCCGCACGCCGCAGCAAGCCAAGCCGGGTAGGCCCCGGCTGGGGCGGTTTGCGGCGCAGGCAAGCTTCGTGTCGCCGTGTTAGGCGTTCAGATGGACCCAATTACGGCCCGCTAGAGCAACGAGCAGAAACCTGCCAATGTTTGCCATTCGACAGCGTTCTTTCAAACTAATAGTAATGACATAGCGCAAACTGAAACGCGGCATGAGAATACCTTTTACGTCAGTGTTAACGTTGACATCGACGTTGGACCAGGGTCATCTGTGAACACAACCATCTCGAAGAGAGACCAACCAGACGAGAGCCGAGCACGCTACTTCAGCACATCTATACAGCGGGTCATACTGCAAACCAATGCAGATGTGGCTTCGCCGAAACTTACTTGAAAATGCCTCACCTAGACGGTGTTTTGAGAACGTTTCTATGTCTATACATGTGTAATCTCATATACGGTGTACACGTCACCTTCTCCTAAGACCGTGAGTGAGTCGTATCGAGTACAAAACACACGCTGAAAGGAGAACCCGCTGACGAAATCCGTCGTTGTTCGTTGTCGTGCGGTGATTGCTTTTCGGGCACTACAACCTCGATCCATGTTATGAGTTTCACTGCCGTCCCTGCCAAGTCGATTGTGCGCGGACCCGATCTCTTGGTATTGCGAGGCGCCTATAACGAGCTACACGTCGGTCCGACGAACACTTGGCAACTCTCACAGCAAACAGACAAGATGAGACGCGGTCCTTGGCGTGTTCGAGTGCGAGACAGGAATGGCATTTGTACACGCCTTGGCCTACTTCGGAGGGAACACTACCGGCAGATGCCAATAGCAAGACTTATGCGCCACCCGCAAGATCCGAGAGCTCTTAGCTGTGCTTTCAGGAGGTATCAGGCGAGGTGAGATTTCTCAGCGCTCTTGGCTACTATGTGGCAATTGCAGATCTCGCTGCTGCCGCTACATACTCCACGCGTCGCTGCGAATGCCCAGCGTAAAGGGCGGCCCGCCTACTGTAACGTTTCTCAAGTCTGATCTCGGTCCGTAGATATAGTGTTGTTCTTGCCCACGAACTATTTAAGGGGGTGTCACGAACGAAGTTTCTACGCCGAGCCGTCGGCTCATTCAGCCAAGACCGTGGCGTCCGCGAAAGAGGCAGCCGTGGAATGTTGCCAAGCTGCGAGGAGCCTGGTTAATATGAAGACGACACCAATGATCAGTAATGAGCACCGAGAGTATGGCTCCCTTTCCTCGTGTGCTAGTTCGGTAAATATGGCATATCATTCGTGGCTCTTTTTTAACAGCTCCTCCACGTCCTCGAGTATCGTTTACCTACCACTCGCTACTGCCTTCGATCGACGCTAAGGAATATGTGTATCTATGTATGTTACCACTTTTATCGCCCCTTGGAATCGATCGATTGAGCAGTGTGCTTCCGTGCTTCCGCGACTTCCGTGTCCTCCGTACATGCATACTCCTAAAGGCAAGCTGACAGCCGATCGCGTTTGAAGTAGAGACGATTCTGCTCACGTCGACAAAGGCACGTGAGCAGTTGGTGCTGTTAGTATTGCAAACAAGGCATGGCTCGATGCCTTGGAGTATAATGGACCAACTCTACTTACGAATCTAACCGCAGGTGACATGACATGCTGCGCAACTTCAGTTCGAAAGAGAGCATGATGACTTCTAGACTCACGACCGCCAAACGAAGCAGATAAGCTTAAGCACATATATCGTCAAACATCCGTGATTGGGCTTACGCTTACTCACGAGACGTGCGTAGACATAAAGCAGTGGAACTCCTAGTATGCCAACTATTCCGTCTTAATCCATCTCATTCTGAGCACCTTTCTCCCTCTGTGGCCAAGATGCTCCGGTGTCAATTGAGGGGACCGCCAGGGACCGACTCCAGTGGTTTTTTAGTTCCCCTCCAGCGCAATAACAAAACTTAGAATTAGTCGTTGACTGTAGTATGAGAACCAGCACTCTAAGAAAGAAGTATGGTGATTATTCTGCTTACAGTCGATTCGGCTCCAAATGTAATAAGCAGAGTCCTACGCTTGTAAATTATCACTGTGGAACCTTCGAACAGATAGCATGAGACCCCGTTGTGCCCTTTGAATTTGAGTTATGCTTATATGATAGTCACATAGTCTAAGAAGCTACTTAAACTAATTTATAACAAAACGAAAACGTCATTTCGAAGCACTCAAGCTCACCCTACCCTCTATTATGTAGTTATTGAAAGACATCTAATGTAAACGACGAAAGGCGTGATTGGTGAATATCAGTATATTATGACATTAGTTGAACAACTCTCGTAAAGTTTGAAGTGAATTCCGTCCTTCTGGCGGAGGAGACATATTAAAGTTTTTACGGCACCCCCCGGGTAACGCTCGAGAGCATGATACTCAGCACTGCAATATCATCGTCGTTGAAAGGGGGCACTACTAATCAAACCCATTGCCTAGAGTAAACACCTAAGTGTAAATACCATGAATGCTCATCACGTTTAGTCTATTGCCCCGCCTGGCTAGTTAAGGTAGCAACTCATTCTCACAATTTTACTTGTGAAGCGGAATGTCCTTTCTGACCATGTTAGAGTGGTCCTTGCGCATAAACTCAAAAAAATGGTTGAACCCATAACGCTCGAGGCCTTGTTACACAGCGTCCCTCTAAGACTGCCGAGCCCAAGCCCTCTCCGAGCTTTCCTCCTGGTATCATGGTGAAGTATAATAGTCTAGTTTGCCCATGCTCCCCTTGAGTGTAAGCGAGGGCTCTAAAGCTCAGTGGGACGATAAAGGACAGACTGCAACCAACCCTGTTGCTCTAGAGATTTTGGAGGCTATATGTATAGCCGGAGAGGCAGCGGGATGAATGGGAACTATGCCACGCACGATTGCAGACAAGACGGAGGCAGCAGGTGTCAACTGGATAGGGAACGACCCTGTAACAAGAAATGCACATGCCTGTTAGCAATGGTATTATGACCATTACGGACTCTATATGCGAGAGCAGCTCGCATAGATGCAGAGTCAGCAGGAACACTACATGACAGACCAGACGAGGGACCAGAAAACATACACAACCACAGATTCCTGATCAGCCAACATTAATCCCATCAATCCTTATCTAAAGCCTCAGGCTTCCAGGTAGACTGCCCCCCTTGTCGCTAACTTGTTGTCGTGCAGAATACTTCGGGACACTAATTTTTTTCAGTTGAAGGCTCCGAGGTCAGGTTTCGCATTACGCCTCGCCTATTCCATTTGAGCAATCTACCTTATTCATTGTTCAACACGTAAGTATTCAGCATTGTGCATTGCCTGTCAAATTTGGCAACTATTTGACACTTAGAGCACTGTCTTATGCACAACTGATAATTTAATACCCGCCTGCTATCTGCCTGAGATCAGCTTCCAAGGCCAATGAAGTGTCCTTTAACATTGTTGGCGTTGGCGAGCCCTATAGTAGTTGGTTAGTGTTACTGAAACGCCCATTTGCATATCTTTTACAATCCCCTTTGCCGTTAGCTTCTTTAAAGTCACGTCCCTGAAGTTTCTGCTTAGCATTGATTACAATTCATTTCTATCACATACGTAGACTTATTAATTACATTTAAAATAACTAGCTTTTAATGCTATTGCTTTTCTTTATTAATAAAGGTGGTAGCGTCTCCTTTAGGTTAGCATTTAAAAATTAGGAAACAATATATATTACAGATTCAGTATTATTGTATCAAGAGTGCTTAATTCATTATAAACGATAGGCGCAATCGTGTCCTCATTACCGAGAGTGAGCCGGAGTTTGCCAGTCTTGCAAGCCTTGGCGATATAGTAATTATGGCAGGTTTATAGTTATTTAGATACCCAGCGAAGAGGCTCGTCAGGCATTTTCGGAAGCCGCGGTTGTGGCTATAAACATCAACAACTCTTATGCCAATGAGGATATACATAGTCTTCTTTCTCACACTCCTGCTCTTGCTCCAAACTGACTTTGCCCCGTTCATCCTTGTAATGCCACCGTTTAAACCAGATTAGCGGAATCTCCATCTTATTCAGTACCCATCGCTCGAAACTTGAGTCCCAGCCTTGCTGGAACGTTCGCGTGTGCAAATTGAAGATGTAGGGGCTCAGCAGAAAGTAATGAAAGCACAAGTATGACAGAATCTGGGCATCGATAAAGGCAAAATAGATGAACGTCGCATAGTCTAACTGGGTCGGGGTCCCATCACCACTGAGTTTAGAAGCGATGAATAGCACGATCAGTACGAGCTGTGAAATGTATACGGAGAGGCGTATCGTCATAGACAGGCCTTGGGCGGTAAACGACCAGAAAAAAAAGGTCCGTACTATCAGTGCTGCTCTCGCAAGGGCTGATAACTGGCTAAATTCTTTCGCCAGTGTGAAGATGAGAAGCGGGAGACCGAAATACATCTCCAGTGCGTAGAGAGCTGTGAACACGGTTGTTAAGAGTGGCAAGATGATTCTAGTATCTCGTGGTCTGGTTTTGAGTCGAACATTATGCTTCGGAGCGTCTTTACATAGAATATTAGCATTTCCACTGTGTCTTTAGGCTCAGATGTATGGCTCACCGTAAAGGATAACTGCACTCCAGGATGTGGGTAATCGGAATACATCTAAACAATGATCTTCCGAACTTGACTCTGCTAGTGGACTTAGAGTCACGGCACAGTCATAAACAAGATGAATGGTGCCGGTCGGTTTGTTGTCTCTTTCGATATTCTGTTGACATAGGGACCTGTCTTTTCTATTACCAAGCTGAGAATGGTTTAGAGTTTTCGATACCCTGAAAAGTGCTCCTCGACCAGGGGCTATGTTAGTGCAGTCTGGAAGATCTTGAGATGCTTTTTGACATATTAGGCCCTCCATAATCAAGCAAACCTTTCCCGTTGCAGAATCCCGTAGCTCGTCGTTCGCAGGACGATGAATTTCAAGAAGATATTTAGTTTCACTCGGAGTTATCCTAATTGTCACTTCGTTGTATGATGCCGAGGTTTCAGACCAAACATCACAAATCAATATTGTTCCCAGGGCAGATGGCGATAGCTCAATCCCATAATCTTCTTTAAGTGGCAAGAGGTGTGCCCCTGACACTAGATTTCTTGAAGGGTATAATGGTACCC
This sequence comes from Xylariaceae sp. FL1651, assembly GCA_025201745.1. NCBI lineage: Eukaryota > Fungi > Ascomycota > Sordariomycetes > Xylariales > Xylariaceae > Xylariaceae sp. FL1651. The sequence continues at coordinate 259,862 of MU624256.1, read as the reverse complement.
ATCGATTTCTGTGGTTGACGTTAGGGTGATATCTAGGTCCAGATGTTTTATTTAGGAAAAATTCCAAGGGAACGGCGCCCAAAGCCTGCAATAAAGCGACGGTCCGGTCTGCTGGCTCCTCAAGCTCCTGGATGTTATAAGGGATTATAGAAACAAGGTTAGCCAAGATGATGTGTACATCCTCCCTTTTTGTCGTCGTTCGGCTATTTAAGACATTCCAGGCTTGGCAAAACTGGCTGGCGGGCGACTCAAGTATATACGAGAAAACAAACTTTTGCCAGTATCCCAAGTCATTTCTTAAGTCGTTCCGCATGTTCCGAGCGAGTGCGGATCCCATAATAATTTCTGCATCTGCCGGTATCCATCCAAAAATGTTGACCCTAGTTTTGATTGATTTCCATGTATTAGATATAACCCATCCAAAAAATTGCTGACCGCCTTCCGACGACAATAAGTAGTCCACTGCAACAAAGAAGTAAGTAATTGCAACTTTGGACCAAAATATATGAAGGTTTCGGAAGAGTGCACAGCTACTGAGGCAAGAAGTTCGTATGAACAGGTGAATTTTGCTCCCGTAAGTTGCTGAAACAGGGAAGAAATGACTCTTAATATTACTCACTAGCACTACCTATGTCGCGTCCTAGTGGAACGGTCCAAGGGTCAAATGTTTTGTCCGCAAATTGGAAGACGCAGCGCTGCCCTAGAGCACCCTCCTGATATGTCCAAGCTCTTGCCGTCCAAGGGCTGAGGCTAAGTCTTGCGATACTGTCGCACGGATGCCTGCTAGCGATATTAATAGCCTCCAATGTTGAATCAATTACCAACACTTGAATTGCACCAGCATAAACGGCAGCCATCATATTGATGGCCTTTCTTCTTAGCTCAACCGAAGTGGTGTCACCGCCAACAGGCACACATAATGTATCTATCCAGAAAAGGTCGGTTGGTGGTAGCCAGCGCTTCCCAATGAGACTAAAGTCCCTGGCTCCGGCGAAACGGGAAAAAGGAACAAACTCAGTGAAGGTAGGAAGGGTGAATCGAAGATTGCGAACATAGGACGACAATCGCTCTAGCTGACACGCGGGTAATGAATTTGCATGTGGATTTCCGAGACCGTCGGATCATACATGAGAGATTGCGATATAAGCAGTCTGTGCAGCCTGCCTCTGGACTTCGATGGCCGGTTGCCCTTCCCGATGCGTGAACCGAACAACTGGTATACCACCAGATTCAACAATTGACCTCATCCTGTCTGTAGGAACTGGAACGTGCTGGCACTGACAGTCGATTTGGACATGCCTCGTATGATACTGGTGTTCAATAATATTATTAGCTTCACATACATCTTCTGGACACTGGAGATGTGTGTGTGTCGTGGATGTCGATATCTTCATGCGACTGAAATAATAGACTGTGGCATGGTTGTGTCGCATGCAGACTTTTCGAACACGAGACCTGCACCATCTAAGCTGGTGCAATGCGTCAACCAAGACCTTCGAGCTGGGTGAGGGCTTTTGGCCATCATCTGATAACACTGAGCTACCGGCGACTTCATCCAAAGAAACAGGAGCCGAGTTGTTCATGGAGTCCCTTAAATCTTGCATGTCCTGTAACTCATTGTAAGTTCTCCTCGTGGTCTCTAAACTGGCGTCAAATATCGTGTTAACGAGTACTTTGATGGAGAGCATAATAACGGGAATAGGGTCTTGAGCGCTCTGGGGTAGTTGTTCAAATATTGTAAGAAGTGCTGCCGCCTGGCGTGCACATGATCTCGAGTGCTGTATAAACTTGCGAACATGTTCTGGATTATGCTTCGGTTGCTCCAAGCTGACTGAATTTTGGGTAGGTATGGTTTTGAAGACTCCTCTGAGCTTGGAATCAAAAAGCGAACGAAATGGCAAGGCTATGACGGTCTCTCCACCATCGCCCTTGGTGAGTGATTGCTTCGAGCTTCTAAAATGATTAATATTAATAGTACAGCCCACGAAGCATTCCATGAGACCAAAATACAGCCATGATTGAAGTACGGATGCAATTTTAGCGGGTGCATGCCCCGACAATGCCTCCACTAGAGCTTCATTCTTGCTGGAGGTTGGGAAATTTGATAGGCCACAGGCTGCAGGGACTGATGAGATTTCGTAGGGGAGGTTGAGCGTTGCCTCTGCAAGAAAGGGAACCTCCAAATGTGGTAGAGAGTCTTGTGGGCCGGGAAGATAGTCCATGTCTCCTAGGAAGCCTACTAGAGGATCAAGTTGAATAAAACCCAAACCTCTGGTGCATTGTCAACAACCAACAACCCAGGTGGCCTTGAGCACGTTTACTTAGCGCGTGGACTTAACTTGGAAGTGCGTGCAGGGGCACAGTTTCAGCCCAGACGAAATAGGGACAACAGCCCTACCAGAGCGCCAAAGTCACGTGATTGAATACATAAGACTCAAAGTCCTCGGGAAATGATGAAGTAGTCTTATCGGAGCAAGAGGAATACCCGTAGTAACCCTACGGCTACTACGCTATAATACTCTAGCAAGTTTCATGGACACTGCCAACCCTCTGGGCCTCACCCACATAGTGACGAAGGACGTGCCACTTGTATACATAGGGCATCCTCGAGAGCAAGACAAACACAATATTCTTGAAACTTAACAATTCCGTCCTATCATAGCTGCCATTCGTGAAATTAAGCATAGGTAATTCGGGATCTATATGAGGTAGCCGACAAGCCGTATCGGGTGTGGGATATTTATAGCGATCGTTGGCCATCTTTTATAATACGACTTTATCGGACTTTCGCTCGTGATCATCTTCTAGCTCTATATGGCGTAAGAAGTCGATTTGTAGATAAAGAGAGCGACGCGCTCGTAACTGGATTGTTTGAAAAATTACTTATAGATGGCCTTTTGTAAGTCAATGCAACCATATAAAGCCTCAACCTGAGAGTGGATAGCACCACTGTAGTTATGGGCTAGCTTCGAAACACATCAGCTTTCGCGATGACAAAATCTACCATGACGATTAAGTGTATTTGGAAAGGCTAGAAGACAATACTGAGTTCTAGTTGTTGACAATTACCAGTTTGCGCCTGCTGGTCTGGATGGGTCATATTAATAACATCTCTTCTGTACAAGACTTTGATAACTACGGCCGACAGTAATATTTTTACTCAGATTCCAGATACCGATATGACCGCTCGAATGGAACCAGACTGTGATATGAGTCAAGCCAGTCTGTCAGAGGCCGGCCGAGCCACACATATGTAACCGACAAGTGTTAGAGAATAGTCAGAAAATAGCAGGGCTCGGGCGAGCCCGGAGTGCTATAGATGCCGAGTATCAGCCGAATAGGGGCCTATATAGGTCAAAATTTCACTAAGATAGAAGGAGGTCAGGCTTTAGCTGTGTAATAGACCTTACCCTACGTTATTATACTGCTCCTTTCACCCTGTGCTCCCCGAATCCTGACACAGTCTGTACTAGATCGATCTGGAGACTGAGGTGTATTACTGGAAAATGGTCCGAAAATGAGAGGTAAAGCCAAAATTTCTGCTCTCCAAAACACTACAAAACCAGTATAAGATTGTTTGTGCGAATCAGTAGGCTTCAGCTCAAACCAACATAACTTAGTTCGATTGTATTAAGCTTGGCACGAAGATATCGACTATTGAGGCACTAAACGGCGTCGAAACCTTAGTAGTTGACATTATATAGTCTTCCTGTCACTGAAGTAATTTTCATGGTTACCTTTGTAAGATAGGCAAAGAAACTTTAGGAATCATAACCTTCACTTTTACGAGTTTTGAGATTTTAGTCCTAACCTCCGGAATGTAGCTTAAAAAAAGCGATTTAAACACTTTCGAAAAGTTCTACATAATGCCAGTGCTTTAGATATTGTCTTGTTCATTAAGTCTTTCGATTGTATGAAGGACTCGTTGTAGTAGTAACGCAGTCTCGAACCCGTGCGGTGCGTTTACCACCTTCGTAAGATATCAGAGCTACTAAGGAGGACACATCTACCATAAAAAGCCTCCAATATTATCCTCTTCTCCTTATTATCTCATTATTGCTATTAATCATATCTTGGACTTTAACTTACATATAATAAACATGAAAGGCGGACCTCCAGGCAGAAGCAGCCCCTCGGGTTTTCCCAGAGACAGTAATTAACTACAATTAAGCGATCCCTCTCGTCGAAAATAGCACGACGCTGCGAAACTAGGTTCTGAGCGCTGGTTTTCATGCCCTTGCAATGACCTCCCAGCTCTCACCACTCCTATAAACAAGGCAAAATCCCGGATTTCCTGACTTGAGATTTACTTAGACTGTTAGATCCGACGTGCTAGGGCTGAAGGAATGAGCTGGAGACATATTCTGTGCAAGGTTGAGTTATGGGAATCTGGGTTCCCGGGGGAACAAGCTAGAAGCAGCTGATTATCGTCTCGACTCCCAAGACCTAGCATTCACATTAGGATTGCCAGATGAACATTGCACTCCCGCGTTTCCATGCTGTGCGTATGATGTTCATAAACTTATAACAAGATAAATAAATCCCCTTCGTAATATTGACTATCATCTACGCTCCATTTTAGTTTCGTCGTAGGTAGCTTATTGCTGATTTCAACCATCCAGTGTGTATGCTGGCTCTGGCCATCGCTAGATGCTTAGTACTGATCAAAGTCTCGCACTACCGATTTTCCATGCTCCTGCGTGGCTAAACTTATGCATGCGAGTTTGGCTCCAGCCGACGTGACATTCTCATTACATACCAATGATCTCAGTTTCTACTCGTCACTATCGACGGGCTACCTTTTCTAGAGGCGGGCAAGCCGCTTCTTTTCTACAACGTTCCCTTAAAAGGACTCACAATCTGTTGGGCCTGGCTGCCAACTGCTGCGGTCAGCTGCAGCCTCTGCGGAACCTGAATTACTATTTATTTCGAAAAACATTGAAAGATATGAAGAAGAAAAAAAACCATCAGTATGATATAAACAACAACTTTCGGGGTATCAGAGCATACCGTGGGATTTCAATGACGTATTCATCAGGTCATATTGTCTGGAAGCATCCAAGGGCTGTGTTACAAAATACTGAACGATTATACAATGTGGGTAGTATCAAAGGAATCACCAGCATATTCGTGCCACTAGGCAGCAGCGGGGATACGGTTTCATATAGACTTGCACAGGCAAGATGACACCTACAGACCCCTCTTTTCTACAAATCTGTACCAGCTTATAGTTTCACCGGTGTTAAGCTTCAAATACGGATAGAAAAACAGCACCGACTATGCCCGTCACCATTGACATCGCCCCTCACGGCGCCGAACCCGTGCGCAACGGAACCTCTCTCGCCGGCCTCTCTCCCGAAGCGCTCCTCCTCGGCGCGGCGCCCGCCAAGCGTCCCGAGGTCGGCGCCATCATCCAATCCTCCTTCTCGCATGACGGAGCCAGCATCCGCGCCATCGCCCCTCGTGACAACGGCCTCGTCCGCACTGTCTTCCAAGCCTACACATCACACCACCACCTGGTCCTTCGCCCGGAAGACATATGGTTCGCCATCCTGACCCAGTTCAGCTTCCACGTCAACGCTCACGCCGAGGCCCTCCGTCACAAGTTCGTCGCGCACGAGGGGAAGCTCGGCCTCGTCCTAAAGCAGGAGTTCGCGGACCTCGCATCCGTCGACTACAGCGCCATGTGCATCAACATGACGCGCCTCATCGAAGAGACCATCACAGACCCCAGTCTGCGCACCTGGATCATGCCGGCCTGGAGCACGACCACGCGCGACGACACCATCGTCGCGAGCGTCTGCATAATGGGCACCCTGCAGCGCTACTTCGAGTACGTCTTCGACCCGTGCATGTGTGGCATCCCCAAGGCGACGCTGCTCGGCGACCGCGCCGACTGGGCCGACCTCGCGGCGCGTGTCGAGCGCCTGGGTGAGTACGGCGACGAGCCTGCCCTTTTCCGCGACGTGCTGCGACCCGTCGTGCGCGGCTTCGTCGAGACGTTCGACACCCCGCGTGACGAGCGCGTGCGGGACTTCTGGTCCCGCGCCGTCGACTACCAGAGCGGCAGCGGCATGAACCACCTCAGCGGGTGGATCACGGCCTTCCTGGTCTGGGATGAGGAGGGCAGTTTCCGCATCCCAGAGCGCGTGAGGACCAGCGCCGTCGCCGCCGCCAAAGCTCTCGGGCACGAGAAGACGGCGCCGCTGCGGCTGCATCCGCTCTCTGAGCCCGGCTGGGGTGGCTTCCGCGTTGACCTTGACGAGGTGCCGGCCGGCTTCGTATCCGTGCCCGTCAAGCTCAAAGATCCCGCCACGGAGATCATAGTGGACACACAGCTGCTCGCAGGGTCGGTTGGCATGGAGGCGGTAGCAGGGGCGGACAGGGCCACCCGAAGCTCTGCCGGAGGGTCCACGCCTGTGAGCGAGAACGAGAACACCATTAAAGAGAGAATCGATTTGTCTTCTTCGGGACACAAGCCGCCCTCGCGGGAAGAGCCCTCTTGCACGGTCCGGCCCGTCACGGGTTGGTGGATGTACGAGGTCAAGGAGGGCGAGCTGGCGGGCAAAAACATGAGCCTCCCTGAGTTCCTGGGTAGTAGGAAGGGCGAGTGGACCGGCCAGGTGACTGGCACCGTTAATCAGCTCGGCTCTTTGTCTGTGGACTGGGACTCGGACCTGTGAGCACGAGATCCGGCTTTGTTTTGTTCTTGTCAAGATACATATTGATCTTGGGCTGAGCCACGGATGTGCGCTGGTGTCTATGCGCAGACGAAGATAACGGTAATGAAGACGGTGACCATGATATGCCGAGTCTGGTTGTTGAAATGAAAAGCCTATAGACTAGTCCTACCACTGATGCTACCTTCTACATCCTTGTGGTGATCACTAATTGTATTGGTAGAGTTATGCACAGCTAGGAGAGCGAGTTGGTGAATAGTATGATGTGCTACTAATCGGAGCTCGTCCTTTTCTATAGAACGACGAGCGCCTCGAGCATGCTTGAGGGTCAGGGTCAGAGTCAGGTATTGATCGGGCTATAAAAGATGTTCTAGTTGTATGGAGAGCTAATACGTCACAATAGACATCCTATGACTAGATACAATAGCATTTTGACGATCAACATATTTACCCATCATAAAAACATTTGTTAGAGGAGATTATTGGTATCCTATAGCGCTCTAGGAGGACGGGTACTAGATATCGTCATCCTGAGCGGTGGCCACTGGGTTCAGAGAAGGGTACAAACCGAGGCATTAACCTCATTGCGTCCTCAAACTTGGATTGAGAGGTAATTTGTTCGGTGTGAATCTGACATATCAATGGAAGAAGAATTGTGAGAGAAAGCCTTCGATTTCGATGAGAAACAGACGTTGTCGCAGTCATTGAAAATCCTAAGTACTTCGTACGTGTGTACTCCGTATCGTCAAAGCCAAAATGGTGGTTGGCCGGGGAAGCCCCCGAAGAAAAGCGTAAGGAAGCGCAACGTGCTTGGACAACTATGACCAAACAGTCGTAGCGCGGAAACGGGCGCTTCGATAGCGGCTACAGTGAGCTAGAGTGGGTACCTCATAGGCGGTCTGGGCTGTCTGGGCTGTCTAGCGGCAACCTGGGCGGGCTGGGGAAGGTCGGAGCTGTCTGAGACTCACTACAAATAATTGGGAGTCAGACTGACACAGCAAGACACCCAATGATCGCTTACTTCGTACGTAAGTGATCTTCAACCTCCCGCATTGTGACATCTACTTACTACAGCTAAGCCATATATTTCTCTTGAAAGCCTGGTCTCCCCTCGTTTAGTTACGGCCAAGTGCACTCCATAACTAGAAAAAGCTTTACTAACACGATGACGACCCGTTATAGGGTGGAATGCAAGTCTCTCGCAATTCTTGGCTCTTATCTCATCTCAATCTGACACCGCCTTTCACAGATGCCCTCAAAACACATAGAAGAGATCAATTCATAGGTAGCTCTCGCCTTCTCATTCTCTCTCTGTTACGAAGCGTGTGTTTTCGCCATATGCAAGTACGCCCAATAGCTCACACAGGTCTCCAAGCTTCGAGCTGTGCATACGTGCGGAGCTGGGCCATACTTCGGGGGCAGGAAAGTTGGAGACATCCAGCTCGTAGCCGCGGCGCATACTGTGAAGGGAAACTAACTTCCCGACGCTTTTACCTTTCATCCCCTGCTGAAAATTGCACGCACTTACTGACGTGACGCTAGAATGGATCAAGGGATTGCTGGCGGTTCCTTTCGTGCTATATTCTCAGCCGACGGGCATGTTCGAGACTAATGGCTTCAGCATTACGCAAATGTCGGCGGAAGCTCATAGGCGCTATGCCGAGATTATGAGGGATGTCGAGTTTATGATTGACGACCACAGTGCGCTTTCTACTCCACCATTTAACAGGATCAAGTGGCTTACATCCTTTCAGTCGCACACCAAGCCGACGTGAATTCAGTTCCGTCCAAACTCAAACTCTTGGTGCCACCAATAGGCAACTTCTTCACAAGGCTTCCCTTGGAGGCGGCGTTCAAATTCCAGGATCGCAAGCGCTACATCTCATCACGCCGTTTCGTCTCACCCTCCTTCAACGATGTCCGCCTGATTTTGAACTCAGCGCAGCTGATGGCCGTGACCACATATGGTACCCTTCAGCTTGCAACCTTTGACGGAGATGTTACGTTATACGACGATGGCGAGAGCCTAGAACCTACTAGCCCGATGATACCACGCATGATCGACCTGTTGCGCAAGAACGTTAAGATTGGCATCGTTACGGCCGCGGGTTATACTACAGCAGATCGGTACTACGCTCGTCTTCACGGTCTCCTAGATGCCATCGCCCAGTCTGAAGTGCTCACGCCACAGCAAAGACAGAACATTGTCATCATGGGCGGGGAGGCTAATTACCTGTTCGAGTTCAGTCCCACGTCACCTCATCTCCTTGCTTCCGTGCCGCGTGAGCGGTGGCTCACGGCCGAAATGTCCACTTGGTCTGACGCAAGCATCTCTGCTCTACTGGACGTAGCTGAAGCTGCGCTACGTGATTGTGTTAAGACCATGAACCTGCCTGCCTCGCTCATGCGTAAGGATCGGGCTGTTGGTATAATCCCTAGTGACCCCAAAGTGCGCATTCCCCGTGAATCGCTAGAGGAGACGGTACTTGTGGTACAGAAAATCCTTGAGCTCAGCGTCGGCGGCAGTGATCGACACAACAAGGTCGTTCCCTTCTGCGCGTTCAACGGTGGCCGGGACGTTTTTGTTGACATTGGTGACAAGAGCTGGGGCGTAACCGTTTGCCAGGAGTGGTTTGGGGGAAGGAATGGGGCTAGGCCCACGTCAATTAGGCCAGATGAGACATTGCACGTGGGAGATCAGTTCCTGAGCGCTGGGAGTAATGACTTTAAAGCACGGAGCGTCGCAACCACTGCGTGGATTGCCAGCCCCGCGGAAACGGTAGATCTTTTGGACGAGCTAGCAGATTTCATGACTAAAAAGCTGAGCTAGTTTTTACCAAAGCATGACGAATCTGTCGCCTATTTGTAGCCTAGGAACCGAGAGAATGTTGCTCTTTTAATTTTTGACTCGAATTACCCAGATATAATAGTATAAGAGAATATATGAGACACAAAGCGCACGGGCCATGAAGCATCTAAAGCAATTTTTCCGACGTTAGCTCATTTCGACCCTTGCAAATGGCCTTTGGTAATCATTACTTGGACTTTGCATGGGGCACTTATTATAGATCAAGTCTACTCTCGTTATCTGGTAAATATGTTTTCGTCAGTGCGCAAAGGCAAACAGCATACGTCAACTAATGCCCCGGTGGTTTCAACTAAATTCTCAGTAACAACAGTGACCACAGCCTTATACTCAGCAAGCCTACGCAATTTGGTTAGCGATTCCATTTAAATGGTTGTTGATTGAAAATCTTGTTTTAGATCTCGTCAGGCGAGGTAATTATTGAACTCGTCTCATGTCTAGATTTCAAAAAAGCTTGAAAGTAGTAAAATGAAAAAGCTTAGATTAGTCGAAGACCATCAATTTAGAGGTGATAACAAGCTACTTAACTGTAAACAGTACATGCTTCAAAATCTCGTTTACTCCTAAGATCATTTGTTCAGATATGCTTACGGTAACTTTCAGCAATTAACCCTCATAAGCTATTGAAACCCTCACGGTTCGCATAAAGCATCTAGTTAGTTTAAACCACCAGCTCAGTACATACTGCACTATTTATTATATGAACTACTCATAGCATACAAGTTGCCATGTGTTTATGCTATTGTGCTTTATTTGAGGGCCGTATCCAAGTCGTACAAAGCAATAATTCGAAAAATAAGCAGTCTACTATATCTCTAAGTAGCCCACGACAAGGGAATCACTACCGTACTAGGGGTCTTAAGCTTACAATAAATACGTACTAGAATCACCACGAAATTGTTATTAAGGAATACAAAAAGTACTTATGATGTATACACTGCATCGTGACTCAAACCAGGTGGCATAACTACCAGAAATCCGACACTAATAAACATTATCTTAGTCTCAACACTGTAAATGGCTCCAAGACACAAGGCCCTCTTATCCATAGCACTTTGCGCAAAAGGCCATGAGGTCCAGGAGGATTTACTCATTGCGATACAGAGGAAATGACATGCCTCGACTTTACTCGTTCACCCGAGAGTATGTGCCGTACATAGCTGATTGTGGCGTCGGCGTGTTCGGCATCATCAGCTACTCAGAATCCATGATTGGCCGGATCGAGACAGTCACTGACATAAAGCTACAGGTATCGTGACACACACCTACTGAGATCAGCTCCCCCGCATAATATATTAGATGCTGTGAAAACCTGGTATCCATCGATCGTTTTATTAATAGAGCAATTTGGTAGCATCAGGAAGAACTCTGTTCGACCCTGTACATACGCGCGCCAATCTCGGAGCTTGCGGGACGGTTTTTATTGGCACAAAATTTGCTGCAAGCGGGATACCAGGGCCGATTTCAGTACCCCTATGAGATCGAATGTACTAGGATAATGTCCTGAGGATTGATGTAGGCGAGGCGAGAGAGGTTCAGCTCATGCCTCTGGATTACGTTTGTCAAATTGTGTGACATGGGGGGTTCGAACTAGCATGTGAAGATGACCCATTTGTCTTTTCTAGTACGTTATAACTACATCACTGCGGGAGAAGGAATTCGCTATTGCGATGTGCTCTTAATTGTAGAAATGTCGTGACTTTTTTTTTGGTTTTTTTTTTTTTTTTTTGTGCTGTGGCGAAGGGTGAGGCAGACGACCTCCGTCTGCAAGCGCTTGAATGAGGTTTAGGCCTAGCCCCTCTTATACTAAATTATTATTTTTCCTAGAGGCGACGGGTAATCTAGAAGTAGAAGAGGAAAATTGAAATACACTAGGTGGGAAACAAATCAATGCTCTTTCAAGGTCTGAGCTATCCACTTCTTTGGTCACCGTCAGAAAGCACATCCCAGGTTGGCGGATTCTGACCACCAATAATCGTTTCTGCATTTTGTAGTCAAGGTATCTACTGGTGTAATGATTAAGAATGGTGTGTAATTGAGAAGAACATCTATTTTGGAACGCTAAGAAGACCTCATGTTTCTATTTCAACCTGTTCACGGTTTTTATAGTTGGTAATCAGTTTTCGCCATTGCGCGCAATGCAATAATTGTCGTTAATACGCAGACCGTCAGCCACAGCTATCAATAATGGCAAGATGGCCGAGTTGGTTATGGCGTGAGGTTAAGGTCACCTTAGCACAATTTCCTCATGGAGCAATCCGCGTGGGTTCAAGTCCCACTCTTGTCAAGTATTTTTTTCCACGCACACACTAGGCGCTCGACAAAAACTATCGCTGATAGCGAAATCCATAACAACACGCCTGTCGGCGTCCGAACAACCGGCCTACTTTAGTGTAGCGCACAACAAATAGAGGCACGGCGACCTAGAATGAGTGGTCTCGGGTCATATACATAGCTAGCCCTTGAGGTTTGAATTGGTAGATAGATGTGTATCCAGGCATATAGCCTGGCCACGTCTCATTCCCCCGGGAGGTCTGGTTGAACCCTCTTGACGTTAAAATTAAGCCTAGAACTATTACGGGTACTAGGCCTTTTTCCTTTTGCCCTGATACATGGGCCATTGTTTCCGATGATGTCTTACCTTGGGGGCCAAAAGAGTGTACTGGCTATTCTCTTAAAAGCACTGAGATGAAGTTATATGAAATCAGCCCTTATCAAATATTGACCCGCGCCTCAGGCTAAAGAGGCTCAATAAACGATAGCCTTGCTAGATCCAAGTAAGACCCCTTATACGAGACGGTTGGTGGAGAAGAACCAATAGTAAAATCGCATTTCCGCTTGGCATCCTAAAGGGGCAATGATGGGGCCCCATCTCGCAGGCGGCATTGACTTGTGGATAACCCCTTGATAATATATAACATATAGTGCTGTACCGGCCAGAACGCTGCAGAAGCGAGTGCTCTTAATGTTGTCTTTAGTTATGTTTCTCGTATCTTTTGTTGCATTCGGCCGAATTTGCCTCTTTACGAAAATACTACAGAAATTGTTTGGCCGGCGAAACTGGTTTGGTCTTGAGATACCCCAGGTTGTGCTTCATCGGGCGCCGTTCATGGAATGATCAGTTCTCCTAAACTTATAGCTAAAATCCCCTGCCTCTTACGTAGATAGCGATACGTAAATCAACTTCAATCGATATGCTTACAGAGATTCATTGAAGTGAGGCTTCATGCGTGATGCGATTAGCATGCTATTTGGTGCCTCTTCCTTTTCCTCAATAACTCGGTTTCAAAGGTGCTTGATCTGCGCGTATACTCGGTTCAGGGTAGAAGGCTAACGTACCCTTGCATAATGAACGGAATGGGTAAGGGCATAGACAGCGGATCTTAATAAACTACTCGTAAGGTTATCCTAAAAATAACTTACTGGACCAGAGCTCCTAGGGCTAGAGCTGCACGGTAATATACGGACCTGCATTGCTGATGTCCGGAGCTGCAAGCAGGATGCAATCTAGACAAGCGTGTCCTGTCGTGTCTCATGAGCATTCGGGTAGACATGACATCAGGCGGAAAGAGGAAGATAGCCTGGACGGAGCTTCATCATCCTCATCAGAAAATTTTGATCCAGAGAGCCGACGATGGTTACTGTCTACTAGATTCTGGGTATATATACACCAGTGGATTACCCCATTACTTCTTAATCCAATCTTTAGTTCGCCCTTAAACTGCAGATCCTTAGTCTTATTCCTTTGGTGATCTACTCGAATATTGGGTAAGTACCATGGCGACGATCTTAGCCTGACTATTGCTAACATTGTATCACAAAGAGCCGTTCAGGATACCCCAGATCATAATGAAGTTCCTTGTCGCCACCTTCACGGCGGCCCTCGCAGGGTAAGCAGTCCTATAACTTCGAGCGTCTGTAGTTTATCTAGGCGAGACTGACATACCTCATAGTCTCACTCTCGCCGCTGATCCTGCGGATCCTGCCGCTACCATGACCCCCTGCCCAACCATCACAAAACAAGCGCTTAATCCAACCTGCGACAAGACTTGCGCGAATGATTGCCGCATCGTGTCTACAATCGCAAATCCCTGCGGCTGCCCGAGACAGGTGCCTACAGCAACTCTTTTGTCACCCTGCAACGCTGAGTGTCCCTACGGCGGATGCGATGTTCGGTACCGGACCAGTGCCGAGGAGTGCCCCACCAGGACGACCCGTTGGCCGCCTCCTCCTCCAACATCAACGCCGTCATCGACATCATCATCAACATCTACGCCCTTTATTATCACTGTCACGACTCTGCCAGGCAAACCCACGGTTACTCCCACGCCGTGCCCGACTGTCACCTTCACCACTCGACCCAGCGATTGCGATCCCATCCGCTGCCCAATCCCGGATTGCACGTTCGAGAGGGATCTCGTTGTCCCATGCGGCTGTGATATCAAGACCCTGCTCTCAGTCGATGGGTGCCAGACCGCTTGCCCCACGGGTTGTGCCACAAGGACCACCACTTTGAGTCAGCTTTGCGTGACTGCAACCCCAGTGCCAGCTCACCCACTGGAATGAGGACTACACTCTTTGCCAGGAGAGCAGAGGAAGGCGGGAGGGTTTAAGGTTCAAGATAGGGGTTTCTGTATGATTTCTGTGCTGCGCGAAGCAAAGCAAGTGAATGTAAAAGGTTGCATGCCTAACGGCATACTTCAATTCATCAATTTACCTCCTGCGGACTTAAGCAACGCCACTCAGTGCGTTTAACTCCTTCCACCTGATTCGGAAACCAATTTGTGTCGCGCTCTGACTTCTTGCGAAATACTGTAGGGTTTGTTCTTGTGTGTCAAACACTGAGGCCTACCCTTGTGAAGGCACCCTCATGGTAAAATTCTGGAGACAAGTACTCATGCTAGCGCTATTAGAGTAACAATCTCGCCTCTATCGAGAGGGTAACATCTCCGTGCTGCTCAAGCATCTGCGAAGCGAGGCTGCAGATGAGATATTACACTTTGGTGTAGCCGCTGTGATGTACTGCTTAGCTAGCCTAGCTACAACCTTATGAATCGCCTGAATATGCAGCTCTCATGCTTGACGATATAGCTAGGTTAGTGACCACCTAGCTGGAGCTGCTCAGTGAACTAGCAGAGGGCCGACCCGGCTCTATCGTAGGATATAGGTTTTATAACCTGCGCAACCGGCTAAGTGCCAAAGGCCAGGCAAGCCAATATACATTGCCGAGTTGGCCGACACTTTGAAGCCGTTTAGCGCTCCTGGTAATAGTACTCTCATTAAAGTTGCTCTGATACTGTGTCCATCGACGTAGCATTCAAAGCCGCAACCGCCGGACTTCTAACTGTTATCCTTAAAAAAAAAATTCAACGTAGTCAATCGCCACAGTAAATTCGATTATTTTTGCCGGCCGGTCAGTGGTGAGGATGTCACGGTGACGACAGAGTCCTCGAATCTTCTCACATGTCCTGCCTAGGTCAATCTGAGACGTTTTTATTGACTATATGAATCGCTTGGAAACTAAGAAATTATTGATCTCGAAATACAGAGACTGTCCGTGTTCGTACCTTTTAGCAGAATTCTGCATGAATTATTGATGCTTCTCCTGGACAGTGGTTACTGAGCATTGCTCAGTACAGATCATAGCGGTGAACGCTTGGGTCCTACTTAAAGTAGTCTTTCCGTACATAGCCCTTGCCTCTCAAGTAGAATCTTACATAAACCTAGCTTATAGCTTTCGTTATTACGGCTTTAGATATATGTATCTCGTACTCGTGAAGATACATACATACCAAACGGGGAAAAAAAAACCCTATAGTTTATAAATTCCAACCGTATATTATCCCGGTGTCGTACGCATAACATTTCCAATAAACTGGTTTTGAGAATATCTTTCAGATAGTCTCATCTGATAGTATTTGTTATCCTCGCTAGTATCATTTCGACCACATTTTTTTGTAGCTTTATCGATACTTTCTTCTGGCGGTCCAAGCACACCATTATTGGGCTTATTGTTGAATTGCGCCAATCGTTGAACGAATTACTCTGATCGCAGTCTATACAGTTCTAGTGTACGTGGGAAATAGCAATAGAGAACATCTTATGAGTATCACTTTTGACTCAAAGCCTTGTCGTGGCATAATTATTTTAACTAGTTGGCTGCATTGGCCTGTTACAAATTACGATTCGATAGGCATGAAGCCAAAATCATATTTTTTAGCCACGTCATCGAGTTTACGGTTTAATTAAGCCATTCTCAAGTACCTGTTATCATTTCTGCGAAATTCATACATCGTTGGATATTTCTAACTGCTGTGTATGTATTTGATAAAGAGCACACTTTTTTTTATTTTTTTTAGAATGGGTTCAAACGCTGGCTAATTATATTACTGATAAGTTAAATTTTCTTACTCCTAACCTCTTTGAGAGCCGCACCATGCTGATCATATAATTATCTATTTCGTCAGACACGTGAAGCAATCAGATGGGGTGACATATTAAGTGGTTTGGTCAGAGAGTGAATAGAAGGCCCGTATCTTTTACGTAGCCAGTTCATGATTCAGGGCTCAATAACGCATGGATTCCCGGCCCCCAGGCCGTCAACGACGGTCGCAAGGCCCTGCCTGATGTATATCCAGAGGCCTGATATGACCACTTCAGAAGGTAGCTGGTACAAAAGCACCTGACGATAGTAATGCCTTCTTATTAATACATGACATATTGTTATCAGCCAATTTGTTGTTTCCTGGAAGAGGAAAAGCGTAAGAATAGCATTCATAACACAGTAGTAGCTATTATAGTCCCCTCCCAACTAAGTAATAAGACATCATTAACATTATTCGCATAGCAGCAAGCTCACTCTATTTAAAGCGCAGTAAGCTCTCTGATACCAAGTGTCAATATAACAGACAAACAATTCTATCGCGACTGCAATAAATGTGTAATTAGGCGTTCGAAATCACTCATTGAGCTACCTTGTACCACATTGTACCGAAAGGCGCTAGCGTCCATGACCATACTGAGTACGTAAAGCAGCGACTTAGTGAGCAGTGTACTGTCCAACTTGGGGGGAATAGCCTAATGATTTCGAGGTGTTTGCACTATCTAGAATCTTTTTCTTTTCTTCTGTCCCACTCTCGCTTTCTTGCCATTGAGCAATCGAGACTTGTAATGCTTAAATTGATCTCAGCCCTGCATAATCTTCAGTGTTTAGCCGTTAGTAATAGCCGCGTTAATTCTCTTCGTCCCTTTCCTTCCTTTCTTTGCTCCCTTCTTCGGCTGGCTGGGAATAGGGATAACCGAATCAAGTAGGTAAGTAACATGTAAACCCCATGAAGGGTGAGCCTACCTCCTTACCTATATAAGCTATCCTATGCTATTTAGATGCTCACACACTATGACCCCCAAGGCAGTCCTCATCGTCGCAATACCCAAATTGCTACAATTTAGTTTAACTGCCATCAAATGTTCAATTCTCATCCTGCGCGCCGTAGACATTTGGTGGACTCCTGGCAAAGTCTTGGGACAGCTCTGCATCTTACTAAATTCTTCACCGCGCCGCATTGGTTGTCATATGTATACGTCTCGGGCCGCCTGCATTGGGTGAGACTCCACAACCCACATACTGACTAACGTGTTAGCAGCTAGCTAGCACCACCATTAGGAACAGCTGATGTTGTTATTTGAGGATTCTGGGCAGCGTGTGCAGCTATTTGTACGGCCGCTTGAGCGTTGACTTCTGCTTGGTTGAAGGCACTTTGTATGACGCCCTGCTCATCAGGAGAGAGATGAGAGGTGAGATTCGCGTAAAATTGAGGGTTTTCTTGTTGCATCTCTGTTTGCCACAAGGTTAGTGAATGTAACGAGATGCGAACAGTTGAACTGAACTTACTCATGAGAACACCGCGAAGCAGCTGATAAGGTTCAATCTTGTCTAGTGGTGACTCTAGAAGTACACTGTCTTCTCCCAGCTCGTCATCCGAGTCGTCGATATACTGGTTCTCGATCTGGCTGAACTTTTGGGCCTCTTCATTGAGGAACTCAAGGTATGCAGTGCTCTCGTCCCGACCGTCGTTCTGTTCCTCTTCGGGCCCATCGTCGGCGTTCCAGTTGGCGTCTTCCTCGCCCCATTCCTCCTCATCATCATAATCATAGCTATTCGGATCAAAAGTGAAGTCATCCTTCAATGCCTCCTCGCGGTTCTTCATGGCGCTAGGCAAAGACTTGAAGAGAGACGTAATCCCTTGAAGAAGCCTTGGCCAGCCAGTCGACACGCTAGCTGGTATTTGGTCAGGGCTGAGACTAAGCAAGGACACAATAGCCACAATGCAAAGTTTCTTGTCATGAACACGACTGAAGTGTTCCATATTCCCAAACCAAAGGCTGAAGAATTTGTTAGTCCAGCCTTTGGCCTCAAGAACCGCCAGCGTTAGGGCAGGGTTGTAATAAGTCGCATTGATCACCATCTCCATGAGGTGGATCTTATAGGACTTTACTTTTACTTCATGCCCATTAAGCACTGTCATAGCCATTGTGATAAAACCGGTAACAGACTGATCAATGTTGCCTCGAAGGCTCAGCATCATGGCCTCGGCAAGCTTGCACGCACAAATCCGATCGACACCACCAACTTTCTGATCCTGGAACATGTCTTGGACCATCGAATATAAAGCTGTGACATATTCTGGCTTTTGGACTAGTTGTGGTGCACCATACTGAACGAAGTTGTCTAGAGCAGGAAGCATGTCCTCCAGATATAGCTCAGCTCCGGACTTGAAGGTAGCATGAATAAGCTCGAATGCTTGCCACATGGTAGGGGAGATACCCTTTGCCGCAAATGTGCAGCTATCAATAATCTCAAAAACTTCATTGTACAGATCTAAGAATAAGATAATATTAGTATACAGAGCAATAAGCGGTACTAATACTTCGACGTTGTAGACTTACCATAAAGTTTATTTTGTAGTGTGATTTGGATTACTGGCATTAGAACGGCCTCAATGTGTAAGAGCACATCCGGTGTGCTCTCTAGAGTGAGAATAAGGGTTCCGATAGTCTGAAGCACGCCCAAGGCTGTTATGCTCTTATCATCCAAGTAGTCGCCATAATCTCCATCCTCATCATTACGGCTTTCATTCTTGTCCAATAATTCGCGTACGATTCTCAGATATGTGTCCCGTAGCTGTTCACTTAGAGCAACGGCAAATGGAGTCAACTCAGTTGCGAATACTTCGACAAAGTCTTCCATAACATTGGCAAGCGCATCAATATCGCATTCATTGGCCAGCTTCAATAGCTGTTGCATGATTGTAGGAATGCTTTGCTGCATGCTGATACGAATGGCATCGTGCCTGATAAGCGGCTGTAGAGCCAATGCCGCTGTGACCCGAACAGGAAGATCTGTATCAGCCATGCAGTCGAGAATATGACGGTAGATGATAAGAAGATTGTTCTGGTCTTTAAAATTGAGCTGCTCGAATTTCTCGATAGTATCGCAAGCCCGGGCACGTAAAAAGCCCTGCGAACTCTTGAAGTCGGGGAAAACGTATCGCACAAGGAAATATTCAAGTTGATCGGCAATAGGACTCTTCTTGCCAAGGAGAACGGGTGCCAATGTGCCTATCATTCTCAGGGCGCCCTCTTTTGCGACGTGATTCTTGCTGTCATCAGCTGTTTGCTCATACTCCATCACCACACCGTTAACGAACTGGAGCAATTCAAAAGTTTGCTTTCTCCGGATTTTGGTCAGGGTGACGAGGAAGTTGGTGGCAGCAACGTCAGGCGCAGAAACTTCTTCGTAGAAGTTGAGTTTCCGGTGCAAATACTCTTCAGGCTCATCTTCAAACTTTTCAACGTCCTCATTACTGAGACATAGAACTGGGAAGACAAGATGTGTGACTAAGTTGCTCAAGTGAGGCTTCATAAGACTCCATGTGGACTTCGGGCGACAACACTCATCGAGGAAGACGAGAGTGTAGGAGAGACAAGGTTTGCTTAACCAAGTTGTCTTAGAAACCCATTTCTCAATTTCTGACAGATAATGCTTCATAATCTCGGGTGCGATCGTGGTTTCGAAATCCTTGGCGAATTTGGTTGTCTCGTCGGTTTTGGTGGTAATAGCTTGAGGGTTGCCGTGTCTGTTCAAGTTTAGCTACATTGTAAAACTCAATTGGGAGCACTGAGGCTTCTGGACTGTGCTGACCTGATCCAGAGTCTATTGAGATTGAAATATGCCCATTTCTTGGCCTTCCACCAATGGTGTCGTTCCCTTTCGTCGATATCCTCGGGCATGGCCGAAGCTGGTATCGTTTTGGAGATGGTTTGTAAGAAAATAGTACACCACCCAATGTTGACGTCGTGCTGCCTTAAGTAACTAGATAGCTCGAGCTGGCAAGCAGTCAGCGACCGAACTCAAATGATCCTCTCAGGGCGGTGGATGCTTCGTCCCAAAGCAAACACTTACCCATGTTGCATGTTTGTAGGCTTTGAGAGCGATGTGAAGCATCTCTCCAGCCTCGTCGCTTTCTTGATTTACTAATTCATTGCAAACTTGTTGGAGTCGTGGGAAACTGGCCTCGATAATTTTGTCAAACTCGCCCCTGCCGCCATCCTGAGTTCCTTTGAATCGGTATGCGCGACAAGTTACGAGTAAACACTGCAGGCCAGCAAGGACTGACTGGGCGTCGTTGGCGTGCAGGAGTTGTAGGGTTACATCCATAAAACTAGGCCATTTCCCGGGGAAATCGAAGTGCAGAATACGCTGGATCAGCTGCAGCAACTGTTGACGGACGGGGCCACGCGACGCAGCAAGGATGGGGAGGATGCGGTCACGGAAGCGCTGCTTTTCGTCTTCAGCTATCAGGGGATCATCGGGATAGTGGTCGCTTCTAGCCCAGCCTCGGTTTGTCCTGTTCTTGAGGTAGATGACGGCTGCAGAGAAAGAGAGAGAGAGAGAGTCAGATCGACGGCGGATTATGTTTGTTAGAAATCGGGGAGAAAGGACGTACTCGACAGCCGGACGGAGTCGTCAGCCTCGGTGCCCAGAATTTCGAGGAGGACATCGGTGAAGCCTGCATGCCCCTCGGCCTGGGATTGGCAATGCATGGTCAGTAAACAGTCACAGCAACTCGACGATCATCCGATGCCGAAGACGAACCGCATGATGGAATCAGAAGCAAACAGACACACGTACCTGCTTGAGCTCAAGCTCGGCAGCCCGGCGCACGTTGGCGTCGGGCGAGAGCGTTGCCAGGACGCGACTCCTAACAACATTGGCGTCCATGATGGGCGGGCGGGCCAAGTGGAACGAAACCAGTATTTAGGCAAACGACAGTAACGTCGACAGTTAAATGATGTTGGTGATGAAGTAGAAATGAACTAGCACCAGGTTAAACCCATCGACAAGGCTGTGTCAAGGGGATGGAGGGGATAGACGGTGGTCGTCGGTAGTCAGCGATATGATGTCCAAGTAAGTGATGTGAATATGATTGTGGATAGGCTGGTATTGGGGATACACAAGGATGAGGGTTCAGCTAGCAGAATGCAGTGCAAATGTGCAGTGCAGTGCAGTACCTAACCCCTGGGCTGTCTTCAAGGCGTGTGTGTACGGATAAGGTACTTGGACCTCAGAAAAAAACGCTGGGAAATGGATGACATTTGATCGCTCTACCTACAGTAGGTAGGTAAGTTGGGATGGAGGGGTACCTACAGGATACCATCTACGACAGCACGCACCACCACTAGAATGCGCGTACGCACACAGCACGTTTTTCCCTTGGCCCCCAATATATAGTCTAGTGTGCCTCTTTCCAGTGGGCTGTTAGGTATACCTCTAGTGGCGTCGATCTCCTAGGACACCTAGGCTGCTAGGCTGCCGCGACACTTGCTGCCAGGTGGTGATGGAGGGATGCACGAGTGCCCACTCCCAATGTCAAGGAGGGGAGAAGGGGGGGTTGCTTTCTAAGTAGGTAGCTTTACCGCTCTGATTTTCCCTCTGTGGGCGACCCAGTGTATTAGGTGTCTGGTGTCTGGCGTGGCAGAAAGCCAGATACAGTTAGGTCTAATCCCCTAAAACCCTCCTCCCCTGCCTATCAGACCCTGCGATTCCCTTACGGTTGTGGTGGTGCCCTTTACGTTGTCAGGGCTGCCACGCACAAGTTGAACCGCGCAAGATCGTCCAGAAACTATGACAACTAAGCCAAACCAGTCTGCCTATCGGCAGGCGAAAATGCAAATTCCGGCGCCCTTCTAGTTTCATCTCGTTGCGTAGGATGTGCCCTTAGAATCCGCCATTAGAAAGAGTAAAACGACTCTTTCTTGACCTAAAAGATCTATCCAATTCTACAAGTTAACACTCACCAAGTCTTCTTAAAAGACTTTGTGGCATGTAGAACCTAGGTAGGTAGTAAGATAGATCCGCTCACGTTCCCCGCCGCCTCCATGGCGGTGACCGTAACAACATGCTACCCAATGCGTATGCGTATCTTCTGTAATCAATTTATATTTACGGTACGGAGAACACCCCTACTACCAGCCTGCGTTTCATCGACGCCGCCACCTTCGCTCCTTGCATGCTAACCATTCCCACCACTCACTCACATATTCCAATACGAGGTGTACCACAGTATCGAAACCCCTTGAAGCCGCCTTGCCAACGAATTTAAACAGTTACCCAGCGTATTATCGTTGGCAATTTGGCCATAATGCGTTTATATGATCAAGCTTAAAAGATGTGGACTGAGAAGTAGCATTATCGCCATCACCAGTATCTGATATTTAATTATGATTAGCATGATAGGATTGAATGCGTGGGCGAATACGCAGTGAACTATATTAGCGTGTCGGTTACTCTACTCAACTCGCTACTCCCTCCGAGGAACATTTATAATAGAACGACGTATATCCTATCACCGGTAATAATACACAAACAACAATACATACAATCCACAGACGCTTACAGATACTGAGTGCTAAGCACTAGAGGTAGTCAGAAGCCATCAGGGTGAAGTAGAGACTCATTCCATTAATCCAAGCGCGATCTCGTAACATAGTACATAAATATCGATACCCGGGTGGGGGGAAGAGACCAAGATCAAAAAGCGAGACATAAACCGAAGATCTTATACCAAAATTACCGACGACGTGCGAATACATAGTCAAACCCGTCACCCATATCAAGTAGTCCACGATTTAGATACCAGCTGGACAATCTGTCCTAAGAAAGGACTACACCATTCCCTCCATGCATTATCCGGATCGTGTAGCATCCAAAAGAGCTATACACGAAACCCCGCCATCCGGATCCAAGACCCACCATCTCCTTATTCACCAGATCCGACTCACAAAACACTTGCCAACCCTGTCACAATCAGTGGTCAGTATTCGCCGGGTACATCATTCCAAATATTCATGTAGGAGTTCCAGACCTGAGCAAAAGAGAGCGAGAACATTAAAGAGTAGGTGAAGTCAAAGGAGGAAAAGCGAAAGATGAAATGGATGAAATGCAAGGATATGAACTAACACAAAGGCTCCAGTAAACATGCAATCCTGGGTTGTGTTTGTAGCTTTGGTCCAGTCTAGAAAAAATCCTTGTAAGTGTAGCAACTGCGAAGCCCTGGCCATGGCGGCAATGGATTCGACTCAAAGCGAAATGTCTCCAGGTGTGATTAAAGCCAAACAATTAGACTCCTGAATTCCACTGGTGCCCGTTACTGGAAACACATGTAGTGATCTCCTTGAAGGTCGTGGCATTCTGTTTTGACCCAAGGCACATATCCTCAAAAGGGATTTTAGCCCCCTACGAGTATCTCAAGCGAAACAAAATAGTCCACGTCGATAAGGGAGTGGTGAGCCATCCGAAACACGTGATGATTTGTGTGGTCCCAGTAAGCTGTGAATTCGAAGAAAACTTTGTTGCGCCACGAGGATTAAGGCCGCTAATGAAACTCCGAGTTTGACAGCTCTAGAAGCTGAAACTGAACATTCCAAGGTGATAGCCCAATATGATTCATACCTCACCTTGCACCTTGTTCGGGTCTCAGAGATCAGTTTCTCATATCCTGTGAAATCTCTTGATCACAGGAGGTATGAATTTTGCATGTCCAGCTGGTATTCCAGGAGGATAAATGATAAGGCATCCATTGTCATCATAGGCAAATGCGAAAGGTCCTTTGAGCGGCTTTGTGTCCAGGTAGTAGATTAATGGGGGTATCCTGGCTATTTCCTTGGGCATATCCACTAAATTGTTTGTAATCTTATTTCCATTGCGTGATCCTGCTTGTCAGTAAGCTCAGTGGGGAAGGGGGGATATCATTCCACGGAACACGTGCCAGGGCGGAGTCATATAATGAAATGGGAAATCCTTCGCAGAGGTTGGCATATATATACAAGCCGCTGTCCAGTGCTCACCTTGCTGTCCGGATCGCAAGCCCTGTCTATTAGCAGAACATCGTCCCTAGTGCCTCACCGAAATGCTCATCCATGACCGGTAATGGAACCAGAAACAAACCCAGGGATGCGAATAAAACAGATAACCTCCAACCATGGGCTGGATCCGGACAGCAAAGAGAGCGTGGTATCATCCACATAGCTAACCAATAAGACAAAGTTCTTCTTTTCCCTGAAAAACGGGACCGGTACTTCGGTAACCAAAAAGCCATACTCTGCGTGAGCGCCACCGTGGAACGTGATGATGATTCGAATAGCCTAGTGAAATGCACACAAAAGTCGAAGCAGAAATCCTATCCGAGGTGGTGCGCCGTATCCAGTCTGATCAAAAAAGGTCATGTGCGAGAAATCGTAAATCAGGTAATCCAAGCAGGGAAATGTGGCTGTTCCAGTATCATGAGGTCCACGGCATTATTCAACAACGTTGCAACTTGCAACTTTGAAAGACTAGGTATACTCCGGACTTAATCCAGGTCTATCCTTTGGATAATAGAGACAAATCCGGAAATGGACCACAGTGGGTCATCGGATCCTTTCCTTGGGTATGAAACAAAATTGATAATCTCACAAGGCAGACAAAGATCCTTATCCGGAACTCCGAGGCCATGGTTCTAGGATTAAAATTACCGGACAGGTCGGTGGGCTCGATGTCTTGAATCTGAGTGACGATCGACGGTATGGCGCTCAACGCTCTCCCGCTCGCTGCGATGCCGCGATGATCCACTACTTGGCAGTTGAGTATTTTGTGATGGTCCTGACAAACGTTTAAGGGCAGGGGTGCTCTCATACTGTTGATCTGGGGCGGCACTGTAGGGGGCGGTGCCTGCTGGAGACGCTAAACAATCAGAACGAGCTGTCAAGTTAGAGTTTCCAAATGTACGCACCACGTCCATAGAATGGGTCCCCTGGCTGCGCCGCTTGGGGGTAAGTGTTCGCCGTTGGGGCACTTTGTGGATAGTAATTGGCACCTGATCCAGAGGTTGCATAAGTCTGAGACGTAGGTCCTGCTGTTGTATAAGTAGTCCTAGTGGATGCCATAGTAGTCACAGGTACTCTCTGATCTCTGGGGTCTCCTCTTGGATCCCTCGAAGCCCCATAGGTGTGGTCATTGCCACCATAATCCGCCTGGGTCTGGGAACCTGCACGTAAGTTTAAATTTGCACCCACGATATTGTAGGGGGCTTCCTGGTTGGGCTGACCAAATCCTCCCGTGGCAGTAACTGGGTGTCCAGAAAATGAAGCTACATTCCCGGCAGGTGGCGCAAACTGAGTTGGTTGTGTGTAACCCGATTGAGTATACCCACCCTGTGTCGCGGTATATTGTTGAGGATATGCGCCAGAGGCTCCGGTGTAACCTGATTGACCTGTTCCCGGATACCTTGGGGTATCGTAAGGATCGCTACTGGTGCCTCCAGAATACGACGCGCTTTCCGTGGGCCCGTAATACTGGCGCGATTGGTGGATATCTGAGTTGCGGTACTGGACTGGAGGGGAGTTAGAGTGTCTGATATATACGCCGTTCGAGGCAATAATACCTCCGCCAGCGCTATTACGATTCACCGACTGTTGCCGCCTTTCTTGATCCCACCGCGCAGAATCCGCTTTTAAATCTTGTATCATTGCCTGGAGCGCATATTAGTGTTAGCGCTTCGTGAACATATTGCCACAGCGAGAGACTCACCGAAGTTAGATTGCGATATGCGTTGATAAAGTAGCCTTGGATGATTTGACCGTTTTCGGGGTGCTGCGAGCAATTAATATTAGAACTAGCTAGCGGATGACTGAACGATTGACAGGTGCATACCTCGTAATTGCCAGGCCGTACTAGCGCATCATTCCCCAGGTAGCGACAAATGTCAGCCGTGATGACTTCACGGTCTATGCCATCTCTGGGTACGAAATACTCATTTTGGCGGGTCTGCTGGGGCATGGCATTGTTGCCAGAAGCAGGAAGTCGTCGAGACATTATCGTGTTTATGAAATGAAGCTGTCCAATGTCGACCACTATTAAGGTAAACCCAGGTGAAAGAAAGAAAATAATCCAAGTCGACAGCAGTGACAGCGAATTGTAGATGGAATGGAGGAGAGAAGAAAGATCCAAGTGTAAGAAGGGTGGGTGATGGAGAGGAGAAAAGGGTTGGGTTGGGCTGGGACCGGCTGGCTGGAGTGGTTGGCGGCCTAGGCGGCGGTTTGGAAGAGTGGGCCTGTCAGGATGGGACCCGCGGCAGGAAAAAAGACAAGGACAAGGACAACTTCCAAAGTCCTACCCTACAGATCCAGTATTATAGACGGCGTCGGCGTCCAACAGTCCAGTAGCGTAACGACGAAAGTCAAACCCGACAAGGCACAATTACGCCACCCAGAGGGCTAGACAGGGATCGTCGCTGGCGTTTGGATGATCTTTATCGTTATAAGCGAGCGAGTGGCAAGAGTTGTGTAGCCTTTATCACTAAGGCGGCACAGACACAGTAGCGCCGTAGTCTTGCCCTACGGTATTACGATACGATGCTGTATGGAAGCGGCAGCGGTAGTGCGTGCCGTCTTATGGTGATGTCTCTCCCTGGGACGGTGGGAAGAGGCGGCGGGAGCAGTGCAGGCGGATCTTGAGTCAGGCGAGACCAAAGATTTCTCTTTGTTCAATGCCAGAAAAGCCAATGGCGAGTTTGTGGGCGCCAAGGGGGTGGAGCAGTATCACTGTATCAGAGGTGCGCGTGGGAGTCTCTGACTGGTTGAGAAAAGACCTCTATGCGAGGGCAGTGCGAGGATGAAAGCGAATCGAAAGGGGGCCAGGCAGGCAACAGTACCGCAAGAGCCTGCAGACGGATGGGTGCAAGCGTGGTTGGACAAGCGCAGAGAAGTGCTGCGTGTTGATCAAAGCGGAAGATGCAGAGCAACGGAGGCAAAAGGCACCAACGGCAGGCTGGCGTGTAGGAGGGGAGGAGACAATATGGACTGGGTCAAATGACGGACAAGGTCCCGGTGGTGGGAATATTATGAGAGAAACGAGGGGTAGACTAGGGCAGAGGCCAAGTGGGATTTCCCAGATTTTGGGTACAAATGACGCTAGAGATAGAGGCCACACGCGGAGCTGTGGCTGAGACGAGCGTCAGGTGTGCTGTAACTAGAGCTGTGGCTAGTGAGGCGTAGCAAGACGAAGAAGTGCAGGTGCTGTGCCTGTCTCCCAGTGATGTTGACACTGGATTGCCGTCTCCCAGTCTCAACCTGTTTATCTGGTAAGGAATCGATCATATACTCGTAGGTGCTTCTTATGAGCATGACCAGTTTCTGTCGAAGGACCGTGATTAAAATTTAGTGGAAACGACCCAACACTACTTTCCTCAAGAAGCTGAATGAGAAAAGTCACACGACTAGGAACGTTAAGTGAAATTGGGCGCTCGTCGGTGAAGAAACAGGAAATAAGAACACCACACGTCGGTGACCTGGTTGAGGTTTCGCCGCTTGATATATTAACTGTCTGACTTTCCAGTCGGTTGTCTCAGCTGCGGGATCGGTAGAGAATATGCCAAAGAAGAACAAAATGGCGTTCTTTGCAGCGGAAACGATCGGAGGAAGAATGGAAACAAGGGGCTTCTTATACGACGCATCTATCCATTCCCGCCAACATACCTTCTCCGAAGCCTCATATTCGAGATAACGCCAATTATTTCGACGGGCATCGGTCCACCAGAGTAGAAAGGACAAGCGGCATCGCTTCACTGGAACGTACTTTGCTCCACTTGCCTTCCATTTGCTACGGACAAGCCAGCGACTGACTGGCAAAAATGACGGATTGGAACCGCTCTGACTGCCCTAAAAGCTCACTCAAAGTGCTTCCTTGAAGGCAACTCGCATAGGCAATTCCATGGTGGGCGAATAGGGTAGGTCATCACACATTGCGGTCTTTCGAGGCTCATTCCTAGAGGTTCACGACGTCTCCGCCATTATAAGAACAAGCCATACGTAGCACTGGTGTCCAACCTCATGGGTTCATCACACAAAGGCGCATTTCATAACAAACGGGAAGATCACCGTCTTGAATCCCGTATGATAGAACGAGCAGCTAAAGGTGAGGTGACGAAGCATCGCCCACTCTGACTATATGCGGCCAGTATTGTCACGAAACCAGAGAAGAGTGATTTCGAGGAGTGATTTCGAGTGCCAAGACACGTCGAGATGTGGATGGTACTATGTGAGAGTTTCAAAGCTGCGGATCCAGAGTGATGTGAATGGAAAGTCCGGGAATTGTCTGCTTTCACAATCATCGGCGAACAAGTTGGGTTGGGTATCAATGCGCTAGGCGCCAGGGCCCAACCAGTCATGCCAGTCCTCACTTCTAGCTGCATTCCACTTTTGGACGCCCAAGAGCGGGCCTGGCGAATCAACAGTCGCCTTGGCTATTTTGTTTTCAGGTACTAGCAACAAGCAACAGACAATATAACGCTACAGGCCCTGAGATATACCCGTCTAAGTACTGAGATGAGCTACCTATATGTAGCATCTCGCCCACGCCTTTACCAAACTGCAGTGCATTTATTGAGTTGATCGATGCGCTGACAGCACGCAAGCGGGCCGTCTGACTACATTCAGGGTGGGCCTCCAGCAGCCTACCTGTATTGTATTTCATCGAAACCCGATCGAATGTCTACTCATAGCTTGATGTAGAGCCCTTGGAGTACGTTTTGAGAGATCCGGTCGTGTACGTCTATAAGCTGAAAGCTCCTTGAACGCTGCCAGACCTTTTTCCCTTTCCTAGGTTATACGCCGTAATCGTGTATGCGAACGGCTCTTCGGTATCGTGCGTGACTAGCTTCCTTGCTAAGTTCCTGTCCAGGGTTTTAAGAAATGTATGAGTTGCTGCATTCGTGGTCTGGACGCAACCTTGATATCGGCACGTCCCAATCTGTATAACGTACATACGCCAATGAACCAAAGCGGTCATGCTTACGTCGTCGATAAGACCGATTTCTAGACCGCTTCCTAGAACTGCATGTGCCTGACCACTAAGTACCCATGGTGTAATATCGATATGAGGCGCATTTAGTCCATTTAGGTTCGGGTTTCTTTTTAGGTTAACTGCTACTGCTCTTATGGACGGAACAGGTACCAACAGTGCCACAGCCTTATCCATAGCATAGGCCATGTCAATCCTCCCCTGGAGAACTGCTCGTCTTTCCGCGGTAAGCCTCTCCCGAAGCAAGTGAAGGATACACGCGTAGACCCGCTTGCTGGCGCAAGGGGCATATGCGGGTGGACCATCTCGTAGATTGCCTTGCTATCCAAACTTCAATTTACTCTGCCCCTGTTCCAACCTCTTAGCGCCACCACCGCTGCTACTGGCTTTGGACGGTTTCTTATACGACGAAGAGGCCATGTTCGTTTGTCCGCCTGGGACGATCGGCTTACTACTAGCAAATGCCGGCTTGCCACGTTCCTCGTCCTGGAGGTCTTTGGCCATGTGCCAATCCATATGATCCTGTAACGCTTCCGCGTCTTCAAGCCTTGCATTGCAGCGCGAGCACATGTAATCTGCGATAGGCACCTGACGGCTGTGTGAATCACTTACCCGATGTTGCATTTCCTCATGCGTGTGCTCAATCTCCATGTGCCCCATATTATCTGTTCCATCTTCCCCAAGCCATGATTCCTTCTTGGGAAAGAAACGTTGTATTCCCGGATTTTCGACGCGTCTTTTCTTTTCTTGTGGTTCATGCGAAGATGGTTCCATTGAAGATTCGCGCGATGTCACCTTCGTCGCCCGTGCGTCGTCGCCTTTAAGTAGAAAAGCGCTAATTCCCATATTACCTATAATGCCATCCTCAAAGCCTCCAACGCTTAAGCTGAGATTTGCACAAGGCCATACTCTCCCTTCATTAACAATTTGCGCCATCAGTTGCTTGGCTAGGTCAAATAGAGTGTCTTCGTCAAGCGTCTTGCCTTGCGGAATGCCACTCGACCGTGAGCGGGTCTGGCCTGCATGGCGGTGATGCAAGTGAATTGTTTTGGGTCGGCGTTTATGCTCGAGAACACCCTCCTCAACAAGGCGAGAAAATATGTCGGCGGAAAAGATCCGAAGCCACTTAACAGCTTGCTCCATGTTTTTAATGGCCGGCTGGAACGACTTGGCAGATAGCATGGATTTGATTTGTGTTCGCGAATTCACCTCACTGGTGTCGATACCACGAATTGTATTATAGAACCAGAGGCCCGTGTCATCACCTAGCTTGAGCTTCAGATGTTCAACTGAAACGGACAACATATCCTTAATAGTCTCCGTACCGAATGTCGACTTGACCTGGTCCCCAAGTTTACCCCCAAGATTTCGAATCTTGGTAAACTTCATGTCTGACAAAAAGTGTTGGACGGCCCTGTTTCGTATGACCGTCTGCTGGTTGGGCTTTTTGTAACCCGAGCCCAACTTACTTAGCATCTTATTACTCGCTATCCCAGCAGAGCAGGTGTACTGCAGAGTCCGACGGATCTCGGCTCGTATATCCCGGACGATTTGAGAGCCGATAAGGATGGCCACGTCGTCCCAGTCAGGGTCGTCAACTTCGGCCTCAGCATCGTCGAGGTCCACCAAGGCGTCTGCTTGCCAATCAAGGGCGGTGATTGGCGGAAGGGGTAGTTTTTCTGTAGGGTCATCGTAAGGGGGTGGGTTGGCCAACTCTGGGAACCTCTGCAGAAGTATCGAGTGGATCTGAGCCGACAAGTCAATGAAGACCTCGTCTATGCTTGCCTTCTCGACCTTTTGCATGTTGGAAGGCAGGCAACCCTTTATCAGAGCCAGAATCTTCCTAGCCTGCAGTCTGTATGGATCTAGAGAGACTTTGTGCGTTCCAATGTGAGAAGGGGCATCTTCGTGGTACGCCCACTTCTCTTCGCCTTCCTTCCACGTAGCTACATGCTGAGCGATAAGATTTGGGCAAAGCTTCTTCGCTTCCGTGATGGTGCAATGGCGTCCAATCCCGAAGTTACGTGCTGGGTAGTTGATAGCTATCAACCCTTGCCTGTCATTGTTAGACTACTGAACAATCCATGAGTTCGCATCAACCTGAGTCAGGCTGTAGAAGAAAGAGTAAAGTCAAAACAAGATTAGTAAAACCGAGGAATGAGACACATTGAGATAAGATAGATAAGATACCATTGCTGCACAGCCAAAGGCTGCTCTTCATCAATACCCAGGCGCACCATCTCACACTGAGCATAAAACGCATCGAGATCAATATGGGCAATGACGCGTAATGGCGACGACGTGGAGTATGAGGCCAGCATGGCTAGCTGACGGAAGGTGAACTGGGATTTGCGCCGTCCGGTACCGTGAATCGGAGACGAGACTTGGAAAGCAGGAGACGGGGAAGACATGGCTGTAGTCGAAATGTCCGCCATTGATTGGTTAGCTATGAGGCAGTCATGTGATGAACATGAAGGGTAGGGTATGGGTTCTGTGGTGACTGGCGCAATGCATTGGTTCACCGGGCAGTATGGCCGAATGGCAAGAAGCCGAGCTCCGCAAGAATCATACTGAGAGGCCAGCCTTGTTTGAAGACTGGAGCGGGGAATAGTGCTAGTTGGCGTGACATAGGACTAAAGAGCGGAACGAAGGTTGATCGAGCGTGAATAGTCTGTAGATAACGGACATTAATTTTGAACCCTCATCTTGCAAGATATCGCGATCATGATGGGATGAAGGGAAGGGAATTGATGAGGTAAAAGCAAGGAGCCGTACGACGCTACCGCACATGCAAGACTCGGAGCCTCTCGATTAAAGTGCGAAGTAGGTAAGCCGTCTTTAGTGAAAGAAGATTGGACGGATGGGTACGGAAAAAGTGGGGTCGAATGGACTACGTCAACTTCCCTCTATACATTGCTTGGCCGGCGCTGGGGGAGGTTACCTGGTAGCCTGCTCCGTAGACCTCCTTATTGGCTCGTCCCCTTTTTCCATCCTTCCTACGACTCAAGTAGGCACCCTCTGAGAAAAGAATAGAAAAATAGGAAGAAAGCCATACAAAAAAAAAAAGGGGGGGGAAGGGGGGGCAGCTATTGAAATTGCCAAGAAGGACTTCATCATCGTCAAGTCATTCCCATGTGTCAACTTTGTGCAGCCATATCTCTTTTTACCGAACAATCGAAACGGCTTGGCCTGAAGGCACGTGAGATGATGTGCTTACGCGGTCTCAAACAGCTCGTTATGAGGAGGCGTCAGAGCTGATTCTGATTGAAAGTTAGCCTTCCGTTTCTTACTCCAATTGACATATGCTTACATAGTCTACCATTTCCCTCTCAATGTAACTCCATGCAGGTGAAAGCAGTTTTAAGTAGTCGTGCCACCCATCTGATATAAATTCGTGGTTCCGAGAGTTGCATCTCATCTTCGGGAAATTATTGCTAAGTCCTATGAACATACACTCAAATGCTAGAGCCTCATTCTGGCCCCCATAGCTAGCCTCCACATGATACCGCGAATCAGATGAAAATAAATGTTACCAATAAAAATCTATGGTGAGATGCCTGGCTTTTTCGGTGTAACTACCATCTGTGTAATCTTGCCTTAACCTTAACAACAGACCGAGAAACTGCGAGCATGAGAGGAGCAGGTGTCACAAAATGCAGTTGCAGGTTTATTAATTGCTTACTTTCTGTCAGCCCGTGGAGGTTCAACTGCATTGCGGATTCGGGATCCCCGTTGCATATCTCCGCTGCCTACCAAATGCACATTGTAGCGTAAGATGATATTACTACCCCTGGCTTCAGTGGAGATCATTGAACTATGTCAGTCTTGGAGTGGTCATGAGTCTCGAGAAGAGCCTCATATCAGGTGCAATAATGACTTGGCGGTCCTTAGTATATACTCTGCGAGCCTTCTCTGAGAAGCGCCACTTAGTGGCAGATCCATTAATGGCAGGGACACACTTGTAATGCCACTCTAGAAGGCAGCCTGCAGTAACACCGAGTTCGGAGATCCTAGTTAAGCGGGGATGTTAACGCATTTGGAACAATTCGCTAATTAATTCTCTACGCTCCAATGAATTACTACTCCATTGTGCTTCAGCTGATTCTGAGGCTGAAAATCTTAGGTTTCATTTTGAGGCTGTGTCAAGAACCCTCATCTCATTAATATGTAAACTTGCTCTCTTTGAAGTAATAGTTTACAGAAACATAGATGGAAGACGAAACCCGAGGTCTAAATTTTATTCACTGAGCCTATACAATCACAGTGTACATAATGACAAGGGCATTGCCAAGATATTAAAGTTATCAGGGGAACTGCGCACGAGTTCTTATGAGCGTCCTTACGCACATCGAACTCCTTATGCGTCATGAAGACCTGTAGTATAAGATGTTGGGAGCCGCAATTATCCAGTGTCGGGAAATGAAGATCTGGACTTCCTTACCTTGTGGATACTAGGGGCGAGGCTCGCAGAGATGACTCCTCAGTTCCCCCACGTTGGACGTATTCGGGGAAGCACTTGTGTAACGAACTGTTCCCTCTATGCACCTGTAAAATTCTGTAGAGGAATCTCCATCCTAGTCAACTAGTCCAAGCTGCTGGGCTTGGAAGGCTCCAACCCGACTGGATGGGCGGTTCGGCTTCGCCGGTTCTACCTTCATGATCTGCTGCTCACGAGGTTGATGGGCATGACATCACGGGGTCTTGTATTTAGAGGCTTCCACCAAAGTCAGTTTCCACAAAGAAATGCTATCTGCTTAGCCAAGAAAATACCAACTACGAGATAGTGGCGCCTGCCCCAACTAGAGGCTATATTTTGTCGTTTTATGTTTTGCTTAGTTTTAGTTTCTTGTGTATGAATTCGCACGATCATGGTCGACGACAGGGAAGTAGCTTTCGAAAGTGAATAGCAAGGTACTAGGATAAGAAACGCATCCTGGTGCAGCTTTCATGGTAAGTAGAACTAGACAAGCCCCTCTGAGTAGACTCTAATGTATGTATACGTAGAGTAGGTGTTCTTAATTCCAATATCTTAGGCCGTAGCGAGCACTTATCTGTACTCCTTAATACATATACTCTCTATATAATACGCTTAGCGAGGCCCGAGGAATGGAAGAGGCGCGTTGAGTTGTAAATATAATGAAAGTGCTGCCTGGGCCAGGAAACGTAGAGTGCTTGTCATTACTAAGCCAGGGCTCCCATCAAAATAGTCTATAGTGGCGAGATTAGCCACTCCAAAGCTCCAATGTCTGTAGAAAGCAGATATCTTCCAGAAGGCTGATCAAATCCTTTGAATGAAATTCCCGCCGTTTGACCCCGCTTGATGGCTCTATATAGAGCGATTATTGGTCGCTGAGGCGGTGAGATTTAACCTAGCCTTCTAAACCCATCCCAGTTTGACTTCGGCCTGACCATGCTTTCCTAGGATTCAAAGCCTTTCTGCATGGTACTTAGGGATAAACTAAGGACCTTCCTATTACGTGGAGCCTGAGGTCCCGAGGGTAAGGTTCGATGGTAAGGTACGATAGATACTGTGCCTCATAGGAATGGGCCGACTCAGTTGCCTATCGGCATGAAGCCAGCCCAGCGAGCGCGAAAATACACCAGAAAGCTAATCGTTCATCGAGCAAAAAATATGTTTTACTAAAAAATTTTGACGATCGAATCTCTGGTGGCAACGATTGGGCCATGGAAGAATACCTATGTGCATATCCTCCACTCTTCACGGCAGGCCGCCTATTCGTCCCAACCTTCCAGACCGGCAAGTTACTCGACGTTTCAACATATTGAGAACCAACCCTGACGGTATGTGGCTTGCTTACGGGAAGTTTCTGGCGAAGTTGCCATTAGAACATCAAGGTGTTGTCGACAAAAGTATGTGCCTAGGACGCATCAAGATGATTTGAGGGTATTCAGGGGTACGCTATCAGCCCTTGGCCCCTTTATTCCTCTCATTCTATATCGGATGCTACTAACATCCCCCACCGAGTGTAATCCGCAGCTACATACTTAGACTAGGTGGCGATTATGACACTCGTTGCGGCTCTGCAAACTTGGGGCGCTAATTCTGATGGACCGAGTGACCCTCGAGAGAGAAGATTCATAGAATACTGGAGACGGGCTTTCCGACCATCGTAATGCGGCTCTTCAACTATCGAGAGAATTAGTCCTACGGTATTAATCTACTAGATATTTAAAGGCCAAAGAAATCACTACCAAGCTGCTTGATGAATTGTAGATCGATAGACCGAAACTTTGAACTGCTTTGCCCTTTCCCGAGACTCTTCTCATAAACGCTACACACCGCAAATATTAAAGCTATAATTCCTTGTTTCTCTTGATTACTCAGACCAAGTTAAGCCGTATAATCCATCGTATATCACGCAATGTAAGAACACTAGCTAGGACCCAGAGCGAGAATCTAAGATGAATTTAGGTCCCGCGAGCAATCTCCCCTCCCTGATCCCGATACGACCGATGTCTCGCCCGACAACGATGTTCATGAAACCAGCGAGAAGTTTATTTGCAAGGAATGCAGCGAAGAGGATTATTTCGAGTACACAACAGACGAAGATCAAGCGATTTGCAAGCATTGCGGTGCTCTGAAGAAGTGACCAGTGAACTACAAGCCAGTAGATTCTCTCGTGCTCGATGAATATTCTAGTGTCATATTTGGATGTTATATTACAGAACTACGCTCTTTCGAATGCTGGAACAGCATCAAAAACAATAGAACTCTCATTTGGACTGGTGTTTGCTTCGCTCGCTTGAGTAGTCAGACAATGGGGATTATGTTATTCGCAGCCTAGAAATATAGTTTTCTAGAGCAAGGAGACGTTGCTACTTTGAATTATGTTCAGATATTCGTCATTCGCTTCAATACAATCGCTTTTTAAAAGGTTTTGAGGGTATTTTGTCGATACTGTACTTTGAAGATGTATGTTGATTGCCTAACTATCACTAGCATTTCGTGAGCAGAAGGGCATGGTTGACCCGTACTCCGTGTGATCCTTACATTATAGTTCTTTTAGTAAATATTAAAATCATGACAAATTTTACAGTTAGCACATTTCCACTTCGCTGGAAGAATTAGAAGCCCTAAATTATGTTAACTATATTAATAGTCACCGGAAGGGATCCCCGAAGAGAGACTTAAATATAGGGATCTAGGTTTGGTATTGAGACATGAATATCATAACGACAACGAATGACTGGAGTTGTACAAGAGAAATATGATTTTACCCGCAAACGGGATGATAAACATTGATAGTTATTCTGTTTAGAACATATGCTAAATGGCTATTGGATATTGTTATACTTAGATACGCAGTGGCGTGGCGGTACTGGGCCGTAATGATTACACAAGCCTTCCTAGGCAACCTTTCACAAAAGAAAATATCAATTCCCAACTGTCTACATAATAGGGGAGCTGCATGCATGAATTACTACTGTGTTTGCATTTAGCTTCGTAACCTCTGCAAATCCGCTATCTTTGGTAAATAGAGCTTAGATTTCTAAGAGTTCATTATATAGATGTATTGGGCACGCGACTGCTACTAGTTATTGAATGATGAGCAGTACCGATGTGTTCCAGAAAGTTCCAGCTGACTAAAACGCCACTGCATACGGAGGGTATCTTCGTCCGCCATGTAATGCCTAGCGAAGGTCATATTGTTCGCAAATTTCTCATCTCAATAACAGTATTGTCGTCCGAAGGAGGACCCCGAGGGATGCCGTATCTACTACGAACTTTATCGAGAATGTGGCCCATGGAATAGAAGCTTTCATGACTCTCGTGATTTGTACAAGGTGACTTGCGGATGGGAAGCAGCCAGTCCAAGGGAGTCGTGCCCATGACCATTTGCCAGTTCCGCCAGGGTCCAAGATCCCAGAGATTTTCTCCCGGATCCGTCTTGAGAATTGCAAAAGTTCTCGATGCCAAATCATCTCGTGTGGTAGGGGATAGGGCATTTACCTGCCCTTCTGCAGTACGACCGTTGATTCTTTGGCCGTTGACCTCACTTTTGCTTTCGCCTAAAATGGGCTTGGATTTCAGTTGAGGATACACAATTACGCCAAATCTATCCGACCTCGTCCCACGAGGCACCCGCACAGCTAATTGGTAAACCTTGCGATCGAGTCCTAGCGCGTCGACATTTGTCATGTTTAAGATGATATACCGCATTGAGGTGACGGTCATTAAAAATGAAAATAACCCGAAGAAAGCCGCTATCACTATAAGCGCTAAAAAGTAAGGATCAAGAGGGGCTCCTTGCTCGATCCGTCGGCGAAGCGCGTAGGCGGTTGCACCTAAGACGAGTGCGCAATATAGTGCTGCGTATGTGGTGAATTGAACAAAAAACTTAAAAGCTACGCATCATTAGTAACGCCAAAGATCACAGCGAGGAAAAGAATGCTATCGGCAACATACAGTTTTCGCCAATCATACCACCAACCCAGGGGCAGTAGTGATCCATGCGGTATACGCATCGGTCGATCTCGCTACTGTGATGGACTCGATCTTGTTTCCAATTACAGCACTCTGAGCACCACCTGGGGCGGCCATCTGGCTCACACATGAAGACGTCTCGGCTATAGAAATCTTCTAGCCCAGGGCTGTCAGGGTCGGTATCGGGTCCGGCATCGTAGGCCCGGCCCTCAATATCATCTGCTTCGTAGGGCTGTCTCGTGCGTTTTTCAGTTTTCGTGCTCCGCCGATTGACTGCTCGCGGGCCGAGCGGCACCACGCCCGCGTCGAAGTTCGCATGGAAGAGGGTTCGAGCGTAGGTGGCAATCATCAAGATGAGGAGAACGAAGTAAAGGACAAGAATGGCGATAGCTGCTCCATTTTCGTGCAGGGAATGAATTAGATAGCTAGCTGTTGAATAACGCGGTCAGTTGCGTGCTACCCGATGTTCCGGCTACGTGCTTTTCTCGACAAAGACTCACAACAAACACGGGCGGGAACCACATATGTCGCATAGCCGACGGCAGCGGCGAGTAGAACAGGAACTATGCGGGTGATCCACCGCGTCGCGGTTCTCGTGCTCTCAATAGCTGGCATTCCCAACGCATCCTGGAGATACTATCATGGACGAAAGTAGCTTCAAGGCTCGACTTGGCGGATGAGTACGTATTGAAGGGTTGGCACGCCGTCCGGAATGACCGGGTGTCGGATAAAACGCCTAGTCGAGGAGATTGAACTCTAGGCAGCCACTCAGACGGACTCTTCGAACAGATTACGTACACATTAGGTGCAGACGTTGAGAAATTGGGCTGAAGTTGGCAGCTCAGACGGAGGATGTCGTGGATACAGTGACGCAATAAACAACTGGTCAACAACTGGTCAACTACAGCTTGGATTTGGAATTAGTGTGTTCTATGCACAAACATGGTCCGTGCGTCGCTTTCCAGGTAGGTGCTCTAAACACGGATGCGAATGGGTTTACATCCACTGATTTTATGTATAATACGTGCTAGGGACAGAGTATAGTACAGGTGATTTATTAACGTTATTTATGCTACATCTTACCTGATCATACAGCTAAATACTAGCAGGCATTGAGCCTACATCAACAATTATACCTGTGGTAGCCTCTTCTATCTTTAGTATATACTACTTTGGGCCGTGTATTCACCCGAGAGTAACCTAAGCCTATCTGAGTGAAATTGTGCGAGTGTTCAAGCCCTAAGGGAGCGCTCAGCTTGTCAGAGGATCACAGAAGAATACAGGTCAGGTACAACGATCAATTAGATTGAATATAAGATACTCAATAACTATTACTTAAGGAGGAAAGAGAACAATGTTCCGTATCCTTCCCAAATATGTGTCTTTATCCTTTCAGACCAGTGTCAGATGTAATGCAGATGTAATGCACTGATTGAATCATGACACAGCCACTGGTGATTGATCTATCAATTGATTGTGTTTAATGTCAAGAAAAGGTGCTTCGATGCAGCCGCCCAAGTTAGGACGTCGTGCTTCACATTATATAATCCGGACGCTTCCGGTGTTTGTCTCGTACTACCTACTGCCGTACTACCTTTTGTCCATATATATACGGCTAGTGTCGCCACGCATGAGTGTTTGTGTCGGGCGGTGTCGCTAGGTATGACCAGTGGCCACTCTTGGTGGCGGTGGGCGAAATAGTAATATAAACGTGTGGGAAGGAAGAAAAGGAAGAAATTGTATCAGCACAAGTGTGTTGAGGTGCCTAAAAGAGGGTGGTTAAAAGGTGTAGAGAGGAAGCTATGACTACCGCAAAGTGACATGGCTCAGTCACTGGTGTATACCACGATCGGCTTCTTTTCAGATTCCTAGCTGCCTAGTTCGTCATCTATGCCATGCATGTCGCTAAACCAAGCTTATTGCATTATTCGCAATGAATTCCCGAGACAGAATCTTCACAGATGGTATGGTTGTGCCTGCACTTTGCGTATATAGTTGTCGTGTGACTAGTTGGTTGCACTGATCTTTTGTATTTGGCTGTTATACTTTCCTCAGTATATTGACCAGATTGACTAAACTACTTTACTAGCTATAACGACCGTTGCTAATCTTGTAGCCCTAGTATATAGATCATGGCACAATAGCTACGTAATGACAGAAAAGAGTCACATTCCTAACTTTGGCTAGACCTGTTGATCTTTCTTTTCACCGTATAATTGATTTATTATTCCAGAAATAGCTCCTCGGTATCCCGTAACAGAAGGCATTCAGCGTGTCGAGGATACCAAGGTTTATAAAACCCTGGCCTATAGGTCGTCTCTTTTAAG
Organism: Xylariaceae sp. FL1651; assembly: GCA_025201745.1. Lineage (NCBI taxonomy): Eukaryota > Fungi > Ascomycota > Sordariomycetes > Xylariales > Xylariaceae > Xylariaceae sp. FL1651. The sequence goes on along the minus strand of MU624256.1, from coordinate 220,147 downwards.
AGTTCTCTTTCCCTTAAGACAAGGATACTAGACTTGTTAGATTTAATATAGAGGTACACATATTTAGTGACATTCCTCTATAATATCGTTTGCTTAATTCGTAACAGGTAGTATTCACCGCCTATATGAATTGCACCTGTCGCGTGCAATTTACAGTATTAGTATGGGGAGTATATAACGCTTATATATGGTGGAAGTAAGTCAACCGCCCCCCCTGCATGCCAACCCCCCAACAAGCCAGTTTTCCCATACAAATTCAGTATAACGGCATAATGTAAAAATAATAATAAAAATATGACGAACTATATATTAATATAATAGTAAAAGTGTAATTTTTAAGCGTTAAAAATAATAAAGTTTTATTTTTAAGTATTTTATTTATTTAATTAACAAAAATTTTAAAATGTTTTAATATTAACACTTTTATATATATTTTATATAGTAAAATGTTAATATAATAACTTTTAACTTTTTATATAAAATAAACTAGTATAATAAAATTGTAAAATTTTATAAAAAACATTTAAATTTAAATTAGTCTTTATATTAAATAGCGAAGTTAAAATAAAAAAATTTACTATTTCTTTCATTTTATAAAACTATGTTAACTTAGGGAGTTTTTGGGATTTTGTATGGGAAAAAGCTGGCTTGTTGGGGGGTTGGCACGCAGGGGGGGCTGTTGACTTATCCGTTTCATTCTCACATTTATGTTGTAAAGCACGACGTGCATTCGCATGTGCTAGAATCACAGATTGCGGCAGTTTGGTATAATCAAAAGATCACCGGGATACAAAATAGCGATGTAGAAAAACTACTTGGGAAAGTTGGAACACTCGTAAGCCAAAACAGTAAGTGTATCAGATTGGCGACCGAAATGACTTCGCCGTAAGCCATGGGTGGGCTGGTCCGTGTTAAGGGAGCCGGTATGGCGACGACCGTATCTAGCTCTCAGTGCATACAGTATACATCGGGACAGTAGCTTTCTTAAGTGTCGGGGGTGTGCTTTTTACAGTTACTATTGTGTGTGGCGCATAATCGCTATCCTGGCTAATAACTAACCAGTCATCTGCTATTTTGCCGCAATTGATCTTTTAACACATTCTGTATTCTCCTCTTCTCAACTGACTAACCATAACAATCATACTCTATATAAAGTATTGTGCAGTTGACTACAATCTAAAATCCCAACCTAGCTTCCATGTGTAGTCAGTCTGTGCTATAAGTTGTTAGGTATTGTTAACAGGTCTGGCATATCCGAAGAAGTTGCCCACACCTACTAATACTAATTAGTTGATATAAAATAAAATGGTCCTCGTTTTGGTATACTTGGCACTCTATATCACGGGATATGTACCATCCCTTTATCCTCTCTAGCTTACTTAATCTACCGATTAAATATTCTTCCTCGGCTTTGGTGTTACATTAGTTCTGCCTGGTAGGCCACAACCAAAATACGCATGTCTAAGAGTACTAATTATGTTATAAGTACTGTTTAAGTTCAGGGATAGCTTAGTATTGTGTAGGGATAGATAGTTATATTGCATAACTACTTAAATAATGTTAATGTATTTTATTTCGTGCTTCTCTGCACGTTTTATATTTGGTACAAAGCCAAATACAGCCTTCCAGCCTCTTCTCTGCCAACCTAGTAGTCTTCGAAATGGAATATCTATTCCAGGTGACGCTAGGCAGCCATATGTCTTAGAAGCAGGTCTGGCCCCCAAACCCCCACGGGCGGGCAGCTCCTAGGAAGAGTTTTGTGCATATGAGGCTCGGAATTTCGATTTCAATGTTGCCTCAACTATCCCCTGTCTGTTACTCCGAGGAACTATTCCATTGTTCTATTTTGCGTAGGACAAAACGTAAACTTAGGTATTACAGCTACAGATTTGCAGTTGCAAAGCCGGTTCTCGATTCTGGATAGATAGTCTCAGGTGTTCTCATCATATGAGTCCACTTACGATTATCAACAACTTATTTCATATTAGAGAGGTAAATCAACCCCAGCATGGATGTCCAAGTACCAATAGTGAGATACTCGAGCATAGGAGGCTTCATTGCGTAGCTTCTCTACCAATATTGTACTATCGGTCAGCCGAACAAAACCGGTCAGGTGTCATGGGAAACATTCTTTCTAGTACTTTTGTTTCTAGCCTAATCATTGCCCAGCGACCGTGGTGCAATTAATAGGACTATGAAAGAGGCTGGACCCCCCACGTTGCGGCTGACAATGATTTGCTTGTATAAGAGTTAAGGGTCCTCTCCCCTAAGCAGATTTTCTCAATTTTACTCTCACTAACTTTCTTCGCGATTCATTAACTCAGATATCTGGGCTACAAATTCGATCAAGTTGCAGCAAATTAGAGCTAAACCAGGGTGAGTCAGCCCTATGTTCCGCGTGTGGGTGATCAACGCACGGCTCTGGACTAAATTATTCAGTTTTCATTGCCTGCTGTTACCTGAAAATCCCAAGCGCTAGATAGCGGTCCGAATTCTCGTAGACATAGTCACTATGGAGAATCGGCTCGTGTCGCTGCTTGGAACCACGATTTGGGCGGGTCAAGGCTGCACTGCTATTTACTGTGGCTAGTGCTAGTCCAAATTTGCACAGGTGGGGCTACACATCGTAGTAGAATACCTAATGAGATGGGAAGTTTATTTTTATTTTTATTTTTATGAAAATTACTTTCCTACACTAGCTATTTACCTCAGTAAACTAACATCTTGACTAAATTAGACATTCCCAAGTTTCTGAGATTTACAGTATCTGCGCGATTGAAATTATTAATTGTTCGGAGTGTTGAGCTACCGGTTGGCGTTCTGGGCGGTTGAGGATAAGCTGAGCTTGTGCAAAACTTAGGTTCGTACACAGTTTTGGAATCGCACTGCTCCTGAGGATCCAACGTCAGGGGGAAAATGCAATAGCTCCCACATGACTAATATATTTTTTGGTAAAGCAAAATAGGGCGAGAATACACCGAGATGGGAATACACGTACGGTCTGACAGGCATAGCCTGCCCCGATGGACTGCAACGAAGAGCATTGCGCCCGGCACCATAGCCACAGAATCCCGGTGAAGGCATAACGTCACGTTTAAGCAAGATATGCATATCTATCTATTCTTCGGTGGTGATGAAGTTATATTGGGTAAATTCAGGTGACCTTTCACCCTAATATACCACGGAAGCATGGCACTATCTTCTCGTGACTACGGCCATCATCGTTCTTCGTCCAGTCATATTACCTCGGCCTGAATTTGAGGATATTACTGAGCGGGGTCTCGCCTTCAAAGAGCTTCGCACGATTGTATCGTTGGCTATCAATACATTCCTGCTGCGGTTAACACGTCTGCCCTGTAGGTTTGATTTTTTTTTTTTTTTTTTTTCATAGATGGCGAAGCTCGCTTCCTGAGAGCCAGTGGATTCTGCGAAGCTAGATCATTCATGAGTAACCTCACGCCGTGACTAGCCAAAATCATTTGGAATTGGCTATTGTCCGACCGACAAATATCGTCTAAGGAGTCATTCAGCCCATCATGCCAGCGCTTGGTTGTCCGAGGCGGGAAAATTGCACAGATTCTATGGAATTAGGAGTACATCACTGCCAAATCAAACCAGCAATCGACATTCGCCCGGATTTTTGCATTGTGTTGGTATGACTGAGGCCGTCCAAGCCCCAAGTAATGGTTATTTTGGACTTGAACAGTCTTTTTTAATGCTAGAGAATCTCTAGTATATAGCAAGCAGAGCTATTATAAAGAGGACATCACTGTAAGCTTCTTCAAAGTTCATCGACTAGAGATCCTCAGACTATTACAATTTTCAGTCTCCAGAGTCGCTCTGCTAGAGATATCCCATATTTTTAGTTTTAAGATTACTCGCGACTTCAGTTCCTAAATTACAGCTTCAAGATTCAAAATGGCTGGGTACAAAACCGTTTGGTACTGCGTACGTTATCGTAAACACTCAATCGAGGTTCGAATACAGTACTGATTTTAACAGTGCCAGTGTGGTGAGGGCCCATTGTGTATCAAACTTGTGCCTCGTTGCATAAGTTGCAATGTAGATCGTTGCAGCTATTGCAGAGTTGAGCAAATCAAAAAACGAAGTGGTAGATGAATTCGCTATACGGGCTCCGTCTGTTTGCATATGCGTCTTATACTTGAGCCATAATTGCAATACGGGTTTACAAGAAACTGGCCTTCTATCCCATCCAAACCTACCTCGTCCCTCTTCCCTATTACTCGAGCACAGCTCAAACGCTGCCGACCGTGGGCGAACGCCTTCACTCATTCTTTCATTCCGAGCGCTTGGGCTTTGGCCTTGATATAAATATCGACAGTGAAGGGCTCCCAGTCCCAGGCGACAATTATGTCGAGAAATTTCTCTTGTCGGAGTCTAGTTTTGTATTTCATCCATGTAACTAGTAGTTCATGGAGGTATGATCTCTCGCTTACTAAAGGAAACGGTGTTTTAATAGATTGGAAGGCTTTCCATGGTGTTTGCTATCAGATTGTTCTCAGGAGTAGAGTAGGGTTGGTTTTAGCTGTTTATGCTCTTTGTATTATTAGTTTCCTTCATTCAGTCGTTCAAGTCTACTTCTTTCTTTGATTAGAATTAAACGTGCTCCAGCTGTGAAGTAGCCATTAGCCTAGAAATACTCCCCGTCAAATATCCGTGAAGTGGCGCATTCTTCAAAACGAATTATAACATGACAACCTAAATATGTACTTAATTGCTTTTTCGTCGATATTGTGATCTCAATAATATTATCTATGATGACTAATCGGTTTCTTTCTAAAGAAACCCAAATCTAGAGGCTATAGCGTCCTTCACGACTAAGACGATTCAAGAGCGACTCTCAAATTTAATTAAAGTTCTTTAGTTTACATCTTACATGTCCCTTTTCATTCTTAGCAGCACACGGGCTATGTACCTAGAGTCGAGCAAGCAATTCGTCCTGTAACTCGGGAACTTCAATCTGATGTGCTGCTTCTAGTCCTACGATTATTCAGCCTACTCCGCGTTGACGTTTACGTAAGTGCTGAAGTCCTCTATTTTTGGCCGTCACGTAAAGTTTACGGAAATGGAAAATCCTTTGAATGGGAGATTAGCCTGTTGCACCTCTCTCGGAAAGCCTCGCATCGCCCATTTTGTTACAGGCGGCTTGCCCTTGTGATGACGGTGCAGTAAGCCACCTAGGCGATTCGTTATTTAGCAGAGCAGTGTCGCCCTCACTAATACTATTGTATTGCTCACACTTTAAGAACAAAATCATTGCGGAAATGCTATTTATATATATATATATATATATATATAAACTGATCATTGCAAACATTAAGATTTGAGATCACGGTCCTATGATCGGAGCGGAGAAGTAGTTTTCAGCGGATTATCAGTTATGTTCATGAGACGTTCAATGGCGCAAATACCACACTGATGTCCTGGAAGAATAAATTAATCTCTTATAACAAGGATGTTTCGCTGTTCTGCATATGTCGCAAAAACGGCTGGGATTGCCGCTGGAAACCTTTTAGAACATTCGTCTCATGAGAGCTCCTGATGGACCTATACTCACCGACCAAACAGCCTGGCCCCCAACCATAAAGTCCAAATTGAGACCAAACTTCGACGAGCTGTTATAAAATTGAGCCTGCCCCCCTAAGTGCCGACTAATTAACTTTTCTCGTCCTCTCACTAACGGCTCTCTCTCCGTCGTGGTTTTCTCTAGCATCTAAACTGCACGAGGAATCCCCCAAGTGAGAACTGCGCCAAAACAAGCTCAATACATCATTCGTTATTTTCACAGTGGCTTGTAGGGCGCTGTTCTGCTTAACAAGAGTCAGTATTGCTCACGATACTTTAAAAATAAATACTTAACATGCCGGTTACTTCAATTCATCTATAGATGCACTCAACTGAAAATGCTTGAAAAAGCCTCCAGTCATTCACTAAGACAAGGTTCAGTCTGACAGTTTCAGGATGAAGTCCAAACAAGATTCTCGACGCATAATTACTTAAAAATCCCAGCTACTCCTCACGATGAACCAGAGAGCGTGCAGTGTAAGAGAAAAATTCAACTGTTCAAGCAGACGCAAGATTTTGTCCGCGAACTAGCGCAGGGCGCCTGAAGTAGGCAAACGCTTTAGCATGCTTCACTGGACTTTAGCTACGGCCTTCGCCCGTGGTGGAGTCGTTACTCGCCCGGTGCATTATGCCGACAATGGCCGTCTTGGAAGCCGAGGAGAGGTTTTTCGGTCAGACTTTCTACTAAATTGAGTGGTTTGGAATTCGAGTGCGCATATCGAATTCCGCGTCTGGCGAAGACATCGTTCTGCGATCCCGGAATATCAATTCTGAGGTGGAAGAAAATCAGGAAAACGACACGTGTCAGCCAGATAGGGCTTGTCCTACCGAGAGATTTTGATGCGAACAATCCAGAAGGCCTTTTGCACAGCCGCCCACGTCGACTGCATTTCTTGCTAGGCTGTGTAATTACATTGACGCTGTACATTTGTGAAAACCTTCGGAGTCATAGTACTCAAATGTACTTTCAGCATTTTTCCATTAGGGTTCGGACCTAGGTAAAACGACCGATAGGATGATATCCGGACGACTCGGTTTCCAACCAACTGTGATCACAAACTAAACTGCTCTTGCTTTAATATGGAATACATCATGGCAGTAACCGGATTACACCTAAGAGTAGCAACTCTATTTGTTCGGCAACACATCGATTTCTACAGCCTCAAGCACTTAGATTCGTCTCATTGGACTTCGGAGATTGTCCCAGATTTGGCCTCACCGCCATAGCCATTGCTTCAACTAATTTGCTGTCCATCCATCCGTATCAGCTGCGTTCACGACGTTTGCCTGGCCTTCTATGATGACGAACCCGGCGTATGAGAGCCAGTAGATCTTTCGCGGCACGGTGATTTGTGAATGGCCTCATGGCGCAAGAGCCGACCTCGTTCAGCATTGGTTATTCCTGACCGATAAGCATCGCCATGGCAGTGCTTGACCTTTCGAAGAAACCTGGTATAGCTTGGAAGAAACTTAGCAGGGCCTCTGTGAAAATAACTTCCAATGAATGGCGTTTGCCTCGTCGTCTACCAACTAACAGTATGGCTGCCATGACCTCACTCAATTGCAATAACTTTTAACCATACTGCTTTTGACTGTCTCGTGGAATTCTATGGTCTATATAATACTTCCATGCCACCAACTTCAACGACGTTCACTCAGAGAATTACCGCATACGTAAACCAGACTTATTCTGTTTAATATTAGTTGCTCTTCCAACAACTATTACAGTTCAACAATCGACCCATTCATCGATTTCTACCTTTGAAAATGCCTACTACAAGCTACTATTGTGTAAGCTACACTTCTTTAGCAAAATCGGCATTAGGTTGACATATCAAAGTGTGCATGCAAGGATGGACCATATTCCCTTCATTCGGTAGAACATTGCCAAGCTTGCGGTCACCGGATATGCGGTTGGTGCACCAGTGAGGTAACGAAATAGGTCTGATCACTAAGGTAAATATCCAAGTGACTATAACGCCATGAACAGGAAGTGCTAATAGGCCTAAAAGATCGTTCCGCAATTCACATTTGATTCTCATTTCACAAGAAACTTGACAGTTGCCCTAGCTCCCGCTTGCGCTAGGAGACTGCAAGATTTTCTTCGTTAAAGCGTATTTTCATCTCTATACCTCTTTATACACTCGCTGCCTTTCTGCATAGAGCCCCTGTCTCCTTCGATGACCTGGCGACCTCGGCAATTATCTTCCTTGGTTCATTCTTAAATACTGGGCCATCTACATCCCTTATTATGTGGCTCGACGATCGGCAAAATCACATCGACAGCACCACGGAACACAGCACGACAATGTACAACTTGGTTTCCTTGGTACTTAGTCCGGATGGAAAGTTTTCTGGGATATCAGCATTAGCTGGTAGACGCAAATAGTGTGACTGGTTTCTTTTGTCAACAGACGTCGGTCGTTTGGTATTTTGTTAAGAGAAAGGAAGGGACAGGGATTTAGAAGCTTATTTGGCATTTCATGTATCAGCACAGTGTACTAGAATAATAGATTTCCTACGCTTCACAATCTATGTCTCTGGTGGCACTTTGGGCAATCTCTGTGAATGGTTTTCGATATAAGCAATTCAATTTGTCAATGTCTACCTCCTGATCCCTTTCCAGACTTCGCCACACACCCGTAACTCGGCAGAGGAACTGGCTATGAGAAAGTTCTTCAGTGTCGGTGCATATCTGACCCTGAATTACAGATAAACTTTACAATTTGGCGAGATCGTAAATAAGCTGCCGATCTCGGTAGTGTCTAGAACGTCTCGGTTGAGCCTCATCTCAAGGCTATGCACTGTCCCACATGGTTCGGTAGCAGCAAATTAATTATTACTCAGCCGCAGCGAATGGCCCTATGATAGCCCATCTGCTGGGGGTTCTTTATAGTACCTCTAGTCACATGCTGAGGGGGCCATGCGTGGAGACGCAGTCGCATGTCTCCTATGCGTTGCTTTCATTCGATGCCAGATTGTTTAATGCATAAGTGACTTATTTCGTACGCGTGTTTTAATAGGATTATGCAATTGGTTTTATCTAGTGGCAGAATGCTGTATTGCAGATTGCGGAGCCGAATGGAACCTCCCGCACAGTGCAGCAGCCACCCATTTGCAGTCGTTGTAGGATGGTGTAAGGCGCAATAGTTAACCGTGACGCCCAATGACAGACAGAATAAAACAGTAATATTAACTGGTCTCGAGAGCGAGGGTGGTGGACAACGGGCGATGGCGACTCCCGATAATACAATGTACACTATATCGACCGCTGAGCAAAGCTCATATGGTGCACCCCTACTACTCTGACCTCATCCACGAACTTTTCGCTTCTCCTGGCATCTGCAAGTAACCTACTGTGATGGATTCTATTTCAATTGTAAACTATGGCACCGCCCTCGCCTGGTTACAATGTTTTCGCTCTGCTTCCCTATGTTTTCTTCGACACAGCCGCAGCGCAGCATCGCTTCCCTTTCGCCTCCCGCCCACCAAGATGGGTTGTCGTTTAATGTCAGAGCATTGGTAGTGCCGCTTTGTACACCGCTCAATCTTCCCCCCTTTAGCCAAAAGTTCATTGATGTGATTGCACAGGGCGATAAGATCACGTTCTCCCTCACATGACAGGAGACAGTACTAAGATCTGCGGCAATAGGGCGGAATGCAGACGTTCCTAAGGTGGTAGTCTGCAATTAGTGACTCATCCACGTTCGCTCCTCATCTTGTAGACCTGACCGACACGTTCATGGAACATGTGAGGAATCAAGAACAGCTTACTGAGCCGCCTTGGAACGGTTTTCTTTCGACACTGACGCCCCGGCGTCCAGATTTCGATCAGTGATCCAAAGTTGCTAAAGCTTGCCTTAGCATCATTCTCGCCGCCCGCAGAAGCCGTCAAGGCGCTGGGGCTCGGCAGCGGGCGAGGACTTGACAGTGTCAACTTTCCATTGCCCGAAGCAGCCGCGACGAGTGCGCTGGCAATCACGAACGTGGCCACGATGTTATTGCAAGCCTAGTTCTTCCCGCCGCCTAGCGACAGTCTAGCGATGTCGCTCTTGGGACAGTCCTGATTAGGCGTGTTATGGGCGAACTAGTCGATGGCAGTGACGATATTGTTGTCACCGGCCGTGATATTCATATTGAATATCTTGTCAGCGAGAGCTGCCTTGTCTTATTTGTTTTCATGACGCCTCAGGAATTTGAGCCGATAATGCCTATGACATAGATGCCACAGCTTGCACCGTCAATATTGTCGTCATTAGCACAACTCGCAGCCTCTGATATCATCCACCATAGTGCAAGTGATGATGCTGATCACTGTGTTAATGACGTATTGAGGATGCCCTATTGTCTCCTGTGTTCTTTCGAGAAACTCGAGCGGTGTCATAGGGACTCATGATTTGCTTGTATGTACTCAATCTCAACTACAATCTAAAGCCACCTACGCAGCACAGACCTTCGCACTCTTACTTACACGAGGACTGGCTCTTAGTGACTCAGATGATGTCGCATTGACTGCCTGGCAGATTCCTTCAAGTTGCTGACGCTATACACACACTTGGCACTGCCCATAGGAGTAGTTAAGGTGCAATTTGCGCTTGTCGCGACGAAGCTGTTCGTGGTTCTGAAGGTATATCTGCCAAAATGTTGGCGCTCATCTACAGCTCAAGTTAGCAAAGCTCATTTAACTCGTTCAAGTACTAATCTCGCTATCGTAGGAGAGACCAAAACTGCCTAACAAGAAAACAAGAACACCAGATGCATTTTGACGCTTAAATCAAGAAGGTTAAGGTGCATAGAGTACAGCAAGGCTAGACGTAACTGTCTTTTTGGTATTTCATAGAATTTTCCGAGTGATATGTCATTCCATATACGTCTTCAGCATCAACTAATCTTCGCACTGCAAGTGCACGATGGCAGCATGTGAAAGCATACCTTCAATAGTACTTTAGGACTTCTATTGGCCTCACGATACCTAGATCGATGATTAGCTGAGATTTTTATGTTATTTATCGCCGCCTTTCACTATTCATATGTGCGATCGCCTCTCTTATTGGCTCTCGAACGCTTACTCTTTCTATAATGGATGCTTGTATCCTCATAATTGGCTAACTCAGTGAGATGCTCGCTACTGGGAAATTTTTGTGTCGGCATTTATGTTTGCTTTAAACCTCGAAACGTTGCCCACTAGACGAGCGTCCATATAATAATTTGGGTCGAGTCATTCTTCATTCTCCGAAAACATAGTATGTACTGCCGGGCTGAATGACCTCTGTTGATCACAACACTTGCTGTGCTGTCCACTCGTGCAAAGTGATGAAATGCTATACCAACTTCTTACCACCTTGACCACTGTAGGCATACACTTGATAGGCATTGTAACTAGAATCGCAGCCCGCTTTCACACTTTCTCTTCTGGTAGAGCGCGGGACACAGTTCGACCCAAAGCTGATGCAGGCTGATGCCAATCGCTTTTAAACTGCTTGGGTTCAGTGTTCTTCCCGGTATGAAAGGTAATAGGCTACATATCATGAAGTTATGACACTTACCCTCTTAAAACAGGCTGCGTATGGATCAATGAGTCCTGGGAAGTGGTTGCAGACTGTGCCGAGATGATGTGCGAAGATAGCGATGCAAGAAGGAGAATAAGTCAATAAATAAGACTGAGGACTCACTGTTCTGAGGCCACCAACAGATTTCTTGTTGTATTATTTACCAACCAGCCGTGAAGGCTCATGCCTCACAATCCCAAAGGCTGCACTAGAATCTCTTTATAGCTAATGGGGTTAAGCATTATACCCCCTTTTAGCGCTCTCGTATCAGTTACCCCTTTTCTGATCCTGAGGCGCTTCCAAGTCCGTAAATATTAATAACGCACACCCCTTTCATATACTACACTTCATGGGTAGCTTTCTCATACTTCTCTTGTGAGTCATTACGCGAGACCCAAGATGCTCTCGCCCTATGGCTTCAAGATGATGTCGAGCAATACGTGTAGGTAAGCAGACCAGAACGCCGGTAAATGATTATTTATAATATCATCAGCTCATGGTTTTGTACCAAGCTGCGTTTTGAAGTTACTCAAAGGTGATTGTAATAGATGCATGCATTTGACAGTACACTTATGCATTGTGCTTATTCTCACTAACAGGCAATGCATCAAGCGAGCGCTGAGTGGCCATAAATCCGTCAGCAACCTGCATAGTGGATATTTTACTGCAAATTGAACTGCCTCTAACCTTTCGCGTAAACAGACCCCATGTCTGACATCCTAGGTTACCGCCTCGCAAGGTTCAGCTCGAGACGGTGTAGCCGATGACGAATGAAATGCATGGAGTTACATTGTGTAACTCGTAGTCGAGGGATCTCTCGCGTTGATGAAATGGTCGTATTTCGTCGTACAAGTAATGTAACATTTAAGTGTTATAGAGAGACGATTTGACGGCTAAGAGGGAGAAAGTGTCGAACATGCCTTCCGGATCTTACAAGCAAACTAGAGGAACCAGCAGGAACCTGTCTGAAAACATGGAAGAGGACTGGTCAGGACTGGCGGACCCTAACCGTCGTCGCAAGTTACAAAACCGGCTGAACCAGCGAGCAGCTCGTGAGTGTCTAGACCACAGCTCGTTCTGCCGAGAAAGGAGAGTGCAAGTTCATTGACCGAGCAAAGGACTCAGGCGTGCAGCTACGCAAAACAAGCAGAAGGCTGCAACAGCGAGGCGGCGAGTCGCAGCTCGGCCAATTCAGCCGAAGCGAGCACAGGACGAAGCAGACAGAGCTGAGCAAGACCATATGATCTTGAGTGGTGTGATCGAGCTCTTTGTCTTAACTCCGAAGAGCTTAATTGAACATCTTCATATTGAAATACCAGCATTTGAAGACGAGAATGCTCGGACGGTATACCTGCAAGGTTCGTGGCTTTGATAGCAACTCGAGAAACGTCCCTTGATCCTGATACTCGCTTGATTAGCATTTACTACTCTATGGCCAGCGTTCAATCATCTTATCCTGCCAAGAGGAGAACATATTGCTTTAGCTATATACCGAGTATCACATGAGTATGAGGCCGTAGCGTATTCAATACTTATACCATGTGCAGTAATACTGCTATTGGAACGACACATGCACGCTTACGAGCTGACAATTCTCTCTGCCCAGGCAAAGACAGCGGCTTTAGTCCGCATTGCTCTAGCAGACAATGCCATCACAGATGACATTCTGTTCAGCATCGCAGCTTTGTCATACGGGCCAAACAATAAGCTTGCGGAGCTGGCTCAGGGTGAACCCACTCTCGGCCTCTTCGACTCCCCTGTTAAGCACCTTAGCCTGAACGGTATCCTAAGCCGCGGCGAATTTGCCCCTGAACATTTTGAGATGCTACATATGTTAGTCGAGGCTCGTGGGGGACTCAAGGCAGTCGAACTCGCAGGGGTAGCGGAGTTGCTGCAGTATTTTGATGTCCTACGCGCCAGTCTCGAGCTGCGTAGACCACGTTTCGTCTTATGCCAGACCAACCAACTTATTCTTGATCATCACATAGCAGAAGCGCGTGCCTTGATTCCTAGAGTCGAGTGTTGTGATGCCAACCCAGACCTAGAGAGCATATTAGCAGACATGAGGGTATGCTGCCAACTGATCGAGCTGCACAGCACGGCTAAGTTGGACTCTAAGCTTGTAGTCATCCTGCCACAGGTATCAGTCATCATGCAACACCGCATTCTCAGCCTGCCTGTGGGCCGCGACGAAGTCTGCCGACTTGCGACCCTGATTTTCAGTTACGGCGTCACCTTTCCGATCATGGACCCGCGCCCCATCAAAACGCTCGCAGACCAGCTCCGAGAAATCCTCAAACAACCCAGCCAGACGAAGGACCACGACAAGAGGACAATTTTGTGGGCGACGATGCTTGGCGCCATCGCGTCTGCCAACACGGAGCTGGAGCAGTTCTTCGCCTGGCGGATCCGGCTCCTGAGCAAGACGATGAAGGTCTACCACTGGTTGTCTGTCAAGTCCATGCTTCGCGGCTTCGTGTGGCTGGACCGGGCGTGCGATCAGGGAGGCCAGACCATCTGGAGCAAGTCTGTCAGCCAGCGGAAGATCATCGTGGCAAGCGTCGGCTTGCGGTGATCCATGCCCCAGGCGCATGAGACCGTTGCGAAACCTCTAGCCGCTGATAGGACCGTGTTACTGACGGCCTTTAATGAGCACAAGCCATCCCGCCGATGACCTTCTTCGTCTAGTGCAGCTTGGGGCAGGCCGTTACCACAACTCCCGTAGTAGCGTATGGGGTAAATTGCCGGATCGAGAGAAAGCGGAAGTTCTTCGAGTCGCAACAGGTGGAAGTGAAAGAGTTCTGCCCACCGGAAAACTAACACAGCGAGCCATTCGCTTGGGTACGACCCAGTCTTACCGTTTGTGACTCTCTGGGGGAGGACCGGCCGTGTTGGTTTTGGCGTTTGCGAGATCACCATTCAATAGTTCCTGCACCCCTGATGGCGATCGCAACTTGAGATAGAAACTAGATTCTGTATCGGGTTAGGAGTAGGGTATATAAGAATCGCCCAATTTAAATGGTCCATTCTTATCATTGACCTTTCCTACAAGTACCGTGCTGAACTTTTGAGGTAATGTTCAATTAGATTATTAGGGTATCATGCTCTTGGATTCTCGGTCTCACGCTAGTGTAGACGGCTCCGGATCAGGATAGGGAGGGAGCTTATGCACGAACGACGTTGGGATCACTGACGCTATGTGTCGCATCGCGCTATTGGTAGCATTCTCCAATACTCGAGTTGAAAGATATGGAATACGTCTAAAGTGCATCTTTGTGCAACAGTCACCGTTGATCACTATCTCAGTTTGTCAAAAGACGAGGTGCGTTAGGGTTGTAGCTGTAAGCATCTAGGTTAAAACACCTGGAAAATTATGTGATGCCAAGAGTCTTACCCTGTATAGGAGCAATAATGTCAACTGCGCAGTACAAGGTGATAGTCTCTTACGCGGTTTATAGGCCATGCAAATCCTCCTCGGAGTGTTCTAATATGGAATATATCCTGATCACCTTACGTAACAAAGCTAAAGGAAGATAAAGCATGCTCTCTAGCCGTTACTAGCAAGATGGATCTTCACTACAAATAGGGCCACATTTTCGACTTTCGCAATGATGGGAACCCAGGCATGCCAGGCCGCCAGGATCATGGGATTCACGCTATTCCAACCTTGCCGCCACGTGGGTTGCTTATCCATCTTCGCCAATGGGGAAAAGTACAGACGCAGTGAACTTACGTCAACACTCTCAAGTAGCTGATGAATTTTGCTACCTAGTTCTTCTACAAGTGTGGTGTCACTGGAAACATACCAAAGATCAGATATTCTTATTATTGTAAAATCCAGAGGTAACTGCCAGTCGTAAGCGCAGCGTAGAAATTGAGTATGCGCTATTATGCGTAAAATTATCAAGGAGCTAGCGTTGATGTTAGGTGATCACCGGCTTGGCTGTGGGCCTAGTAGTAACATGCTGTACATACAGTACTTGCAATGTTTGCAGAGAAGCGCAACATTAGCTAGTGTAGGATTACCTGTACTGGTAGATACCGTTCAGCCTTTCTATTCCACTCGTCGTCTCCGCTGAATTCAAGATTGTTTGTGAAAGTCAGATATACACCGACAAGCAAGCCAGTCTAGATGATTCTCGTCACCAGGGCGTAGCACAATAAGCGCTAACACATCCATTTTATATGCAGTAACTTACGGTATGTTTGCTGTTTACCAGGATCTTACATAAGAAAGCAGATTACCATCTGTCACAATCATTTGCTCTCGTTACAAGTTACAAGACGTGCGCCTCTGCCGCTGCCCGGCCTCAGCACTGGTCTAAAGGAATGACCTAACCGAGCATAGAATCGACGCGCTCACAATGGTTTAGACATTTAATGATGCAAAACAGCAACGATGTGAAAATGAGCTATAAAAATACCTGCTACAGTATTTACCCATTAAATAATAATAATAAGTGTCTTTAACTTGATTTTACAAAATTTTTTGGATTTATTTTACAAAGTTAAAATGATAATAATATGGTCTAGTTCAACAGCTAGGTCGGTCCTTTAATCCGCTGCTGGGCCTAAATCTTACGTCTGCCAACGGGCCAGACCGCATAAAGCGGATCCTTTGATGCGAAACAGTTTACAGTTGCTGTGCTTCGTGATGTGGCATGTAGTCTAGTGCAGGATCAGAAAAAGAAAAATGGAAAGGTAAGATCAGGGTCCAGGGGTTAAACAGGGGTTACCAAAGCATACCTTTCGACTGGGAGTGCTCAGTTCTCCAGATAGAGGCGAAGAACCTCGATGATTATGACGCGGAAAAACACACAACAAGAGCATCAACAAATCGGACTGAAACAATCGTCAGAATTCTTTAACTCCAAGATCAGCACTACTCATAGGGGCGATTTACGCTACGGACTCTGTCTCTGACGACCTGCCCTTTTCTAACAGGTGGCTTGCCATAGGCTTTACCGCTCTTGGAAATATCTAAGGTTAGGTGACCATTAACTAGTGCATACAGCACGAATTTACTGCGTATCAAGGCAGTACTGCTACGGCAACACCAAAAGAGCAGCAATGCACAATCTTATGCCAATCAGGATGACGATGTCTTCTTCCGATGAACATTGCAAATAATGCTCCCTAATTTGCAAATAGCCTTATGCTGCGTAGAACAGAGTGATGGTCCGACTTGGTGTAGCACACCAAAGTTTGAAGTGAATGCACTGCTTCGAGTTTGCTGGTGGGAGACACCCCAAACACCTGCGGCTGATCTACGAGTGTCGTAGATCATTCCTGGTTTTGCTGCATGCAATGCAACCCCAAGTTCGCGTGTGCTTCCCGGCACTTGCCAAGCTTGCTACCGCTTTATCTCCTAGTTAGCCTGGTTCCTATGTATATTCTACTGTAGCTGGGCGCAAACGGTACTGACTCTTGGGTGCCTGGAGGTACAGAACTTTTTAAGGGGACTTCGGAGGCCGTGGTGGAAGGATCAATACATGGAGGGCTGAGGCGGGTACACCACAGGCAATGTTTTGCAAGATTATTTTGTGAGTTGCCCATTTTGAGGAAGTCAGATCTGATCCTTTACCTCATCTAGTTACCCGCCGCCTATTTTGACAGACAAGGCGATATGTACTTTGTGCTCTGGCGGGCCGGCCGGCAGACCTAGGTATACACTTGCTGAGTATATTACTGTAATATGCAGTCAGCGCGCCTCCAACCAGCTCGCTCGCTGCACAATTCATACCAGTACTATCATTAATAACATATAGTGTCGCTCGCATCTTAGTCACGTATCTGGTTTGAGTTTCGCTCTCTCAATCTTCCCTTGGCGAGCGAGACTGTCAACGAAGAAAGTGAATTGATCGCATTGGCAGTCAATGCGAACGCCGGCCGCTTGTGAGCGTAGCCAAAAATTGGCCGACAATGTCTTCCCCCGATACTCTCCCCACTGAGAGCCCGTTACCGAGACCGCCACCCGGACCGACGTATGTGACAGTTGTACCGGTCGAATTGTCTTTCAGGTTATTCGTCGCGAGTGTGGTATTCTCATTCTTGGTTTTGATCGCCCTCGTACTGCGCGTTTTGTCACGCTTTTATATAGCGATAAGGCTCGGCTGGGACGATGCATTGGCTTTTGGGGCTTCAATATTTTCCTTTGGACAAACAGTCCTGTTTGCACTCTGTACGTGCCCCCTCCTTTTATTCGGATTGGGATAGAGGCAGGAGGTTTCTGATGCGGTGCTTGAAGTGGTCTTTGGCGGTTTAGGTCATCACGCAGACACGGTACCAGAGCCAAACCAGTTCTCGATACCAAAGGTGCGTTACTCTTCGACGCGGAAAGGCTAAAACTAGCCGGGAGAGTCGTTGAGGCTCATGATAGTATTAGGTACTCTTCAGCTTCGAGCTCCTGCACATTGTCGCCTTGAATCTTGGCAAACTAAGTGCCCTCTTCTTCTACCTGAAGCTGTTCAACAGCAAGTCCATCGCCAGAATCACAAAATGGTGTATCTTGGCAGTCACACTTGGAACTATCGGGTTGATCCTATGGCAATTCCTTTTCTGCCATCCACTGTACAAAATGTGGCTATGGGACGGATTAGAAAATTGTGGTGATCGCGTATGTTGTTCCTACAAAGTCTCCCGCGGGCTCGACCCGGCTGTGTGGCCCCGCATCTGCTTACACGCCTGATCCTAACATTTGAGGTTTACAGAAACCGTTATACGTGGCTGTCTGCGTGTGGTCCATTTTCACCGATTTGTTAGCGTTGGTCGTGCCTCTGCCTATTATTTGGAAATTGAAGATGGAACGGACCACTAAGGTTCGACTTTCGTGGCTGTTTGCGGCAGGTTTGAGGTACGTTCATATGTTGGGCTTGTGGTCCAATACTGACCTCAGTTGCTGACAAACATCAAAAATTACAGTGTTACCGCAACATCAATTGTTCGTCTTGGATATATCGTAACTATTGACTACCACGACGATTTTTCGTTCCATAGTGTTACATCCACCTTTTTGGCGGTGATAGAACCTCCTGAAACGATTCTCTGTGTTAGCTTGCCGATGATATACTCCTTATGGGGTAGAATAGGGCCCGGTAGCAAGAAGAACGACGGCTCTACCCCTCACATTAGGCCGCATTCGCACACGTACGGCTCAAGTTTCGGACGCCGTGGCGATCCGCAAAGCCGTAACTTCAACCCACTTGAGAATAATGGACCAGATCCATTCGAGCTCAATAATATGTACGGCTCTCGAGGGCAAGTCCTAGTTTCGGTGGACAGAACAGCGAATAGAGACCATTTAAAAGACCGCGCATTACGGTCGACGACAAAAAGCATAGACCGAGATGCCGAGTCAAGCAGCGGATCGGAAACTGCGTTAGTAGAGGAAACGCCAAATGCAAACGCCCAGCCGAACGGCGGCATTATGGTTTCGAAAGACTGGTCGGTCTCTGTGTCACGAAGCTGACGGATCATCATTAGCACTGTAAATAGAATTGCAAACAGGAGTTTGTCGAGGAGAGAGGATTGAACTTTGAGACAGCAAAAGATACCATTATACTCACAATCTGATATAAGCAACCGCTGATAATGTATATTATAAAAGGTCGATATTCGGCGTTGGCCCTTATGATAACGAAAGATATTAATGAGGGTATGATCACGAACTGGCTTCGCCAGAGCCTCTCTCTATGCTTCGCCAAGCCACCCCTGCTATAGTTTAAAGCGCAAGTTAAAGATACATTTTCTTAGTCAATACACCATTAAAGAGAGTGGGAGGGATCGAACAAAAGAAGAATCACACATGTCTTTGTTGAGATGCTTATGGTACGCCTCAAGCCCACCATGACTTAGCTACTCTTAGTCAACCGGCAACAACAGATCGAAGAACAATCTCATTCACTAACGAAATAGTGATATTGAAAGGCTATCTACGGATTGGTTTAAAAGAGGAGAAAGATCTATCATTAGTTTTCTGGCAATACTGAGGACACCTTCTAGAAAACATCTTTAGCACACCTTAAAGAACTTGCCGCCCTTAACGCAAGACCGATACGTCGATCACCGATTCGACAGAACTGAGAAAGCTCACGGGTCAATACAACAAACAGAAACCAGCAACGTCAGCGACAAGGCAAAGAAGCGCGAGACGTCGACCAAAAACCCCTACGTATAACGCAATGGCAGGGCAAAAGCGTAAGGAATCGGAGATAATCGCTAACCAGCTTGGGAAGCGCCTCAAGCTCGAAGAACCCGACATTATCATCATAAGTGACGATGACGATAGCGATATAGAGGATGAGAAGAACGATCGAGTCAAAGCTAAGAACCCAATTCGATCTTCTACAAATCCAGCGGCTCATCAAGACTTCACAAATAATTCACATCGGCAGCAGAAGCCAGATACTTCTAATCTAGAACGCCAATCAGCATCCATGGCAATTGCTCAAAAGTCAGCACACCTGCCAGCGACACTTGGTCAGTTATCGTTGCGGCAACAAGATCGCATGATGGCGATACAACCAGCCCGCGTAGGGACAATTCGGGTGGCAACATTTTCCGCGCTTCCTCCCTTTTCAACACCTTATGAGTTCTCTGCTCGCGCACTACAGCATAGTGCATCTCAGGCTCAGCCTCATTCTGCTCGTGCAGCTCTCCATCCAAACGTTCTTCATCAACCTCAGGGTTTGTATGTTCCTGCTTCCCAAAGGCGGCCACAGCAGATTGTTTCCGTGGCTAGCCGGAGCGTTCGATTGCCGTCGTTCGCGCAGCTAATTGAATCAATAAACAGTTTTCCTCTCCCGCCGCAAGTAGCTCCAGGACGGGTGACTGTGTCAGAGGCGTATCAAGCGCAGGGCCGCCCTGTGACAAAACCCGGCCTCTTCGCTCGTAAGCTCACTGCGTACATTGATTCACGAATAAGAGAGGTGATTTCAGGGCCACCTCGAAAACAACGTGATCTCGGTCATGTCGTTATTAAGAAATAAGGCATCGCATGGACCCAAAAACTCCTTAAAGAACTCACTCGCGAACAATGCGCAGAGATAGATACGAAATGTAAGTCGCAGTAGTAATATACTAACCTAAATAGTTTCTACTTTAGTAATGTGTAAAATGCATGCTTTCCTTTAAAGATGCAGTAAGAGTGAAGAATGAGCAAAAAAGGTTTTTGGTGTATGAAGTATGAAGTATGAAACATGAAATATTTCATTGATGCACGGCATTACTATATACCATATACGTAAATATTCTTATTTTGTCTTGTGCATATAGTGAGGTCAGTACTTATCTCCCCGCCTCCGCCCCACCCTGACAGATGTACCCCGCGATAGCTTCTCCTATGTTCGACCAGGAGACTTCATCTCAGCCAGCAAAGATCTAAATATCTCGCAACGATTGGACAAAGACATGCACATGGTCTCCGGCCCGGTTAGACATCTGCAGTATACGATGTATTTACCAAATTCCAGGATTATCTTTACCCCATGGCTGACGCCACCTACAATAAATCCAATTCCGATTCCTAGAACAACTGCCGGACATGAGTTCCTAAGTGGACTTACAATGATGACAGAGAATTACATAAGTAAAGATGTATAGGTAGGTATAAACCTACATTTTTCCAATTACCTATTTCTCTGTTCACTTGACAATACATTTTGCACCATCTATTCATAGCTTGTTGTTACTTGGCATCCGACTGTATTACCAACGTCAATATGGCTGCCCCAAGCAAAGTACCGGCTCTACTGGATCTAACGATCGACAACATCACGCCTAACGCGGTCCGTATTAATTCTCAGAGCGGTAACGAGCGACTGACCTACTTGATGGAACGTCTGGTTACACATCTCCATGACTTTGCAAGGGAGACTCGTCTTAGTACAGACGAGTGGATGGCCACCCTCAACTTCCTAGTAGGGTGTGGTCAGATTAGCAATGAAGTTCGCCATGTTAGTCTTCCTTGCGACCCCTTCGCTCACAGATTATTACCCAATCAAGTTTGCCAGACTCTGACTGGCACGACTAATGTGATTATCGTACCAGGAATTCATTCTTCTATCCGATATTCTAGGTCTTTCTCTCCTAATTGATAGCATCAACCACCCTAAACCTCCTGGGTCGACCGAAGGCTCAGTGCTGGGGC
Organism: Xylariaceae sp. FL1651; assembly: GCA_025201745.1. Classification (NCBI taxonomy): domain Eukaryota; kingdom Fungi; phylum Ascomycota; class Sordariomycetes; order Xylariales; family Xylariaceae; species Xylariaceae sp. FL1651. The sequence goes on along the minus strand of MU624256.1, from coordinate 198,865 downwards.
CGTTCCATACGCACGATGCGCCGACCTTACCACATGGTTCAAATATGGCCTCGGACCCCAAAGGCGAGCCTTTAATTTGCATCTGCACAATAAAAGACACGGCTGGGAGGCCGGTTGCGGGCGTAAAGATTGATATCTGGGAGACTGATAGCTCGGGGCACTATGACGTTCAGCACTCGGATCGTGAAGAGCCCAGCGAGCGTTGCGTCATGGAAAGCGATGCCGAGGGACGATTCTGGTTCAAGGGCATCAAACCCGTCAGCTATCCTGTCCCGAACGATGGCCCCGTAGGCAAACTTCTGGAGAGGTTGAACCGGCATTGCTGGAGACCCGCACATTTACACTTCATGTTCGAGAAGCAGGGGTGGGATCATTTGATTACGTGAGTTGTTGCGACCTTTATCTGTACCGGAGAATCTTACACATAATATCGATGTGAAGACAGATGTAAGGATGAACCCAGACTAACATGATTGTTGATTTAGGTCCTTGTATATGCGAGGTGACCCCTATGAGACCTCCGATGCTGTCTTTGGTGTTAAACAGAGTCTGATTGTGGAACCCGTGAAAATGGACAAAACCACTGCGCAAGAGTATGAAATGGCCGAGGGCAACTGGATCTTGAAGCACGATTTCGTCTTGACGAGCCAGGAGGAAACGGAAAAGCTGAGAGATAAGAACGCGATGGAAGCGCTCGAGAAACTGGGACTGCGAATGAAGCTCATCGACCATCTGCCGGTGCCGGAACTCGACTGAACTGCATTGCATGTGGTGGGCCTGTTGGGTTCGGGCGCCGTTTGGGGTTGTACCGTAGAGTGAATATGCGTTACTGCATGTATATATATATGAAGTCCAATTGACCGATTTACCCACTTTGCGCTCTGCGGTATGCAAACTGATGGGTTACATTTATGTTATCGATCCGATCATCTGCTGCAAAATTTCTGGCTGGTGAGAAGTATTTACATGACATGCTTCCCCATATGATACAGCCACTCAATACTAAGAGATATCGCGTCGCAAACTCATTGTGCAAGACCGCCGGCGAGATGGCCCAAGCCAAGGCTCGTGTCAGAATCAGCAGGACCAGGGTGAATCCTGGCCTTGTATCGTTCTCTACTATTGATCCATACATGGGATGATCAATGATGAGATAGTTTGAGTCGGCTGTTTTGCTTTCGACGCCTGGAGATCGTCATTCTCAGAGTGATGGACGTGTAAAGTAGGGTTTCTATGAGAACGCGGCTTCTCTTTCCACTTGCTTCACATATAGGACGGGATTTCCTATAATCTTTTCCTTTCGTTTCTCCGCCCCTTCAGAAATCCTGAACGCCCGTCTCACCCATCAACGGCCTCTCAACGCCTTTCTTCTTCAAGTCCCCATTTCCTTCCTGATCTTCGCTTTCGGAGACCCAGCCAGGCTCTTCGTTATCAAACCATGCGTCCTCCTGCTCCCTACGCTCAAGCGTGTCATACTCGTCGTCCTCGTCGACAGCGCGGTAGTCGAAGTCCTCGTCTCCGCCCACCATGAACCGACGCCGCAGGAACTCATCCCAGCGCGCACGGCCTTCTTCCGCCGTCTGTGGGACGGGTTGTTGCTCTACGTCTTCCGTCTCCAGCGTTTCCAGCTCCTCCGGATTCATATCCGTCTCCGACTCCGAGTGCTGCGAACCAGGCGGCTGCTGCTGCCGCCGCCTTGGGTTAGAAGAAGAAGAAGAAGAAGCAGACCTCGAGCCGGTCAACTGCCTATCTGCAGAGTCCATGATCCTCGTTGTAAATCCGTCGCCCACATCATCGTCGTTATCCCCCCCGTCGTCCCTAGTTTCGCGCGACGGCGGCGACGGCGGCTCGTCGTTCTTCGCCAGCTTGGAGAGCCGCGCCTCGCCCCTCAGTAGATCGACCTCGAGCACGCGGCCGAACCCTTTCGCGCGACCCTCCTGCTCCCGCTGCTCGTGCGACTGGAAGCGCCGGACCAGCGCGTCGTAGAGCACGGGGTCCGCGAGCTCGTGTTCCAGCGACTGGAAATACGACGAGTTGCGCGATAGCCACTCGCGCCGCCGGTTGCGCACCCGGATCTGCGCTGCGTGCGCAGGGGATCTCGGGGGCCGCGGCTGGGGCTTTTCGTAAGGGGGAGATGAGGAGGATGTGGGTTCTGGGGGTGGTGATGGTGCTGGGTTGGATGTGGATATAGTTACCGCGTGTGGATGTGATGAGATAGGGGATGAGGTTATGAGAGGTGCCATGAGTGAGTGAGTGAGCGAGGGAGTGAGAGCGAAAGTAGACGTAGAACGTAAGGCTAAAGAAAGCTCTGAAATTTCCTACTTCTTGTTCCTTGGACTTGAGCAACCACTAGATAAGTGCCCTTTGGACAAAGGACGAAGTGTAAAGAGTCGCGCTTTGACAAGAGTTTATTGCGCTGCCGAGCTGTCGTGGTTGCAGAATATTGACTTTGCCGTACAGATCCCGGTCAACCCCGGATGATGCTGGGGCGAATTTAAGCAAAACGTCATCGGGTCAATTCTAGACCTACAACAATAGTGCGGCACAATATGAAGTGAACGGAAATATCGTAAGCTTCGATAATGATCTCTACTCAATGTTCATGGCTTAGTACATCATTTAGTATTTGAGAATGCCTTTGCTTATTTTCTTGCAGTGCGACAGCTACTTCCCCTGTGCCGGCCTTGGTACAGTTACTCGCCTCTAATTACGACGGTTGGCTTGGACTGCAACGGTGGAAAGAAAATACCGTTAAGACGCTTGATCCATTGGATTCTAACCCATGCGAATCTCTTCGATAGTACTCACATACATGTGGGATAAGAATTCATGATATTTTGTGCAAACAAGTAGGTAGTTCTCTTTTAGGGATTGGATTTTGATTGCTCACCTGCTGTAGACTACCTTAGACTAGGCACCTATCTATACCTAGGGATGTATAGTACCGCACAGTAGATCATACACCTAAATTCCGAGGCACTGGTACGATACAGCATCCTGCTCTTCTAGGATTGCCACTATAGTACCTAGATAAAGCCCCTAACAAGGATATGCATACAGGGCATTAAGACAGCTGCATCCCTCAATTCAACGTCTCTGCATATACCAGCAACATCACCATTTCCAGAGACTTGTCCCCAACACCAATCTTTTTGGTTTTCCCCTTATCTCTTACAAAACATACATTTCCCCCAATCAGCACATCAGATACGACGTATTCTACCTTGGAGAGCATGTCTAGCTCCCGTCGCGCGGCAAGGAAACGGCGAGCACGTCCCAGAAATGCACCACCTGGTGTAAGCCTTTCATCACTCCCAAGCCCTTCGCAAAGCCTAAAAGGCAACGACAGCGGCAGTATGATGGCTATACCACCACGTTTCAACTCATCTGTGACAGAGATACCACAAGCTGTATCTTATGAAGCCTCTCAGCACTCCATGAGACTAAGGAGGAGCACGAGACAGAATTCAGCAGACTCCTGAAACAGCAGTAGTGATGGTGGCAGTGAGATGACATCCTCGCCACCATCAAAATACGTGACTGAGCTACCAAATACCTCTCCGAGGAAAACATTGGATATTCACGTCGCGACGTCTTCGCCTCCACTACCAAGCAGCGCGGAAGTACCAGCTACCTTTCCCACGATAGAGCCCGTTGTTCGTGCTTCATCACCCATGCCCCGCGGGTATTGCTTCGTGCCAAAGGGCAATCCGTATGTTACGCGGAACTGTCGACAGCAGACACAGCGTGCACATGAGGTTGTGTACGCCGTCATTGACGGCTCAAAGAAACAGCTCGGCATCCGAGTGCCTACGTCAATTTACACATCAGTGCTAACCTCCGAGGCTGTAACGCGACTGGATCGACAGCAGGCTGTCAAAAAGCACGACGAGGCTCTAGAGAAGCAATTTAGCGACGCAATTCTTAAACAGTTTCCACGCATGCCGCCTGAAGAGCTTCCCACGGTTATTAGACGTGCAACGGTGAAGCATAGCGGCCGCGTAGGACGCACTGGGAGGCTAGATCTAACAGAAAAGGTTCACCTAGCTGTTCAAGCTCACATTAGGCACACGAAAACAGACTATGATGTACTGCTTAGGTGTGGAATATCTCGTTCTGATGCAAGGAAGAAGACGTCTGAAAAAGCACTCAGTGTGCTAAAGGAGTGGAGTTCAGCACATACGAGAGAGCCAAAGCTAGGACAGCAGAAAAGTAGGATCACCGCGAACACCATGAAACAAAAGGAGAGGGCAGCGACCAGAAAAGCAGCATCAGCTCAAGAAGCCACGACTCAAAGCACCAAACAAGCTGGAACGCAAAGTAAACGGACGACGATTGTAGCAACAGCCACGAACACTAATAACAAGATTAGAAAGAAAACAAGCGCAAGCAAAAGCAAGACTGCCAAGAAGACAAAGACGACAATGCAGCCCACTGTCACACGTGATGCCAGTACTAAGAAGCGTACCAAGCGAGAGAGACGACGGCGCTTTAAGGAACGACGAAAGGAGAGTCGTAGGACAGTGGAACCAGCTAAGATCTATGATGGAAGGGATGCTCAAGCGGCGATCATCATCGAATAAACAAAATAATAGGTTAAAACATGATCAGGGGAGATAAACACGCAGTAGGCTGCTGGTAACGAGAATATGCTAGGATTCCTATGGGCCCATGGAACCCGGTAAGGCACCTTCAATGTACTATTATTGTTCTTGTAATGCACTGGTCGTGCCATCAGTTAGCCACCAAGCAAGAAAAGGAAGCAAAGGTATAGAGCAGTTGCTGTTCAACCTCGTATATAATATCTGTACCCTTTAGCTATAAGCAATCCTCGATGATGCGTTTCCGCTCAGGGGCACTATGTGTTCAAGATACGACCTTTTATTATAACACTAGCTATCCTCTTCTTCAACTTGGCGATGTGTGGAATTAGCAGGGTATGAAGGGCTTATAGTAGGAACCAATGACTTAAAAAACACTTGATGAACTGGGCCATAATCACATTTATCGCATAAGGCGTCACTATGAGGTCCCCACCCATGGTCTTTATCACTAGGGGTCATGCAAAAGCGTATCATGGTTTTGCTCAGCAAGATGTCAGATAGTGACTTCACGGACATCCCTATAAGCCAGCGGGGCCGAGACCGCCGGTATTTCCTAGAGTCGCCGTATATTTCCGATGCTGGTCACGACCCTCAAGAGTTTCCGGTCCGTGGCGGTGTCACCTTGTCCGCGGAGCTCCACGGACGAGTCACCGCTGGACAAGGAGAATGTCTTTCTTTGCCCCAAACATCTTGCCTTGTTTTGGAATGGGTCAAATCAATTGGCAGTGATGTGGAATAGAGAGTGCTTTTAGTCTGGACTTGACGGCGGCTACATGGTAGCGATATTTCCTAACGCCGGCAGGCGCTCACACCAAATTACCCTGCCAGCAACGGCGTCACATTTACCCCTTCCTGCTGACCTATTTATCATCAGCGTGACTCACCATGAGCCTGTCAAGAATATGGAGTATTCGTACTCGCGCGCGCGATGTTTCCCCGTAAGGAATGGGTTGGAACTTTCACGGCCTAAGACACAAATGAGGGATGGGCTGTGAGCCGCCTTGGTCGCCCGAGCGCTGCTCACCTACAGTCTTTCGTCGGTGATACGCATTCTGACAAAGGCGGCGATAGTCATGGCCCATGCCGCAAGTGACAAGAGAACTTGCCTTGAGATGTCGTAGTAGAATGACGCTGTATACTATTCTAAGATATGGACCGTGAGATCTGAGATTAATCTATATAAAGACGAGTTCCTGAAGCTACTGGATCACTCGTTCTCGACACGATAGTTCAAAGCCGCAAGCCAATCCATCAAATAAATTACTACTCTGTTCGCTTTTAGAACCTAATCGAAACAAATTGTTATTATTGTCAACATGGCCGTCCTCGAGATTGTCCAGCCTCAGTTGAAGAGGGATGCAGAGGTCATCAAAGACATCGAGGCGAATGTGGTGCCGATAATGCAGAAGTTGCTGACTGACGGGGGCGTGCTGAACGGACTGCGTGGATGGTTCGTCACCGAGGACGGCAGAGATGTGAGGAACGAGTTCAGGGAGATTCTGGTCTTAGGTGCGACACTCTACTCTCCATTGCCTTTCTCACCCTGTAGATCCCTTTTACTCTCTCTTGTCCCTCAGGACACTTGTTCGCTTGCTCGCTTGCATCGCGGCGGGATTTGTATAGAAACGAGAAACTGACCCGTGGGATTTTCGCACATTCTAGAATGGCCAGCAGCGCAGTATTTCACCGACTTCGTCGCCTCCCCCGGCTTCCAGGGGCTCATGGGCACCTTCCGAGAGAAAGGGTACGCGACCGGGCCACCGTCGCTGAAGCTCTTCGATGCGGGTGACCTGTCGGTGGTGTTCGGCTCGCACACGGTCCTCGAGTACCTGGCGATCAAGCCTCAGGACGCCTCGGACGCGAACGTGCAGGGCGTCCGGCAGAAGCTGGAGTCCAGCCTGCAGAAGCTCGGCAGCCCGCGGGCTGTGGTGGGAAGCAGCACCAACCTCGACGCGAAGGAGATTGCCGTCGTGGGCGTGTACGCGAGTGATGCCGTAAGTTCCGGAAAAACTGCGATCCCCCCCCTTTTAATGAACCAGAACACCTACCTACCTTAGGTAGGGATGGATGGGGTGGCATTTTAACGCAAATACACTGACGATGTGGGATTAGGAACTTGACGCGGCTAAGGCATCGACGGCTCGACAGGAGTTTCTGGCAGAGATTGGAAAAGTAGCAAATGTCACGAGCTTGGTTGCGCATGTTAAGAAGGAACTTCCTCTTGCGAGCCAATAGACCGCGATAATTGCAACCTACGCCAACAGATTCATATAGGACTAAACCTCTCCACTCAAGCTACCATCACATGTCGCTCCTTATAAATCGATATGTAGCTGATCAAAAAGAAAATAAATTAAATTAAATTCTTATATATACCTAGATAAAACCACTGAGCAAGAGTTGAACACCACTATATTCTTACTCCACGTTACATAACGACTGTACCGGCAAAAGCTTGAGACTAAGTACTTACGTATATGGTCATCCAAACGCGTTTGCTGAGAAAACCAGTTAGAAACTACAAATTCTAACAAGGACAACAGAATTCGCCTCGCTAATGCAGGTACCTGCGCTGCCGAAATGGCAGTCCGGCCACGAGCGAGTAGAGTTACTCTGATGGCGATGTCGTCATGCCTCCGCACGCCCTTCGGCTGACAAGGGGCACGGATATCAATAAACGGCAGTGAAGGAGCTTCTTAATGGTTGACATATTTATCGAGGTTGGTGTAAAGAGGAGCGGTATTCAACATTTTGTTAATTTCGCACATTATTACGTCTTAAGACTCAAGTCAAGGGAAGGAAAAGCCATTGATCCCAGTTTAGTCTCAATTACCCTCTAGAGCAACTGAATTTGAGTAACTTCGCCTGAACAGAAAAAAAAGGAGCTTTCAGCACAAATACGCGACGGGTCTTAGCTTGATTTAGTCTGCTATCCAAGACAGCCAGTTTTCTTTGGGGAGTTGGTTAGGACCTGAAGTCTTCACCTCAAACATGTCCCAGCAATCACAGCCACCTGGACAGCTAAAGGGCTTCGAAAGCTTGAGTCCCGGGACACACAAAGCGCCCAGCGGCAGCATTCTCTCCTTCTCGCATACCCCACCATCGCGACATAAACCTGGTGCCCCTATCCTAGTGTTACTGCATGGCTGGCCTCAAACAAGATACATATGGCGTTACGCAGTCCCGGCGCTTTCGAAGAGGGGCTACACCCTTTTCGTCCCCGACCTGCCAGGCTACGGCTACAGTACGATGTCTACTGTGTCTATATCAGATTTGGGTGCACAATCCGAGCATGACCGTGTGAGTGTCGGGTTTACAGTTCTTTCAGTAGTGCGCGCCGTGTACGGAAACAGCAAATCCTCTGCTCTTACCGAAGACGAAGAGCTTCAGGTTGTAATGATAGGCCATGACCGCGGGGGCCGCGTCACGCAGCGCCTAGTGACATCCTCATCCCCCTCTCCATCTTCCCTCCCCGTCCCACAATCACTCAAGATACGCATTCTCGGCGCTGTGCTACTAGACATCGTGCCATACAGCGCGCAGTGGAGCGCGCACGCAAATCCGCGGGCCTCGACTGCGTATTGGCACTGGTCATTCCTGCCGTCCGCGTTCAGCGTACCGATGGTACAAGCATACGGCGGTGGCCGTTTCTGCAGCGAGCTCGTAGTCAGCGCGGCGGGAAGCAACGAGGCCGGACGGAAGAGTCTATATGCTGACGGCGCCGTCGAGCACTATGCCGCGTGCTACGAGCGAGAGGAAGTAATCCGTGGCGCGGCGGCTGATTATAGCGCTGGCGCTGCTGAGGACTGGGATGCACAGCAGGAAGACATCAAGAGAGGGCGCAAGACGCAGGTTCCCGTTGTTGTACTCTATAGTGAGCGCTTGGGTAAGATGCATGGTGATGTTGAGGCGATCTGGCGGAAGTGGGCGAATCCATATATGCAACTTGATGTTCATGCCATTGGCAATGGTGTCGGTCATTATCTGCCAGAGGAGGCACCGGAAGAGACGAACCAACACATTATGAAGTTTCTCGAACGCCTGGGCTTGTAGGATAGCATGCAAGAAACAGAGTATGGGATAGTGTTTGCACAGGTTCGGTTTAGTAGAGAATTTGATCTTCTGGGATGCCAGGGTTCCGCAGAGCATGACCAAAGGGCTTGCCTCCCTACTGCGCATAGCCTATGGCATCTTGATAATAATTCTTACTTCCTTTTACGATAGGCAGTATTTCGGTGTTCTATATGTTCATTGGCGGCTTCGGATCTTGACTAAACCATAGCGCACTGTGGGTCTCCAGAGCATATGAGTAGTCGCGTAGAGAAAAGAGCACTCCTAGCCTCGTAATCGTCGAACCGGAACCGTCCGATATCATCCAGTGCTCTCTCCATGATCATTAGGAAAGGGACAGAAGACAAAGGCTGCTTCTGCAGCATCCCGCCGCTCGCTGCTTCTTCTTCTTCTTCTTCTTCTTGTTGCAAGTTGGCGTATAATCATTGCACTCAGCATAGAATCGGCGGCGGCGGGCTTCAAAGGCTCTCGAGGCGCCCGGCGACCTCTTCGATCCGGACAGCCCCGCCCAGAAACTGCCTTACAGTCTCGCGGTCCTGTCCATTGTCCCCTTGCACAACCATTTTCAGTATCTCCCCGTCGTCATTCATGATTAGACGCCCGGCTCGTCCGTCGCGCCAATGCAGACTGACTTGTTTGGCTTCGGCGTCCGCAGCGCTGATATCTACAATTGCTGTCTCTGATTCTTCGCCTTGAACCTTTTTAGAGCTTAGGCCTGCTGCTTTTCTCAAGTCGCCAATCACCGCGGCACGATTATGGAAGCGGACTAGCTCCCTTCGCAGAGCACGAACGAACTGAGATAGATCCTGCTTTTTTGATATATCATTATCGCCCTTGGCCGTTGGCGGCGGCAAGTGTCGAGCAGCTAAGCCTGATAGCGATATACATGGAGGCACGGTATGGCGATGGACGCGGAGATAGCGGTGGTGCGCGTAGGGTCGGTTCAACATGACATAGTATGGTCGGACGAATTTACTTTTAGACATGATTTCGAAACGAAGACCCAAAACGTTCCCGCCGTCAACGGCGTTAGGATCCGGGTCATTGACCTTGAACGTGGTGATGGTAGCGCATGCGCGGTATAGACATTGCTGCTTGTGGGCATTCTGCTCTTCAAACCGTGCAAGGAGTTTCTGCTTGGATATTTCGGTGGCTCTCGATCTTCGGCTGCCGGCTGGTTCTGATTGTAGTATTTGACGCGTCGAGTCTGCCGTCATCAATGTGGCCGTCTGTAGCTGGACGCTGTTCTTCAACGAGTCAACTGTGCCATTGTTAGTATACGATGATGCAGTATGAAAGTAAACAAAAGTCACCCCCACGACTGCCAATAAAAGCGGTTGACCTGTCTGTACCTTGAGCTTTTAGTTTTGCTATTTCGTCATGCAGCCTGTCTGCTACAGATAATTCAGGTGATAGGGATGCTCGACTCGCCATGTTGGTCTTATGTACTACTGGGTTGACTGTGCTTTGTAGTTGCACTTAAGGTACAGAGTAGAAGACGGTATGTCACTTTGGAGCCGACAAATACGCGACAACGCGTGTCAGTGATCTGCTAGGTACGTAATAGGTGCTAGTTGTAGCGCTGTCCGTTAGATAAGCGATACGGATGGCTACAGTTCGATAAGATAACCTAAGATAAGCCCGTATTTATGGGTAGCTTCAATTAGTGGGGTCATGTGTCGTCCCCTTGCATACCGACGGCCGCAAATAACACGGGTGCGCAGGGGTCTCTCAGCCTGCCGAGCCGTGCTTTCGGGTTCTAGGCTTAAAGTTACTGAGAGAACACTTTTCGCCCTTTCGTTGGCTTCAAATGTCCAAATCAGGCAAATCACTACCTGGCATCATGGCCTGAAAGGGGGATCTTGTCTTCTACGTATAGTCCGCCCGCTGCCTGGTCTCTTAGTGTCTTCTGAGTCGTTCATTAGATTATTTTTACGTTCCAGTTTTCAAGCGTCCATATTGCCACTGTTAGGCTTAGGCACGAGTCGCAAAAGGCCACCTCATTCTATTTAGTCTCCTCATAGAAGGTCTACCACTTTTAGAAATCTAAGTATCCACAGTTCGGCCTCTGTCATTATCGTGTCTCCGAGGCATCTTCGCCATATTGTTCGCACGCTACTCAAATCCCCTCGTTACATGTGCAAGACTGGCGGCTCTCCCGACGCCCATACTATCCTAACTCACCTACGCGACCCGTTGTCTTGCCTACTACCTACCTACCTTAGAAGGCGCCACATTTTCGGTAGCACCTCGCGATATACCCACTCGTGCCTGTTGACTATCGAATCAAAACTCGCTCGCGCGGACTTTGCCTTTCAGACGTCTACTTCCTCGTTACCACCGTTACGAATGGCCCAAACTCGACGATCCAAGTTATTGAACCGAGACAAGCTGTCAGTCTCGACGAGTGGCTCTTCGACCAGCCACTCCGCCGGCAGTATGAGCAACGTCGAGCTTCGGCGCAAGAATGGCGCTCCCCAGGAGTCAGGCCAAGTGACTGCGAGCCTCATGTCCCGCGAATCGTTTTCCTTAGACGACAAGGTCGCCAGGACTCCGGTCGCCAATAATCATGGTTTTTTGGAGCTTCCCCTGTCCGATCAGCGGAACTTTTTGTTACTGGTGCTGTTGTATTTCCTTCAGGGTATACCTATGGGCCTGGCGACTGGGTCTGTACCATTTCTGCTGAAAGAGCATTTATCATTCGGCGAGATTGGTGTTTTTAGCTTAGCTGCGTACCCATACTCCCTCAAGCTATTCTGGAGCCCTATAGTTGATGCAGTGTGGAGTCCCAGGTTCGGTAGGAGAAAGAGCTGGATCCTTCCCATACAGTTGATGTCTGGTCTTAGTATGCTGTGGCTGGGTTCTAAGATTGAAGGTCTGATGGCGACCACCGGCAAGCCGGGTGGTGCGACCGTTTGGGGTTTTACGGGTTGGTGGTTCTTCCTCGTCTTCATGTGCGCCACGCAGGATATTGCTGTGGACGGCTGGGCCTTGACTTTACTGACCCCTGGCAACGTCTCGTACGCTTCAACGGCACAAACGGTCGGCCTCACAGCTGGCCATTTCTTGTCATATACCGTGTTTCTGGCTTTCAACTCGGAGGATTTCGCCAATAAGTACTTTCGATCTGTACCTGCAGAAGGTGGCTTAATGAACCTTGGTGGTTATCTGACATTCTGGGGTTGGGCCTACATCGCCATTACCGTTGGCCTCGCACTACTCAAGAAGGAAGAGAAGACACAGAACGAGGATGGCATATGGGATGTCTATAAGATTATGTGGGACGTCCTGAAGCTCAAAAACATTCAAACCATTATTATCGTCCATCTTATTTCGAAAATTGGCTTCCAAGCTAATGACGGGGTAACAAATCTAAAGCTATTAGAGAAGGGGTTTGGCAAAGAGAACATGGCGTTGACGGTGCTCATCGACTTCCCATTTGAGATAGGGTTGGGATACTATGCAGGCAAGTGGTCTCAGGAATATACGCCGATGCGTCTCTGGTGCTGGGGTTTCATAGGTCGCCTTATTGCCGCCGTGATCGCGCAGATTACTGTCAGCATCTTTCCAGCTGATGGGGTTCAACCATGGTATCTTCTTCTCGTCATTGGCGAGCACGTCTTCTCAACCTTCACACAGACTGTCATGTTTGTGGCTGTCTCTGCCTTCCATGCACGAGTCGCGGATCCCGTTATTGGCGGCACTTATATGACATTGCTTGCTACGTGAGTATTCTATGCTTCTTACCTATTCAACCTGCTAACAATAGCGATAGGGTATCTAATCTTGGCGGCACGTTCCCAAGATACTTCGTTCTTCGTTTGGTAGATTCCTTTACGCAAGCCACATGCCGCCCTCCAACCGCAAGTAACCTTGAGAAGCTAGACACATCGCTATTGAAGGGTCCATTAATAACGGAGGCATTCTCTTGCGCAGTTCAAGCTGAGAAAGAGCGATGTACGAACGGTGGTGGCTCATGTGAGATTTTACATGATGGATACTATATCGTAAACATATTGTGCATCATTGTGGGTATCTTGACCTTCACAATGTACATACGGAAAAAGGTTATGGCCCTTCAAGCCCTACCGATGAGGGCCTGGAGATTAAATGGGTCAAAATCATGATAAAAAGAGATGCATGTTGTGTAGTACTACATGTACACTAAACACAGATAGAAGACGAACACATTAAGAACTCCATGTCTTAACTTCCTGTATTTCAATTGATACAAGACGTTCCCTCTCATTTCACCTTGCGAGAGAACTTTTAGAAGATGAATAGGCGTAAACAGATGTCGGTGTACATTCGATCCTGCACACTACCCCTCAAAAGACATGTTCTAACATAAAAGGTTACCTCAAGGCGGCAGGCTTACAACACGTAGCTTCGTATCTAATATCAGGCACAAAGACTTGAGAGCGATGCTATTCTAACATGCAATAAAGTCAATGCAGTATCATAGGAAGTAGGCAGTGACTATTATTCAGTATTCAAAGTTCATAAAGTTACTAATTCGCTACTCGTGTCGCTTATTTCGCATGTTGCCGAGTTGGCTATTTAAGCGCTAATACAAGATCTGTGGTGTCGATCAGGATGACTGAGCAATCAGTGATATATTTACTAATGCAAATTCCCTCTGCTCGCTTATGTACGCAATCTCTGGTATGCAAATCAAGCCCAAGCACTCTGGTATAAATCAAATGCAATCAAGCAAGCAATCACGATGTTACTCCGGACTCGATGCGAACAATGGAAGGCCTTCACAAATCACCAATAGGTTCAAAACTCCACTCCTTCCAGCCCTTCTTCTCGCCGGGAAGGGTGACCTGCTCCCACTCCTCGCGCGTGACGTTCTTCCACTCATCGATGGGGATCCAGCCGATGTACGCGCGGTCTCCAAAGCCGCCAACCCAGTAGACCTGCTGTACGACGAGCCTCACGAACTCGGACACGTGGATTCGGTTGCCAGGCAGCCAGTACTTGGCGTCTGGGTGCTTCTTCACGAAACATTCGGACAACGCCGCCGAGGACACGTCGTCTATCTTCTCGATGTAGCCGAGCAGGCTGAAGCGAGGGAGGTTGGCTGCGCTGTAGGGGACCATTTCCTTAGGCTCCGAGGAGTCATCATCATCATCGAAGCCGAACCCGAACCAACTAAGCAGACGGGATAGAGGGCCGGAGGTTGAGGAGGTGGTAGCAGATTTGATCCGTTTGTCTGGTGGATAAGGCGGCGTCCACTGTTGTGCGAGGCTTATGTTAGACCCGTCGCGCACGTTCTTAAACGTTGTTTCGACGTTGATGGCCAGGAACGTGGGGTTGCCCTCGTCCTCACAGTCCGCGACGTACTCCATCAGCGTGTGCGGCATGCCGCCCAGGCCATCGGGGCGGTTCTCTTGCGCGTTGTACCGTCCATCATCACCTGCTGAGGAAGAGGAGGAGCCGGGAAACACGGTGGCGAGGTTTCCGAGAGGAGTCAGCGCTAGTATACGCCGGCCCAGCACGGCAGACTCATAAGACGTCGGGATCCGGTGCCCTGATGATGATGATGAGGCCCGAGGGTTGCTGAGGATGTACTGCGGTGACGACGGCGGGCCCAGCTCAGCCGCGCCCGTGGCGACGAATGAGAAGAGCGGTAAGCTGCTAGAGAGCCTCATCCTGGGGGGGTTTTACCGGAGATGCGAAGAGGGATTGCTAATGCGGGTATGTCCGGAAAGTTAAGAAATGAAAAGGAAAGAAGAGAAAAAGAAAAGCTATAGATTTATAGAGTTGCAAACTACCGACACCGCAAAAGCTGCTGTTTGTCTGTCTCACAGCTCTCGTGCTTGATAACGCTTCTTATCAGGTGCCCTTTTAAGAATCGCCTGATGCGTTTCACCGATGAGATTCGGACCGTGCAGACATTGCTCTCTGGAACTGTTCCCAAGGCATTGGCGCATTTGCTGGATGACATGCGACAGGCATCATCCACTCCAGTGTATCCCCAAACGGTTAGTCACCATTTCATGATGTAGCTATCTAAGCCCTGTGTTAGGCAGAATAGCATTGTACCCCCTTCAAATTCAATAGTGAATTTTGAATCTATTGTCTATGGGGCTGGCATTTGTCAGTTTTAATTCTTTCTTCAAGCCTCGCGACAATGTTTGCGAATTTGCCAGCTCGAGCCGTTGGGAGCCGTTGGGAGCCATGTGAGAACTATACTAGCAGGTACAGATGTCCCAAAGCGGATACAGCTTGTCTGTGCTCTTTTTGCCCGATGATTAACCCCAGGTGGCAAAGATGACTCTGTGTTAGACTAAGGTAGTAAATAATATGTATTAAACAAAGGTAATGCGGGGCCAGCGCCACATACCACAACCCAAAGCGAAGGTCACATGACCTAACTGGGGCTTAACCGCCCACGAAAATCCAAGTCCCGCCAGTTTCTCGCTGTACGAACTAACTCCCTCTCTCCGGAACCTGGAAGTCTTCAGTTACGCTCGATTCTATCGCCCAACGCATCTCGACAACACAATCGGTAAAATTACACTGAACCTTCGTCGCCATGGGTAAAGTTCACGGATGTGAGTTACGGCAACCCATCTGCGAAACGTATGTAGGCTAATGATCTGCTTAGCTCTCGCTCGTGCGGGAAAGGGTAAGGCTCAAAATAAAACCTCAAAACGGCATTCATTATCTAACATGACGGGTAGTCAAATCTCAGACACCGAGTTAGTATTATCCCGAACATTCCAAATTCCTAGGATAGGCGGCGAGGAAGCATAGCCGGGAAACGAGCGAGTCACTACCACCATATGCCGACTTTCGCCAACGGCGAACGCGGTTCGATATCATTCAAACCAAGGCCGAGCGATCCTGCCTTTGCGATCCCACCGCTCCCACTAGCGCATCTATCCGACCTCATCAGACGACATGCTTCCTCGCCCGCTCTGATATACCATCGATGAACAAATTTCGCAGAATGTGCTAACAGCCTCCAGAGGTCGATAAGCAGGAGAAAGCCGTATGTATTCCTAAGCCCATACATATTTGCCTGGTAGCCAAGATGCTGATAGAAATTGCGTGTACAGAAAGTCCCGAAAGGCAGAGCCAAGAGTATGTGATTCGTCGAGTCCCTTCCCGCGCATATGAGCCCGTTTGAAGAGAGAGAAAGGGTTCCATTCGGGCGGATTCTACCCTCGTCTGCTCCTGTACCCTCTCTAGGTGCCCCGGCTCTCTCTATCTACGGCAATACTGACTCCCGCTTGCTGCAGAGAGACTCCAATACACCCGGCGTTTCGTCAATGTCACACTGACTGGAGGCAAACGCAAGGTAAGCTTCAAATGCGCCGTGGCTATTTGTCTGCTATCTTTGCTAACTGCGCAAAAGATGAACCCCAACCCTGGCTCATAAACGCCACATGATTCTCGATCTCGCAAGAGCAGCCGACGCTATGGTCTAGAGGATACGGAAGGCAATGGACGAGCTAGCTTCCAAGGGTGTTATGCTCAGAGCGTCCACCTCTTTGGTATATGGCGGACAATAGCATACTGCTCAGTTGACTATAGAGTGATGAACCAGAGATATGATCATGGTGGTGGTGGGTACGTTCGTAACGTTGTTTTCTGGAGTCATACGGTGGCATCATTTAGGCTTGGTCATAACCCTCAAGCCTACCTGGTCTGTATCTACACAGATTTTGTCTGGCAAGGCAAACAAAATAATCAGAGATCCATTATCCTCTCTGACAGCTGAATTAGTGTTATTCGTGACTACTTGCATGCAATGTCGATGACTTCTACGTCAGGGTTCTACTTGAACAAGTCGTTCCGCCAGTCCAGGGATCTCTAGTTATTCGTGTCTTAGGCCATACATATCTCGCCTTATTTCCAACTCCTATCCAGTCTGTAGATTAAAACTTATTGTTTGTTTGGGAATAAATTAGCTTGCTTCATCAGCCAAATATCGCTAGGTATCTTTTGAATGTTCTGCACAATGTACGCCGATAGCAGCACCACTCCGCATCGCTGGTGCACGAGATCAACAAATTTAAGTTTCGAGGGCGATGTTAAGCTACCAGATTTTGACTAAGCGCTGTACTATTCAGTGATTGACATAAAGAGGTGGGAAAAAAGAAGCAATGAAAATAAATAAAAAAGGGACTCGTTTGGGGAAATCCCAGCACCGGAGAGAAGGACCTCTAACCCAAGTGGCCGGCATGACATTCGGACCCTGGCACTCTTGTTTAAAGGTATTACACCCTCTTCCATTTACGCCGTTAATGGGAACTGTTAACAAACCGGGCTGTTATTTGCAAACATATTGTTTAAGCAAACATGAGAGCAAACACGGGTGGGGCATTTACAATACCAGCCTTCACCCACATCTGGGGAGACCAACCTCCATGCAGCCTCTCCGAACCATGTACTATTCCTTCCAGGAATATGATTTAAGTTATGTCTACTTGTAGCTCCTCTAGATTCTGTACTCTACGCTTCCACATCCGAAGACTATTGGCAGTTTCAAATGATCGCGTCACGCTCCGAAGAAAAATGTCACTTAGTCTAAGTGACCTTGTCAACAATATCACTCTCCTCATCTAGTCTCGCTCGCACGCCGGATCGCCAATGGCAGCAGTAATTCTCACCATGCTATTAGCAGCAAGATCTACAGCTCTAAATGATGTGCCAGAAAACAATCATTTAGGAGGCACAGTCTGTCCGTAGATATCCAAGTAGCACTACTGGGTAGATACACGGGAAGATCCGCATGAGCACATCGGAAAAGCAACAGTTTCAGAAGCAGTCTTAGAAACCGTCATTGTTTTGTGTGCTCATCACCATTGCCTTCATAAGCTATGAAAATGCTCTGTTACCTTTAAAAAAGCCGGACCTACACAGCCCAATTACCCTTCCTATTGGGGGCGCTGTGTGGGCTGGAATAATTATATAACTTCGTAACTTCTAGTTAATTGAACTCCTGCCCGATCTCGGATCATTACCAGGCTACTATAGTATTAGCAGATACTTGATCTAGTAGATGACGTGGAAAGAGAAAGCTTGAGAAAGCCGTAATGATCTTTCTACCGGACGACATTCACCATAACTCTGCAGCTACAGCAATATTTCAAGTGTTGTCGTAGCTTCATCATTAGCTCCATGATGCACTGTTATTAGCTAGGATATGAGCTTACTTTGAAGGGCCTATAACTAAGTTTTGTTTGATCAACTGCTTTGTCTAATGAAAGAAAATTGGAAGGGTATTTTAACCAGAACTACATAGTAGGAGATATACGGTTGCATCCACACCTATGAGGAGAGAGAACGCCACTCTCCTTCGACTTATTGTGAGGCTACCTATTCCCTAGATTGTCGACTAATTAAAACTTTCGAAGGAATACGCTTAGACGGAGAAGCTTTCCAAATAATTGAAGAAACTTTTTATTACCTAAATGGTGTCATAGAACTGGAGTAGTTTCTCTAATATTAGATGCTCTTTAAATAACATCCTTCGAAATAACACCCCTTGACATTCTAAGAGTACCATATTAGCTACTACATCAATTGTAAAACACATATTAGGGTTACCACTAAGCAAGGGTAAAATAATTCACATGTTGCCGATTATGTCAAACATATTATCAATTATTAAGTTACGCCAGGTCCCAAGAAACAGCACAGATTCATAGCAGCTATCTTCTAGCCATTTTGCTCTCACAGACCCCGACGATTGCTCAGCATGCTCCCCTAATGTTAAGTCGACTTCCAAGTTCCTCACAGAAATTCGCCTCAAGCTACTCTCCTACTCTTTCACAAAAACAAGAGTTGGTGAAAGTGACGCCGCTGCGGCATATTCCAGTCGAACAATAAATAGCTAACATGACTCAATGGCAAACAACTTGGGGGAAGAGGAGGAGGATGGATGAAGTGCTGGCCAAGAGTTAGAGGGACCATAGTTGCCTAGGTAGAACGGCTGGAGGACTTAGTCCGATGGGAGATATCACGATCTTTATATGAGAGACCCTATTCTAACCCCACTACTCATTTCATCCTACTAGTATAGTTCACCGTCGTCATTCTTTCTGCTGCCTATTTCTATAGTGTTTCATGCCCCTCAGTCATTTTTCCTAGGATTAGAGGAAGCGAAGGAGGGTTCCTAGCATTCTTAGCTAAAAAAAAGTCTGAAGGGATAAGAGCAGGTGTCTCATGATCGTGATGATGTCGATGTATTGAAACAGTGCGTCAATGTATTAGCAGTTTGTTTAAACCCAAGCCAACAGTTGATTTTTTTTTCCATTTAATATTACTTCCTAGCATCGAGCTAGCTTATCTAATCGGTGATATTTCTTAGGAATAGATAGTGTCATAGGTTGCTAATGTGCTGGGAATGCGGCGATATGATATAGAATATGGTAAATCACGCCTGATAATGGGCATCTAGCGATGCGGGATTATTATTTGATTCCTTTATGGTAAGTTTATCTGATGTTAGACCTAGCATAATGGCTCGCTTCCATTACGGCCCTCATTCTGCTTCGTCAACTCTTCGCTAGAATTTTAATGCGTTGTTGGTTTACTAAAGCTAGCTTAGATATTTTTTGGTTGGAGCAGGGTCAAAGGAACCAAACATGAGGTATGACTACACCGTCTTTGCTCTCTGCCTAGCCTTCACCTCTCTTTTCGGCCAATATCACCACTCCTCTGGCGGCACATCGTTGTAGATCGCATTGATATTTCGTACCGGATGCAAGGCATGGTATCCATATATTCTGTTCCGCGCTTGATCTCATGCGTAGGTGGATGTGATCGAGTCTCTCGACAAGTTTCGGAGTCTGATGGTCTGTGAGGTCTCAACGGAAGCAGCGTAGGTTCGGATCGTGGCGGCCCAGTGGGCAGCTTGTTTGCAGGTCCTGGAGGAGATAGTGCCTCGCCATGGCGAAGTCGGTCCGTTGTACGGCGAGGGAGTCTCTCTGGGCAAGCTCGAGGTAGCCTTCCTCACGTGCAATGCTGGCTGTGCTCCAATGAAACCCCTTGCGCGTCAGGCGAGGCACATCCTCGCATTTGATGTCGATGTCGCCGCCCCAGCGTCGGTGACCTGCCTGGCCTTGGGTAGGGTCCGAGGTGAAACACATAGGTACTGAACGCTGTCTCTTCACTGTGTAGTAGAATATTCCGATAGTGACTGGGCCGGGCATCTTGAGGGATTTACTAGAGGCACTGTAATTCTCGGTGCTCTGGTAAGGGATGCAGAAGTGGGAGACTGTGCCATTGATCAACGTAGTGAGCTGCAATCATTAGATGTCCGATGTGCTTGAGGAACTATAAGACCAGGAAATATTCGTGCGTGATTTCCGCTGGGGCAAAGAAACTCGTTGATAGGAAACTGAATTTACATCTAACCTGATTACAGCAGGGCATAGTGCCCTTCCTCTTATGCACTGCAACTCAACAGTTGCAGATACTGCTATATGCCATGTCTTCTGAAAACTTGAATCTGCGTCTGCACATATCACAGTTGTAAGCTTGAGGGCCACCTGTTCATCTTATATCTCGTGCTACGGTGGTTGCTACTTTTAGAAAGAGATCCATCACTTTCTCTCCCTACCGCTTACACGCTTGGTTGATGTGCTCACCAATTCTTGGCTGGGTATTACTGTGCCATTCCTGGCATATTTGGTAGATATGCACAGTAATGATTATCGACGCGCGACGTGTTAGAGTATGGCTGAAATTATGTATTATCCACTAAAACGTGGCGGACGGATGCGAGGTACGGCGAGGTCAGAGATTAGAACTCGCGAAAACCGAGAGAGGAGTAGTCTTGGCTACTGTTATATGGAACAAGGTTTAGAGTGAATAGAAAGACAATCATGGCCAATCAGTTGGGGGTTAGTTGGAGCTCAATGGTGGCAACTGTTAATTCTTTAACTTTCCAATGTCTTAACAAGGGCTTCAGGGCGCCTATGTTTATTCAGAAGGCCACGATGTATATACCCCCTTAAGCGTAAATGCGTTGTTGTGCCCCTACAACTACCAAGCGGTGCCTTTAATCCATGATATATATGCTCCACCCATGAATTTAGTTATAGGTGGTACCAACTCTAATGAGCCAATGGATCAAGATGTACCACAAGCGCTCTATCTTGCCTCTCTCCCCCCCCCTTCATTCCCTCTTCTGTAAAAGCAGCTGATCAACAATACGTATGTACTGCGCAAAAATTCATCGTCGCTGACAAGATGCCCCATCCTGTAGTGGTCTAGGTACACAGCCATTACATCGTCATCCTCGTACACCCTGCAACCCAAATCCTTCATTGCAGAGGTAAAAGTATCTCCAGGCTCATCCTTAACTTCGTTATTCCTCCCTTTATTCCTATCTCATCGCTTCATGTTTGAAGAATGGCGAATAGCCAGAAAAGGCCGTCTTAAGTCTAAGACAATCGCAATAAGAAATGGATAATGATCAATGATATCAGGTTCGCTCTCGTCTCTAGTGCTGTAGCTTGTATTATGCATAGTAGGTGGGGGATCCGGCCACTCATCACATCGTCTTAGATTAAAATCAGAAACCGCACATTTCCTTGACACCTCTCGGGCGAAGTGATCCTAAAGCCTCCCGGAAAATCATCTAGCCACGCTAGTGGCCACGAGATAGATCTCTATAGTGAGCACGAGCAGTAAAAATCCGTACTGTGGAATTCACGACCAGTCGTATGTAAAACCGGGGCGTAGCAGAGCGGCATCAAGTTCGATAACATGCAGAATAGCGATCAAACAATTTCTAGCTGTCCCAGCGAACGTTTCGTAATTAATAGTTATTCAGCATCGTTATCTCATACATTGCTAGCTGGAAAGGTCCCCACTTGGTATTAGACGCCAGGAAAAAGCGGATACACATCGAACTGAGTAGCTGAAGAGACGAAATGATATCGGATGCATGCGGCCATTCAGCTGAGATTGTCAGGGTGATTGATAATGGCAAGGGTGTGCGTTCCGGTTCATTGCTTAATTCATAACTTGGCAGTATTGAGATCCTTAGTGGATTGAAATGATCAAGAGGAGATCCGGTATATCGCAGACCAGGCGAAAGGGAAAAAAAAAAGAACAAAAACCCTGCAGAATGCATAGCAAGTGTGGTATCAAAAAGCCCTTGAAAATCTAGGACAAAAGGCCAATACAACTCCCTAACGCCGTCGTATTATGTGCGATGCCGTCGTTAATCGTCCAATTGCTCCTAGCGCATGTGTATTGGAACGGAGCCACCGAGCAAGATGTGCCAAGATCGACTACTAAATGTCCGCTCTCGCAAGCGCGTAAATACGGTAAGTGACACTATTGCAGATACGCTCTGCATGAGCCCGGGTTATTGAGGTGCGTTGCCCTCTACCCGAGCAACCTCAAAGGCTCATGGTCAGCCATTCCCACTCCTGAGGGCCAGTTCCGGCGCCAGAGGCCATCATTCCGTTGGGAGGACCACCAGATATTCCCATCACACCAGAGCCCATCATAGGCCGCTGTGTCATGGCAAAGCTCTGGGTCATACCCAGGTTCCCAGGGGTCTGCATGGACATAAAGCCACTGGAGGAGCCTACGGACCGCGCAGCCTCGTTGGAACCAGTGGAATTCTCAGGGCTGTCAACATCCATGCCGCCAGCGGATTCACCAGTTCCAGCGCTCTTGCTGCTTCGGCGCTGGCGCTTTGAAGAACCGGCAGCAGCAATGGTACGGGGCAGCGATGCCGCTCCAGGACCGGGGGTGCTCTTCGCAGGGGCCGCCGCGATCGGAACGACACCCTTGCCCCCAACAGCGCCAGTCGCTGAGCCTGCATAACTAGCTGGCGTGCTACCTGCAGTGTTACCACCAGAACCGCCAGCACTGGCTGGGCTTTCGCCCTCGTTTACGCTGCCGGCCCTGTTCGTGGATGGCGGGGTGGTTGCTTGTGCGGTGCTGCTCGAGGTGGAAATGGCAAGCGTCGAGTTCTTCCGGGATGCAGGCCCTGATGTCGTGCCCGATGCACTGTTGGCATTCTTCTTGGACCTCGTGCTGGTGCCGCCCACGGGCAGACTCGCACCCGATCCACGGTTACGCTTCTTGATGACATCGGTCTTGAGACTAAGTGGTCTCACAACGCCGTGCAGCTTTAAGAACAGGCCACAGGCATTACAGAGGGGTTGTCCCTCGGGATTGCGTCGCCAGAGGGGGGTGGTTTGTGTGAAACAGTTTGTGCACGTCGTTGGAGTACTTCCGTCGCCTTGGCTACCACCGGCCGCCTGCAAGTTGGTCGTGGATCCGTGCTTCGATCCGGGTGGAGATGCAGGTCGGCTAGGAGCCACTGAGGAATAGCCAGAAACGGTTCCTGTTCCGTCTGGCGGTGGTGAATTAGGACTGGATTGCACCATCCGGTCAAAGGGGTTGCCGTGGCCACCCATCGGAGTTGATGCATTACGTGGAATCTTTTGGCGCTTATCCCCCATATTGCGGAATGATTGTGAGCGAGGCAGAGTACTCTGGCTGCTCCAATCGCCAACATCAACATAATCTGTGGTCGTGCCTCCAATCGTGACCTGCTTGCGAGGCGGACCCCCAGGATAGCGAGCAGCATGCGTACTGAATTGACCAGGCAAAGACGCATCCCATCCCAAGGGGTTAGAACAGTTCATGTCCATTCCAGAGTCCTCACTAGGTGATAGGTCTTGATGCATGGCTATGTTACGATCTGCAAATGCACCGCTATCTTCGTCTTCATTGTCGGAATCAGCGCCAAATGAAAACATATTCTCATGCATCATACCTACGCCGGGCGATCGAGCTGGGTGGTCATGTTGAAACACTTGGCTGGGATCAACATGCGCAAAGCTGGATGTGGCTGGATAGGCGGCAGACGGAGCGGTACCAGACGTAGTCGTAGGGAACACCGAGTTACCATTGGAAGGATACATGAATTGCTGGCCCATCTGGCTTCCAAGCGAGCCCGGGGCTTGGCGAAAACTCTGGGTTCGCTGATGACGCATGTCCATAGATCCGAAGTACATGTTCTCATTCTCCGCCATGGGGTGTGGCGTCGATACGGCGGACTGATATGCCGATCCTGTGGGGGAATAGTAGTCGGGCCCATTGATAGAGCCACCATGTTGACCATAGACATTTGAAAACGGGCCATGAGTGACCATAGGTGACGTTGAAGGGGAGAACATGAAGTTTTGCTGGAAGGGCCTTGCAGATGTGAGAATGGGTTCGTTCTCTATCTGAAAGGTATCAATAGAAAATGGAGCAGCGTGATGCTGGGGCATATGGGAGGAGCCTGAGTGGTTAGGTATGTCTAAACTGTAATTATGAAGCTCAGAATCGGCGTCCAACTCGTTGCCGCCGCCGGCGTTGCTATTGAGAGCAGAGACATGAGGCGAGAAGTTTGCAGGACGCTTGAGATTCCGGGTCTGGCAGAGTGTTAGCTATGTACCAAGCGATTGCAGCTGAATGGATTGAAGGTGGTGTGGACAGATCTAAATAGGCCGAAATCAAAAGCTGGCTTGCTAAAGATAACACCGAACATCGAAAAAGCAAGTTGATACTCACACGTCGCTCATCAATACTAGTCTTGCGAGGATGCCGCGTAATATAGCTAAACTCGTCCTGATTTCTCTGATGAGGAGGCACCGGCACGGATTGAGGCACGAAATGCTGCAGAGATGCCTTGCGAGATTTGATGGGAATAGCAGCGGCCGTGGTATGAGTCGTTGCCTTGTCGGGTTCCGGTTTGCAAGTCTCTGGAGACGGAATCGAACCAGCGGGCGTGGCCACGTTGTCGGGGAATATAAAGTCGTCCAGATTCATAGGCTCTGGTTGCGACACATTTGTATCCGTGGCTTTTCTGAGTTGCGCAATACCACTAGGAGCGTTGGCGGCGCTCGCTGCTGAGCTGCTGTTACGACGAGCAGAAGAGGAAGAGTTGGCCGTGATCATCGCAGAAGCGGAATTCATAGAAATCAGTGGCGGGCTAGATTCGCCATGCACAGGGATGCGCTCGTCATCCTGAGACTGGTCTTGCTGCCTTGGCCGTTTCCGAAGATTCATGTACATCATTCGCCATGTGAAGTTTTCCATACGCTCCTGTCTCGGCAGGCTTTGCTTTGTCTTGCTGTAAAACCTCCACACCTGTAGGGCCAACGGATCTCTCTCCTGCAACTCGTCTACCGTCTCGCTCGTGTCGGACATACCGTTCTCGAGGTGGGGGAACAACGGCGTCTTCAACAGGTCGATGCGTGCGGCACCGTCTGGTGTCGTAATATCCAGATTCAATTCTCGCATGCGCAAGTCTCCAGGACTCTCCTCGTCATCATTGCTTTGGGTCCCTCCGGCCGTGGATTCCAAGGGCCGCCGAGGGAAGCGGAAGTCGTGCTCTGTTATTGTAGGGTTCATTGTCATAGGGAAATCTGCGATCGCTATCGGAGAGGTTGCGCTCGTAGTCATATTGTACAGTTGGGAATGAAAAGGGCAAAAAGGAGCCCCTCCTGCTCCTCCTGCGCGTGCACGAATGGTTGGGGGAGCTTCTCACTGACTCTCTTGTATGACAGGTCAACTGGGTTCCCCACGTCCTGGGGTTAAGGTTCGGCTGTCAGCCGTTCCTCGACCAGTCGAATGAGTGAAATAGGTTTCTTAAGAGTTTATTCACGACTATAAATACCGCTTACTTTCGGAGCGAAAGAAGTATTAATGGGCATTCCGCAAAATCCAAACCATCGCAGCTTTTCGTTCTGAGCTGGCTCCGACCACCTCGATTCAAATTTGAGGTGGGTGGGTGTAGCAGTGGCAGTAGTAGCAGCAGCAGTAGGGGGTTCGACGGTTTGTTCTCCGTTCCCCTCTTGATCGAGACTGACCTAAGGCGGGTGGATGAACAGCAAGCAAGTAGCAGTAACAGTAGTAGTAGTAGTAGTAGTAGTAGTATCAGCAGCAGCAGCAGCAGCAGAGGCAGAGACGACAGCAACAGCAACAGCGTCGGCTGCTGCAAGCAGGGTGTGAGCTTTGATGTGGTGTGGGTGGGCAAAAGTGACGAGATGGTCACCCATCACAGACCAGACAGTTTGGCTCGGGTTCGGCTGAATGACATGGGTGTCAGAGGTGGACAGGGAGCATCAGATGTATCAGTACCTGCTACTGGGTAGTATTGCAGAGCTAGACTACGGATGTGCGTCTTACGCAATTCCCTCGTGAAAGGGACCACATGGACGAGAGCTTGTTGCTTGTCGTTTCAGTGGAATATCGAAACTAATATCGTATCTAGACGTGCCAGAAAGGGCTCAGAACAGCGATGCTAGAGATTTCGTGATGAACGAAGATGCGTTTTTGCTCTGGACAACGTTCTCCAGCACTTGTTCCCGTCTGGTCTGTATACATAGTATGCGTGGCCGGTTTGGACTTTCGTACAAAATAATGTACTATAGTCCTCGGCAGGCTTTCCACCAATCCCACAGCGACGATGGATATTTCGAGGGTCCCTTGAGCCTTTGGTCGGCTTGATTTTGCTCACCACTGTTTAGTTCGAGGTGGCTCCTCCACACACACATACTCCACCGTGCAAATAGCTCCCCCTGCTGCAGCCGAAGCGAGTTGGCGAGGGGGGTTTTGCACTGGGCGAGCGTGAACGGCGAGGGATGGCTTGCGACAAAAGTTATTAGAAAGCGGATCTGCAGCAAAATTACTGCAGGATCATTAGCAGTGGGGGGACATACCATGTCGAGAGAGTTCGACCGACGCCAATGCTGCCGTTGCGGATCCAGTCACGCCAGTATAACTGAAAGCGCTTGTGTCAGTCGTGAAGTAGGCGGCGAACTCGGCTTCAATAACGTCAACAATGGACTCTGGTGGATGCAAAAGCTAAAGACCTGATGTAAATATGGACGGTTGGTATATACCACACGCCATATTCTGAGCTTATTAGCTCTTTTACAGGTAACCTAAAGCCACACACACAGAAAGCTAAGAAAATATCCTGGCGATCGTAGTCACTACAATATTGGTCGCAAGAAGAGCCGTAACTCGTGAGCAAGTCCTCGGCGAAAACCATGAACACGAGGTACCGCCAGTGCATATTACCTTACCTACGGCCATCAGTACGAGCAGAACGGCCTGGGTAGAAGCACACTGGTCCCCAAGGATGCTACGAGAGGATCAAGGATCAGGGCCTAAACCAAGTGGTTGGTTGTGGGTTTTAGCGCTGGTTCGGCGCCCCATGAGAAAAACTTCAGCATATAGGTAGGGTGCGCCGGTTGAAGAGGCGCCTAAGGTTAGCCAGGCATGCCAAGAGCACAGCAGAGATGGGACAAGGTATAGTGCGAGTCTTGAGTACCTGGGTTTCGGCCCCACCCTTCTCGGGCCTGTTCTTCTCAAGTCTCATCCCGCTAAATATTTTGTTAGGCAATTTACAAATGGGCCGTATTATTAGCCAAGTTACCTTGTTAATTTTCTCAGTGTCCGGGATATTGAAATAGTAGCAGTCTTAGTCTTCCATGTAACAGGCTTACAACAATCAAAGGAAACATTGCTGGGCCTGGGAAGCTAAGTGATTATATTTAGCTTCGTAGTGCAAAAGAGTGCGGCGTGCTGGATAGGTAGGGCGAAATGCTTCGTTTGCGTGAAGTAGCAATACTTCTAAAGTCTTAGGCAAATATTGTTGTGTGTTTCCTCTCTGGTAATTTCAAGATTTAGACACCGTATACCTGTCAAAAGTTCAATGCTTTTTCTCCCGTTCGTAGTAGGAACAGTCCGTGGACTGAGAGGGCCGTGCCATATGCTTGCCGCTCACGCCGGTTGGTTCAGTCATTGCTGACGAGACGCGGGGAAGCATGTGAAGAAGTTGCTGGCATGAGCCCGTCATTGGCTTTTACTAATGAGCCTATGATGTTGGCCATACCGTAGTACTTGACCCTGGTACGTGGGAGTTTGCGCCTTGTTTAAAGTTGAGGGCTGATATCCGTCCGCACATTAGACCAGGAGCTGGAGCAGCCTGATGAGCGATCTCTTGCTCCCTGTTGGCTGAGAAGGAGGTATCGCAGGCTGTCTTTCTATTGCTCGTGGTTGCGATGAACCTTCGCCAAGGACCATAACTCAGTCTCCACGGTCGCCCCTTGAGTTGAGCTTCTCTATTGGCTCAGAGAAGCAGAAGTATTCAAAACTAGTTTAAAGTTCTGGAAGCTTTTCTTCAGGCTGCGCTGTAACTCTACATCCTGTTTATCCTCAATATTGACCATTCCGCATCCCAACTCAAGCGTGGAGACCAGATCTCGATAGCAGAGCGTTGTGGTACAATAATTCGCGGGGTTTCGAGAGCCGGCCAAAGAACTTGGTTTGCATCCCGCGCGCAGAACGCATAATTTGATATGTCTTGCATATTTACCATCAGCGGTCATGGCTGTGGCTTTGCCTGTGACATTACTCGAGCTAACAAAGGGTGTGTTATTGGTATATCTCACTTGGGCCTTGTGAGCCTGCCTCTCTCGGAACTGTTCCCGCTATATGGCGTCCGGTTGTAGAGCCGCTGATACCCAACATTCACTTGTTCGCGGAGATGGCCTAGTCTAGTTCTACCGCGTTCGGTTTTATTTATATGTATGGGATGCGTGCTTGGCGATAGCATCTTCTACTATGCACGCATCGCTGCTTGGCTTCGACTTCTGGGTTTCTAGTGTGCTCCCACCTGGCTATGGGTTTAAAGTCTTGCATTTATGCTCCATCCCAGCCTAAGCCTCTTTACGTAGAAGTCCCTTGTGTCCCAAAAACGAAAACTAGAATTTAAAGAGTGTAGTTGAACTCGTAGCTATTAGTAGAGAGCCTTTAGGCTGGCCGAAGTTGAGGAGGGTCGTTCGGTACCGTCCGATGGTGGGTTCTGCTAAGTACCGCGAAGGTAAGAGACACCTTTCCTCTCAGTAGGCAACCAAGTACTAACCAGGTCAATGTCAGGTTAATATGAGCATTAACCCCCACGCGTCGGCCGCGGGATAGATGGGAAAGGGCTGTGCGATGGGCCAATAAACGCTTCTCAAAGCACACTACCAAATCTGAGGGGCCCAGTAGTGGGTTAGCAAGGAACGGACCACAAACACCAACATCCGACAGTATCACGACTGAAGAAACCGTCAATCCTATGTCTGAATTCAGGGCCTAACAGAGAGTTCTCAAACTGCATAGTGCCAACCTTCTTTAAGGCTTTGCGGCTTGGTTAAATACCCAACGGTCACATACAATTCGCAATCCAAGGTTTAAAACGACTTGAACTTGCTGCTAACGTCTCGATATCTGAAACTCCCTGAATATAGGGTAATATACCAGCGCCTTGGTTACCAATAGCTTTTCGACCAGGAATCCAGACCTATACGTAAAGCTGGAATAAAACATCCTAGATAGAACCAGAAAGTCTTATAGTAGGCTACAGTATAACTTGGAAATTGCACATTTCGCATTGCGCTTGTATAGTATTACTCAGCAACCAGTCTCGTTGCGTCCCCTAGGCCTCGTTGTCAATACCCTTTCACATGTTAGGCTAGCATGCGATGCAGACTGCATCAGCCTAAAACAGCTACGGAGAAACCAGCCTCACTGATAATAGGACATGCGAGTGATACCCGCAGTCGGGCCAGTTACGGGTCTTTTTGTTGACTAGTTGTCGAATATTCAATACCGACTCTGCGGAACCCAAAATATTTTGGTCGTGTTTCACTGGTAACTTGGCCTGGAACTTGAGCGGCTCTGCCAACCTTTGTTGCACTAGTCTTTATAGAGTTTCCTGACTACAACATCACCAATCTTGCCGAATGGCGGGCCCAGCCCGTAAACCAATAAGCTTCTTAATGTTCAACAAGACCCTGGATGTTGAAATGATGCACCGAAGATGATTGGTTCGCGCAAGCCTTCGACGATCACTAATAGATCGTGCTATAATTAACAAGAGCGGTATTTTCCTTGGGAAATTGGTTGTCTCTAGTGTAGTATATGACAGTGGACCTGGTGTCGTAAATCACGCGACATGTACACTACCTGTTAGAGAGGGGCCATTGGTTCAGTGCATTTTCTTTGGAGCCACGAGAAGAAAACGGGATGGAATAACATTGAGCATATTCGTAGGATTAGACTTTGTACTATATGGGAGTAGAACGAGTCATGCGAATAGGCTGGCCTGAGATTATGCCAAAAGACGTTTCACTCGCCAAATTGCTATATCGCGCAACTCTACAGTTTCGTCAGAGGACAATACTACAAGGCCGTCGCTCGGCGCACCACTCGCAAGAATGACTTGAACGAGCATATTTTGATCCAGACACGCCTCCAGTGTGCTGTGCCCGTAAGACATGAGGATGCTTAGCCGCGAGATTGTTGGCTCGGACCGCTCAGACGAGATTCGAGCTCTCACCAAGTCTTCAGCCTTATTATTGGACTATAGGCTGAATCTCTGGCGACAAAGGTAGCTTTGTGTCTGTCGAGCAAACATTCATTCTACGGGATTATCGACGCGTGGCCAAGGCGCTCTCGCCTACCGGTTATAGACGGCTACGACGAGGAGTTTTCTTGAAAAAGCAAGCACGCAATGCTAATATGAAAGCTTCACTGGGATCCAGAACATGATTCAGGGCATTAGATGCAGTGGTTTTCTGACCCTGCGATATTGGTGGCACGAAGACGGCAAGCCGAAGAGTGGGATGAAAGTGTGGCGCTTCGGTGATGGTTCCCATTGCAGATACCCGTAGCTTTTGAGGGGAATGACCTCCAATAGACGAGATGAAACCGCGCGTGGGGGGCCATCCCTACCTTCGCTTCGTGAGGGTCATCCACCATCAAACCCAGGACGCGCGGGCAGGCGGGCGTTGTGGGTGTTGCGGGGGCGCCCCAAGTCTTCATATCGCTCCCACCGCCAAGGTTTTCGGCTTTCCACTACGGCTTATTGTCATTTCTATATTCCCTGTTTATTTTCCAATTGTGACTGTGGGGTACGTGCAAAACCCTCATATTCTTTTCGTTCCTTTCTCGTCCCTGATCCGAAATGCCTCTAATGGATCCGGGCAGTTGGTTGTGTGAAGACTGCAAAAAGGGACACGATACGTGTGCTCTTGTGAGTAATTCCGGTTCTGTTTCGTGTTTCATTCTCTGAGGGGGTGTTAGGAGGGATTCAGGGGAGAATAGTTGTCATGACTCAACCAGCGTAGTAAATTAGACACTGGCCCGAAAGTATAAAGATACATATCTGGGAAGCATCCGAGACATGGAGGTTTTTCTTCTTTTAAGAATCAGTTATTGAGTCTATCGTATACACTTGAATTAATCGTTGCACCTGACCTATATTCTTCTGTGATCCCCTGACAATTTATGATACTTCACGTGGCGTTGGTGATGAGCATATTCCCAAGGCGATCTGCAATTTCTGCGTTGTACTATCATCTGACTGTCTTTTTGCTGGTGGCATAGCTGGTGGCATATTTCGTACGTCCCCGTGAAATCGTAACGAGCAGTTCAGGTGAACATATCAGCGCAAATGTTTCAGGTTGATCCTCTTGTGCGGAACTAGTCCGCATGTTGCCTAGTGATGTTGTATGCTTAGGACATCAGTCGGTTCCAAATCATATTTTGCCATTGATAGTGCCTGTCGAGCGAAAAGATCCATTAGCAGAACAAAGTAGTTCTCTTAGAAGACGGGCAGTGCCATTGATATATAGGTAGGAGGTAGCTACGATGCCTAGACGATCCGTGCCCTTATCTATCTCATCGCTACCCGGAGAAGCTCACCAGGCTCTTAAAGCGGCAGGTCGACCGTGATAGCTCAAAGATGTTCATCACGATAAAGCTCACACGTCCAGTGAGGTAATCAGGATAAGCCAAAACCCAAAATCGGGTAGCACATCACGAGACTGAATATACCTCAATAATCAAACAGGGAGTGATGATTGCGCGATCTTGCATGATGCTGCATTATGCTACCGACGTGGGCGCCTCAGAAGCCATCATCCCTAGATAAAGCTGCACGAAGGGTTCAAGTGCAATTCTCGAGATAGCCTCGTTATCTACACACTGATAACAGTGACGCCTGGGCCTTAAGCTGGTACAGTCTTTCTATTCCGTAAGATGATGAGATAGCAGAATAACCCCCTAAACGGCTGCAGGATCCGAGCGTATCTTTTGTTCGCTTTTGTTCAGATGCAACGTATTTTAAGCCCACCACTTCCTTAATGTTGGCTCTCCGCGTATTCATAAAACCGTTAGCAAGCCTCATGATCACATTAACATTGCCTCTCTTCCTTTCAAAGTAGTGTGGCGATTGTTTCTCTTGACAAAATATGGCCACCCTGATTGATCGAATTGGGCCTCAAAGCCGCTTTCGAGGGCGCATTCTTTGTCCGAGCCTTGTGGACGACTATCCCTTTGTATAGCCATGGCCGAAGACGACTGGAGGACAAAAGTATCGAAACACGCTCTACGGAGCAGTAGCAGGTATTCACGATGGCTAGCCACGCCTTATACGTCTCGCTAGTACGATATCAACGATGTTCTTATTAAAATTCACTACAAAATGGATATATCTCTGGGTTTTGCTGTGGAGTGGGCTGCTCTTGAGCTCGCAATGTGAGAATATAGCCCTAGGAGAAACGAAGTCGGAGTTGTTGATCATAGGGACACCAATCGTTTCATCCATGACATCAACATTGACGTCGACGATCACGATCACGACTACCATAGCCTATAAACCGTCGCTGATCCCGGGAGACTCAAAGTATACGTTGATAGGGTGCTATAGCCAGCCAACTGGTAATGGCGGACGTATATTTGGGGCCGACGAGCATGATGCATGTTCCGATAAAGTACCACCGGACAATCTCACGATAGATGGGTGTCTAGAAGGTTGCGGTTCATCGCCGCAGCCGAGCAATCGAACCAAACTCTACATCTACGTTGGACTAATAAATGGAAGGTAGTTCACAGTCCCTTTTTATCGTTGTTATGTGTTCACCTTGTATAATACCACGGCGTTATACTTATATCTCGACTTAGTGAGTGCGTGTGTGGTACCCAGCTATCTGCGGATGCACACAGGCTTTCAGACGACGACTGCAGAATACCATGCTCAGGGGATCCAAGATTTTCGTGCGGGGGCCAGGACAATGTTGCTGTGTACAGTTTGATCTCAGGCAGCGAAGCAAGTAGCCAGAGGCCGCAATCTGCGTCGGAGTCCGGTAAGAGCGCCGCCTCGAAAACTGCATCCCTCTCGAGCAACAACACATTCAAACTCACTACCGGGACCACCACTAGTAATGAACACTCCACCCCGAGTGTGAAGACCGATGATAAGAGCAAAGGAGCGGCATCGCAAACTACGAATACCAACGACGTACACCACTCGACCCTACCCCCATCCGCAGGCCCCGGCGCACCCCCAAAGCCCGTCTCGACGCCAACAATCGCCGCAATCACCGGCAGCTTTTCGGGCGCGGTCGTCGTAGCCGCGGGATTGTTCCTGTGTATCAGGGCATACAAGCGCAAGAAGCGGACGCAAGACCTGCACGTAAAGGCGATGGTGGAGCGCCGGGGACGAGCAGCACCAAGCCCGATTGTCACCACCGCCGACATTCACAATATCACCAACAACAACATCATCATAAGCAAGCACAAAAAAGGGGACACGAAGGACGGCGGCCGGGAGGACGCGCATGACAAAGACCTGCGGCTCACGGCGGACGGCGACCTCGTGCCCACCACACCCGCTCTCGAGTCCGGCGAGAAGAACCTGTACGTGTACCCCGGCGCGGGCGGTCTGCATGCGCGGGCTTCTGGGACGCGGGCCGGCGCGGATGGCCGCGATACTCTGTACAGCACGTTGATGGGAGAAATGCGTTCCGGGCCCTCGAACTTGCACAGCACGCACGCGCACGTAGCGGGAGCAAGCTCGGCCGTGCAGTGGCGGAGCAACGGCGGCAGTGTGCCCTCGACGCCGTATGCTGCGCACAACCGCACGGCTTCCTCAGGTGGCGTCGCGATAGCGGCGCCGCCTCCCTCGGCGAAGGTCGAGTCGCTGGGCGAGCGCGCCTGGCACCGGCGGAAACTCTCTACGCCGTATCAGCCACCCCAAGGTGTTGGGCTTGGAATTAGCATCGGTGCTGCGGCTGAGTCTGGGAGTGAAGTAGGAAGAGGAGGAGGAGGGTTTGCGACGGGGAGTCTCGC
This sequence comes from Xylariaceae sp. FL1651, assembly GCA_025201745.1. Classification (NCBI taxonomy): domain Eukaryota; kingdom Fungi; phylum Ascomycota; class Sordariomycetes; order Xylariales; family Xylariaceae; species Xylariaceae sp. FL1651. Next base: position 165,017 of record MU624256.1, on the reverse strand, counting down.
GCGTGGAAGTCCCCCGAGCGGTCCGCCGAACATGCCGCTGCCGCCTACGCCGCTGCCGAAGCCCGGTACGCGCGCGAGGTCACGATCCAGATCGCAGTCGAGATCCGGGGTTAATGTCCAGGGAAATGAGGAGAGCATGCGCATGAACCCTCCACCACTACGTCCTAGGAGATCTTTCGACACGGTTGCGTTTGAGCCAGAACCAGGATATCGACATGGCGAACAGAATCTGTCTTTGGCGCCGGGAGCAGGATCTGGAGGCGGTAACGGAAACGTACTCGGCATGTCCCATGCTAATACGAGTACTCCGTCGCTAGGCAGATACGGCTCTATATCGAAAACACATCGACCTACGGTGGACTACATGGAGTCACCTATTCTGGGACGGCAGTTGAGTATAGGCCGAGATCAATGGGCCGTACCGCCAGATCTAAGAGGGAAACCAAGGAGAGTCGATACTCTGGCCGATAGACAACCGACGATTCCTGTCCTACCCCCAGTAGCACCCGGCGAGCGGTTTGATCATAAGAGTTGGAGGGGATCGATTTATGGCGTGTCGAATGAGAAAGATAGACAACGCGGCGAAGGTGATGAGAGGTCACCTGTCTCGGCGTCGTCTGTGGGGACAAGTATTTTATTTAGCCCTCAGGAATTTGACCGGCGACTTTAAGCATCATTTTTGAGAAGAATGATATCATAATAGACGAGGCTAGTAACTAGGCCTGAAGGATAGTGTTCGCATTTTATGAGAAGCGGCGGCGGCGGAAATTTTAACAGATTTTTGTAATATATAAATTTCACATTAGAGATACCCAGATATCATTCGTAACTCCATTGCAATACATTAACTTTCCCCAAAACCTGTCTACCCTTCCTTTCTCCTCCATTTCCGAACACTAACGAATGTGAATCTTCTCGTTTTAGCTAAAAGTGAAAAAAAAAAAACAACTTCTAGATGAATTTTCTATGTACCGAGAACGATGATGCCAACGAACGCGTGTGTATGCCGCCTATGAGGATGCAAGTGGGCTAGGGGAGAGCGCGCTCTACCACCTTCGGTGATATGCAGCTTACAACATGCCGGCAATAGCCAAGACAGCACCAAGTCCAAGACCCAAAAAGATGGTGACGACGGAACCTTCGGGCCCAGGGCCTGCGGCGCTATGTGACGAACCGCCGGACGACGAGCCGCCGGTCTCCGCAGCAAGGACACCAACGAGCGAGGACGTAGTGAGCGTGCCGCTGACAGCCACAGCAACGGTGCCGACGGCAGTCTCGGTAGTCTGCTGACCGGCGCTGTCCGTCGTGGTAACCGTAACAGTCTGTGTCTGTGTCGGGCCCCAGCTCCAGCCGGCCCCCCAGCCAACGAAACCATTGAATCCTCCCTGGCCGTTCCAGCCGCAGTTCGGGCCGACGAACCAGGGTGAGCCGTCGAACGCACATCCAGTGACCGTGACGACGCCGCCCGACCACGTCTTCGACCCGCTGTACGCAGACGCCCAGTCGGACCAGTAGTGGCTGTAGTCGGTGCCGTTGGAGCCACCCCACTGGCCCACGCCGCTACCTCCAGGGCCGCCGTGGTTCCCGTTACCGGGGCCGCCGGGGCCGCCGAAGGCCTTGCTCCAACCGCCGGGCGCCGCCCACGTCACGGGTCCGCCAGGGTACGTGATAGTCTGGACGCCCGTGCTGCCGGCGCTCGTGCACGACGCGTAGCGCGAGCACAGGGATGCCGACAGTGAGCTGTACGAGGTGAACGCCGACGACGTTGAGGTGCAGGCGTCGCTGATGCAGCTGCCGACGCTGCTGCCCTTGCCCTCATCGCAGTACGCGGACTGCTGTGGCCACCAGCTCGTAGTGGTGCCTGAGGGGCCGACCCATGCGGAAGACAGGCAGGATTGCTAATATTGTTCGTGTTAGTTGATGTCAGATATATGAGAAGGGAGGGTAATGAGATGAATGTGACGGGGCCCGAGGAGGGATGAAGAATGCTCAAGACTTACAGCACACTCAGGCGCTCCGTTATACCATTGCGCTGAGGCGATGGTGGGTGCCACTGTGGCGAGGATAACAGAAGGCTTCATCTTGTAAAGGTGTATACAGTTGGCCTGAAAAATATAAGTTGAAAAATACAAGTCGAAAAGATAGGTTGAACAAATTGGAATATATGCCAGTATTTATGATTTCGGTTTATATCTGCAAATGAGATGTTCTAGGCCAAGATGCAAAGTGGAGAGAGAGTTATGTCGTAGGGCGTATACACTTATATGCGCCTCGTAGGACCCTTGGGCTGAGCCAGAAGTCTGGATAGACATTACATTACGCGTGTGCTAAGGGATAAAGTTCAGCATCATTCGTCCCAGCCGGCGCAGCGCAGTCGTCATCGCATGAGACGCACGTTGCTCTTGGATCGAGTCTCTTCTGTGTGCTGCGCCAAGGCCCGCACCAAGCAGGGCAATGGGCAAAGACATTACCTAACGTAGATGCGCAGACAAGAAGGCACAGGGACCGATTTTTTGCTTCTGCCACCTATAGAGAAGTACACCACTTAGCCTCGACGGCGCCAGCCCCCAAGACGAACCGCCTCAGCTCGGATTAGAAATGTGTAGATAGAGTTGCGATTAGCTCGGGCTTTGGCCTGACGACACATCATACGTGACATGGCTCGTTACCGCTTGGATCAGATGGGCGGCGAACAAGGGACGAGGTTCATATGGCTGGGTGTGTAAGAGAAATGCGATTTCCTTTGCGCTTGACTGAGCCGCGCGTCCCTGCGTAGGAGGGGCTCCTACCGGGCACCGATGTACCTGCGAGCATGAGAAACGAGTGTCTCGTGGGCTGTCTCTGGGGCATGGCGGGACGGGAACAAAGTTTGGAGAGGCTGACCAGCTAGAGAGACTTGTCTCATAAGTGCCGCCACGTAGCTGAGTAAGATGGACTATGCCAACCCCGAGTTACCGACATTCAGTATGTGACTTCTCGTGCGGTACAACATAGAGTCTCCCGCTGAGTAGTAACATTAAAGAAAGGCGAGGGGCTGGTTATTTGCATACAGCTTAACATATGTAAATGAGGGAAACATGCAGCTCTACCTTTTCTCATAGTCTACCTAATGGCCATCGGTGAGGCTCATGAGGTCAAGAAGGAGACAAAAGTGACTTTCGCGACAGCAGTATGATCTGTGGCGCAGCTTAGATCAGTCGAGCTTCGTCAGTGAAGCTGTTGTGTAAGGTTGAAGCTTCATGCTTATGCGGGGGATCGAGGTTGGGGAGGTCCGAAATGCCGACCCATGATTTACCGCGTGGAGCCAATCAGCGACGGCCATCACGACTAGCCTGACCCTGAAAGGGCAATTTCGAGGACTGTCCCGGGACCGAGGGTCCAGAATTGGCTGCCATTTCACTCCTAGCATACGTGTCTGAGGTAGGAAGCTTGATGTGCTATACCGTAGACGTCTAGTTATAGGACATGGCATCAGTGGTCAGATCCAATGATCATCTTAGTTGAATTGACTGACAGTTTTCAGCTAAGCCCAAGCATGGTGCTGTACTACACTGTCCAGTCCTGTAAATAGTTCTTTACACGGACCTCGGTCATGGTTTGGTCCGTTGCAATTATACGCCTATAAGACTGGATAGCGTAGGTGGCCAGAGCCCAGGTGAGGCTAGTAAGTGGGCGAATATCAGCTATGTCATGTTGTTGATCAAAACGTTGGCTTAATCTAATGGGAAGGAAGCTGTCTAATACAACACTGTTTTACACGACTGTCTTTTTACTCGTCTTACAAAGGATGATCTCGTGTCTCTCGGTCCAAATCTCAAAAACACTTTCCTGATACTGCTGTTCCCGGCCTAGCTAGACGCCCAAACGCGATGCACAAGTTACAGCGACACCGTCATAACCCCTACTATTTCTCAGCTTTGGGGCATGACCAATTGGTTGCAAACATAACAACCTTAACATACACACCAGGTGTTGACTGTGGTATCATAACCCTTTCCCTTCTCCAACACAAACATTTGCCGTTCTCTATCACCGAAGGGGAATAAAAATAGTTTATGGTCAAAACCAAAACAACCTAACGCCTTGCGAAGAGGGCAAGCGGACGCTGACCCTAAAGCATCGTACCAAAGCTCCCGTCTGTCTGGATCCGCTTACGGGGGCTGCCGTCCTCGGTTGTGGGCTTGCGATGACGGAAGGTAAAGCCGACGAAAAGGCCCTTGCTCATCTCTTCGTCTCGATCGGCCATACTTTCAAGGGCCTGTTGTTTGTCGTGGACCTCCTTGTATTTGGCCATATCGGCCTCGCTACTAAAGTCGTCGAAGTATCCTGCGTCGGTCTCTGAGTCAAGCTCAGGGACAAAAGGCGCTTTCGATTGCCGTAAAGTGTGCCAATCAACTTCAGAAAAATACTGGTGTTCGTAGATGTCCTTGATCTCAGAGAAACGTTTGGCTCGCGAGTTGATGCAACTAGGCTTTGTCAGCGTGGTTACATGGCGAATGTATCAAACATGAACTTACGTAGTGATGAAGTTCCAAGTGCGATTGCTGAGGAAGTAATTCGGGTCCTCCCAAACTGGTCGCTTAAGCACATCTCTCCAATGCTTCAAGTTTCGCCAGGTCTCTTCGGCCGTGGAGCCAGCAAATGGGGGGAATCCAGTAAGAGCCTCGAATAACATGCATCCCAAGCTCCAGTAGTCTACAGTAAAGTCATATTCTTCTCCTCGGAGGACTTCGGGGGCCATGTAGTCGGGAGATCCTACTATGGACTTCGCGTAATTGACATCTCTCTCGCGCATCGTCTGGTAACCTTCACGGCGCTCGGCCATGGTTCGTTGATCCATAGCTTTACCAAAAGGAACATCCGTCTCTGAAGCCTTCTCGAGTCTGATACGCATGGAAGTAATTTTGGAAGACGCAACATTGCCAGCGGCGAGCCCGAAATCTGTCAACTTGACGTGCCCGGTGGAATCTACTAAGAAGTTCTCGGGTTTCAAGTCGCGGTGGATATATCCAAGCTTGTGGAGGGCATCGACCGAACAGAACATTTCCGCAATGTAGAAGCGAGCATGGCGGTTGGAAAGCACTCCTGTGTTGTTGAGAAGCGTTCTAAAGTCTCCGCCGGGAACATATTCCATAGCAAGATAGATACTCTTGTCATCTTGGAATGAGTAGAGGAGCCGAACTAACCACTCACTGTTGGCAGTCGTTAAGATATCTCGCTCTGTCAGAACATGACGAATTTCGTCCAGCTTGAAAAGCAGCTTCTTGTTCATGACTTTCAATGCGCACACCTCCCTGGTATCTTTCTTCTGCGCGAGAAATACTTGCCCATAGCCACCCTGACCGACCTGCGTAAGGATCTGAAAGTCACCGTGGCGGAGCCGTACTCGACGCTTGCGCAAAGCCGCACGCTCCCTACCAGCATATTTTTGCCACAGTTTATCATATTCATCTTGGTCTGTCTCAGGCGGCGCCGGTACCTCCGATCTGAAGGCGTCTAGTCGATTTTGTCTTGAGCCGACATAAGTAAGAAGATCGAAGTAGTAGTCTAAGAAGTCTTGACAGGGTTAGCATTGTAAGAGAGAAAAACGAGAACAGCAGTATCTTACAAAGCTGAGTGACATTAACCAGGCGACGGACGGACGGCTTGTTCAGGATCTCAAGTTCTTCGGGAGTTAGGCCTCGAGCTGTGTTGAACTTCTTGGTGGTTGGGGTGAGAGGTCTGCTGTCTCGAAGCTGGTACAATTCCTGGCGCGATAGGGCAGCTTGGTTATGATTCGGCATGGGTATTCGTGATTGTGAAGGTGGTGTGTTCTCTTGCCCCTGCTTTTTGATTGGAACCTCGGGCGACTGCCCGGTCTTGTGAATGATGCTGTTGTCAACACCCGGAGAGCCCGTCGAGAAGTACCCATCATCAGGGTGTTGTATGTTGCTTTTAGTGGGGGAAAGCGGACTGGCGCCATTCTGAGGTCTACCGAGCTTGATTGGACTATCAAGAGCGCTCGAATTGAGCTTCAGAGCATTCTCTAAAGCAGTGGGGAGATCATGGGCTCCAGGCGGGACTGTCTTCTTGCTTGGGCTCCCTTGCGGTGTCGAAATGGGATCGATGAAGGTGTTTTTAGCGGGGGTGCTTGGGCGATCTGAGGTAGGAGACCTGACGTCTTGGGAGCCTCGTGACGAGGGAAACATGCTGGAAATGAAGCTAGCCATTGCAGGTACTGCTGATGGGTTCGCCGCAGAAAACTAACGAGGTGCCTGACTAACGAGTCACGGCTCGGAGTGAGAGTAAACAGATCAGTAGTATATGACTCGCAAGCCGCATGTGCGGCCTAACGAGGAAAATACGGGTGCAACAGGAGTAACAGGCAATTGAGGACGCGCAGGCTTTTCAATCAAATATCAGGATGGCGTAGCGAATCCCATATCTTCATGATATAAACAGAACAAAAAGATGTTTACTTGGAATTCAGACCTGAAGTGGAAGGATGATGAGGCGCGATTGGGCACTGGCATTTGGCGGGGTCGTTGATCTCATCAACACTATCACCCCGGCAGCCGCTACTCTACTACGAGTTACAGATTAAATGTAAGTAATCTTATCATGGGGGTATCGCCGGGCCTTGTTTTGATGGAACAAATGTGGGTCGTATCAGTGTTACCAGAGTGCTGGAACTTCCACAGTACATATATGCAGTTCATTGCTGCCTACCTACTTGTAGGTAGCATTACCGTACCGTACAAGTACTGTTCAGGTAAATACCTAACCGTGCTGTACGGGACCGCTACACAATACAATTACTTAGTACAAATGCAGTAACATTGATACATATGCGTATGAATTCTGTGTTCCGTGCATAACACTTAGCAGTTACTACTACCTAGTGCTGAGGGAAGGGATGACATTTTAGTTTAGGAGGTATGCTATTATAACTCCTACAGTAATTCATACGAATAAAGATGTCGGTCAAAGTAGAGTAGGTACAGTTACAATATTTGCAGCTTGTATACTTCCATGGGAGGGATTTCGTTGTACAGTGTCAACCAAAAGATGACTGTGCGAGACCATCAATAAAGCGTGACGGAAGATTTAGACAATTCCCTTCGGCAACACTTGAAGCTCCACCAAAGACAAGAGCTTCAACTCAACCAGGTCAAGATCAGTTACTGCTGCTGCAAGCTAGAAAGCTCACTCCACCTCCTCACGATTTAATCCTGGTCCAGTCTGCCCCATCGCGGTTCTATCCCATCTATATCAATATAAGCTTCTGAAGATGCCCAAGGAGCGCAATTTCAACCCAGTGCAGGCCCAGCATAAAGCTGATAAAGCTAAAGCTATCAAGAAAGGTAACGCCCGTTCAGCCTATGGTTGCTATAAAGCTGCTCACAGCTATCCACAGGGAAGGCCGAGGTCGCCGCACGCCGAAACGAGAAACTCGCGAAACGTAACCCCGACCGCCTGCAAAAGCAGATTGACGATTTAAAACAAATTACATCGAGCGGCGGCAAACTTACCAAACACGAGGAATCCGTGCTAGAGGGTTTAGAACGTGAGCTCAAGGCGGTACACAAGGCAAGGGAAGCGTTAGGTGATAGAGCACCGTCATTCGGCCGTGGCGGCCCTAGATCCGGCGGACAAGAGAATGGAGTGCTCGGCAAGCGGAGGAGAGTCCATGAGGATGCGTCTAGTAGCGATGATGATGTACCTGAGGATGTTAAGAGCATACCCATGCCTAGAGATACCCCGCCTCCTATTCCGAAAGAAGTCCTGGACCAGTGGTATGCGAAACGCAGAGCTGCGAGAAATGCAAACGACACACCCTTGGGCAACCGCGAAGGCAGACCACCTCATCAACAAGAAACAAAGCCCGCCCCAGTCGAAGCGAAAACAGTATATGAAGCTAAGCCAATTGTGCGTGATTTACGGAAGGAAGCTGTTAGTGCTTTCGTGCCCACCGCTGTTAGGCTGAAATTAGACAAAAGTAAAGGCCAGGGCGGCCTGATGGAGCCGGAAGAAGCAGATCGCCTCGAGAGGGAGGGCTATTTGAAAGCTGCCCCTGGGATGGATAACGGAGCAGAGCCTGCAAACAGATCTCGGCAAGTCACCATGGAGGAGGTTGCAGATGCGGACAACTAAGGCAGAATATAACGAACTATCGCATTATTTGGTTAATCCGTACATTACACACTCTCAAGAACTAGATGCGAAGGCCAGCCCGACAATAATGCCAACTTGGGTCTAAAAGAGGCTTGATGAGGCCGTTTCTTTATGACGTGTAAGATATACCGCCGTCATCAATTCTCCCTACTTAAAATGTCCATCGGATGGGAGGGACACAGTACTTATTGATTGACCGTTTCTTAGATGGCATCTGAGAGATTGAGAAGACCTTGATGGCCCCATGCTGATGGCGAATGCCATTGACAGAGCTGTGGCAGGCAGAAGTTTCGATCGGCGCCCGCCGCTTACCCAATAAGTCATATTGTCTTCTACCTTAATGGTCATAATACCGAACGAGAGTATTTTCTTCGGCCTTCGACTTTGACTCACAACGCATGCTTCGACCGGTAGCTTTCAATACAACGCCCTTAACTCGGCATGTGTGCGGAGGGCGCATAAGGCTGCGTCTCCAACTTAATACTTATAAAAATTTATGCCTTTCCATTTTGCGGGAAGAGTCCCCCCATGTGGATTATGGCGGGGCAAGTGAAGCGGTCATTAGCGTTGCCATCAAGGCACCTCTTCCGACTACGGCTATGCCTAGCACCTTCGGTTCAACAAATAAAAAGCGGCATCGATCTCGTTCTGCCATAGATTAACCCCAGTTACAAAAATAGTTTAATTAGACCGAAAATTGTACAATCAGGGGGAGTACCTGCTACGTATAATTCAACCAAACTAATCGACAATTAAGCGACGAATTCGGCAAGGCGATGTGTCTACCTGCTCCAGAGAAGCAGAGAGATAGATTATTCGTCATTCAACTACCAAGATGAAGCAAGGTAAAGCGGTACAATCTCCAGAAAAATATTCTTTGAGCGTACCCAGTGAAGCTCAAGACTTGTGTGCTGCTGAGAAAGGCATAACCAACTTGGGCGCAAATACAAACCCCCAGCTATCTGATATCCAGGACGATGGTCCGTCCTCTGAGAATGAAAGGGCCGATGTGGAATCCGGCCGTGCAGTGACCCTCTTGGGCGACGAGACATATCCAGAAGGCGGCCTAGAAGCATGGCTCGTAGTGCTCGGTTCATGGTGCGGCTTGTTAGCTTCGCTGGGACTGATGAATACCATTGCAACCTTTCAGACTTACGTGTCGACGCATCAGCTTTTGGAATACAGTGAAGGCACGGTCGGATGGATCTTTAGCTTGTACACGGCTCTGTGTTTCTTTTGCGGCATTTATATTGGGCCGCTTTTTGACAAGTTTGGTCCTCGGTGGCTTATTGGCCCTGGTAGTATCGCCGTCGTGGCAAGCGTGATGATCCTGAGTGTGTGTACTGGTAAGCAGCCCTGAGACCTTCAATAAACTAGCTGAAATCCCTATTAACATGCTTCTTGATAGAGTATTGGCACTTCCTCCTTACCTTCGGAATTCTAAATGGGGTGGGAAGCTCCCTTCTCTTCACCCCTAGTATCGCAGCCGTAGGGCACTTTTTCCGCGAACGCAGAGGGCTCGCCTCTGGCATCGCCAGCACCGGAGGGGGCGTCGGTGGCGTCATATTTCCTCTGATGCTTCAGACCCTATTTGATCGTGTTGGCTGGGGTTGGTCGATACGTGCTCTCGGCTTCCTCTCCCTGGTTTTGCTCATCTTTGCGAACATCCTTCTCAAGAAACGGCTACCTCCACCGAAGAATATCAGCGCTCGCCCCGACTTCCGCATACTTAAGGACAAGGCATTTCTCCTCCTGACTATTGGTGTCTTCCTCCTTGAGTTTGGCCTGTTCATTCCACTCACGTATATTTCCAGCTACGCCCTCGCCAACGGCTTCACTGAAACTTTTGCTTTCCAGATTCTTCCGATCCTGAACGCGGCGTCCGTTTTGGGTCGGGCTCTACCCGGATGGTGGGCTGACAAGATTGGTCCCTTCAACTCGAACATTATTTCTATTGGGATCACGATCTTCGCGTGCTATGTGGTATGGCTACCCTTTGGTAAAACAACGCCCGGTCTCGTGGTCTTCGCTGTTCTGTTCGGGTTTGCTACGGGAAACAACATCTCGATCACGCCTGTCTGCGTGGGTAGACTTTGTCACACGCAGCACTATGGGAGATACTATGCCACCTGTTACACTGTCGTATCTGTGGCCTGTCTTATCAACATTCCCATTGCGGGTACCATCGTCGCGGCTACTGGTGGCGATTATTGGTCTCTGATTGTCTTTACTGGGCTTACTCAGATCTTGTCTGTCGCAGCAATATATGCGGCTAAGGGCGTCAGCGTTGGCTGGTCGCCATGGACGATTTTCTAACTTCGGGTAACCCTTGGGTATAACGATCTGATAAATAAGCACTGTGGGATTTTACACCATTTGCCTACAATGTCGATGACATGTCGGAATGGTGAGTTTGAAGAAATAGCATTATTTAAGATTTCTAACTTGGGATCTTCCGCTGGGATCTTCCGCGTGGATATAAAAAGGGGGATAGAGTGCAAAACATATGGATGTAAGGTGGGGTAAAATGGACTTGACTCTTAGAACACCGTATTGCGTACATAGCGAATCTTGCTTCCCATAGATCAGATCTGACAATAGAGAGATACTTATTCTGACTTGTATTATGGCGTTGAAGCTCGTATCCCTATTATATAGGACAGGGGTTTCTAGATTGTGTTGGGGTGTTACGGTATTTAGAGTGTTCAGAACTTTCATTAAGGTGAGAAAGGATGAGCTTGCCGAGGTACATCGACATTATGGAATTAGGTGAGGCTACCGAACTCAGTAAAACTGATGGTAATACAATCGAACAGTTATTTGCACCAATGTGAGACGATAGATTAAATATCGTAACACATTATCTGTCAATGGCCAACCACTGGGTAAAGTGACTAAAGAACTATAAGACAGGATATGCCACAGTAGGTACAGTAATCAGGCAATCGAAGGCGCTGCAAATCATCTCGGTAGTGCTGATCTATTCTTGTCGGGCGTTTCGTCTTAAGGGCACTGTAAGAGCTCGCACGTGCTGTTTAGGACCCTAGGCAGTACTGTACCTAGGTACTGCCCAGGGACTCTTCAAAGTATGGCTAGGCCTGCTTGGGTTAGGTTCCAAGCAGTCATTTCGATACCTCCTGTCTCGCCTGTCTCCATTCATTTGTCTCCATTCATCCGACAGCCAACCGTCGCATTGGCCGAGCTCCGCTGCGGCTTATGATCGATGGAGCATCAGTATGACTACATACCAACAGCCGCAGTACAACCGTTGCCGGCAATCACAAATCATTGGTCCCATCCTGCGAGATAAAGATAGTCTGTCAACAGCGACAAGGCTCTGGGACGGCTTATTTTATTATACCTAGCATGAGCGACTTTGCCGCCACCGCCAGACCGACTGGGAATTGATTTGCCCTTGTCGAAACCCCGATACAGTAAGTTTCGCTATTCGTTCGTCTCATCTGTGGCAGGATTTGCTCCCATCATTCCTGAAATTAGGAGTCAATACTTCCCAACACCCAGTGGAGTTGGATGAGTGGCTCTCCGCCCTGGCTTCCAAAACCACCGAAACTGGAAGTCCGGGGACCGAGGTCTATTGCCAGATACCGGAAGCTCGATGAGTCTCAAACCGACGATGTTATCCTCATAAGCCGGCATCCTCCGTAGCTATATGGAACAAATAAGCTTGAGGGCCGTTTACCTTGTTCCGTAAACTTTTATTACCACACGCTTCTCCCTTTTATTTCCGCCCTCGCACTCGCCGTCCCTTTTCACTATCATTAATGACTGCCATACTATATCATACCATACGGCCTCATTTGTAATAACACAATGGCACCACAGATAGAACCATCACATCCATCACACAGCACGGGAGCGGGAAACCCCTCTACGTCTCTCAGTCTCTCCTTCAACATCGCTGAGAACCGGCCTGTTGCAAGATCAAATTCCATTTCATCCTCGTCATCACAAGACAGTATGGCGAGCGATTCAACACACACATCGGCGTCTTCGTACCAGGTTGAGAATTCCTATTTTGGCTCTAATCCGCCCCCAAAGGCGTTACCCCAGCACATCGCCGCAGCACAGGAGTTCATAAGTCAACATGCTGCAACAAACCGGCGAGTGGTCCTCGTCACCTCGGGAGGTACAACTGTCCCATTAGAGAAGCAGACTGTGCGCTTTATCGACAATTTCAGTGCTGGTACGCGTGGTGCCACGTCAGCAGAGTATTTCTTGGAGTCCGGGTATGCGGTCATCTTTCTGCATCGCCAATTCAGTTTGCTGCCCTACAGTCGGCATTACAGCCATTCCACTGACTGCTTTCTGGACTTCATGCACGAGGGCGACGACGGCAGCGTCGTGGCCAATCCTGCTCATCAACAAAAAATGTTGCGGGTCCTGCGCAAATACAACGCTGCGAAGCGTCAGAATCTGCTGCTCATGCTGCCCTTCGTAACCATCACTGATTACCTGCATGAGCTCCGAGCCGTGGCACAACTAATGCGCCCACTGGGCCCGAATGGTCTCCTGTATCTTGCGGCCGCCGTGAGCGACTTCTTTGTGCCACCCGAGCGCATGGCCGAGCACAAGATCCAGAGCACAGACGCAACTGACAAGCTACGCCAACAACAGCAACTACAGCAAGGACCAACAACCATTATTGGAGAGAAGCGGGACCAACAAAAGGAAAATGACGAGGATGAGACTTTCGACAATTTTGACTCGTCGCCAGCAGTACCTCGCAGCAAGCGGCTGATCGTAGACTTGGACCCAGTCCCTAAGTTTCTGAAGAACCTCGTAGATGGCTGGGCTCCTGAGGGCATGATCGTGTCTTTCAAGCTCGAGACGGACCCGGCTATCCTTGTTCATAAGGCCAAGTACTCGCTCAACCGGTATCAGCATCACCTCGTCATCGGCAACTTGCTGACCACCCGTAAATGGGAGGTCGTTTTCGTCAGCCCGGGTCGCAGCGATCAATGGATCCGTGTACCCATTGCTCGACGGAAGAAGACGCTGAGTGGAAGTGGTGTCGAAGATTTGATTGGTGTTGCGGAACGCAATGAGAGTGGCATGGTCACGGAGGAAAACATCAGCAACGAGCCCATGGACCCAGCTACCCTGCCTGAGGGCGAGCCTGAGATGGAGATTGAGAGCTTGATTATCCCTGCGGTGCAGGAGCTGCATACGAAGCATATTGAGTCATTTACGGTAAGGGCCCAAGGGGGCGCTAAGTCTTCGAGGTAGGCTTTAAAGAGGGACAAGACATATATTATATGTGAAGTATTTCAAAAATACCTATCAAATGATTGGGAACAGCCATTTGTTTTTGTTCGGATTCCTTGGAATGGATCCTTTTGGTCATCGAATGCTTATATAACTAAACTCGGGTCGATGTAGTAGTACGGGTGACCCGTACAAGTATAAAAACAAATAATGCGATCAAAGGAAGCGATCAGAAGAAATCAACGAACAGAATAGTCTGGGACTAACTGTCATATGGATAGCCCTACTTTCGCCACTTAGCGCACGCGGGCTATAATCAGCTCTACTTATATCCGTGAGCCCGACTGCCACCTACCTACAACACTTGCAAGCACTTACAGATCTTTTACTCGCCGTGTTCACGTCCGTGTTCGTATCACTTACCTCCTGTCGTCGAAATAGGCATCAAGTGCCGAGTAGAAACACTCTAGGTCTTTAACACACCCAATACTCTTCGCCTCTCTTTTTACAGCGCGCATCTCACTCACGCCAGCGTCATATCAGTACACGGACGCCGCGTACATCAGCAGGACCTCGGAGGCGAGCTCCCCAAGCAGGGAAATCCACCTGGGCTGGTCCTTCAGCGCAGCTATCCGGGAGACGTCCTGCAGCAGCTCGGGGAGGTTCGTACGGTAGCGGCGCAGCTCGAAAGCGATGACCCGCTCGTGCCAGATGTAATCCCAGTCCCAGCCCGCGCTGCAGAGACGGGAGTCGCAGTCAGAGCCGGGGAGAGCGTGGCGGCGCCCTCCTGCTACAACGTCAGGTCGAGCAGCGCCATGAACAGCCAGTGGATACCCTCATGGTCGACCAGCGAATGCGGGGCGCACTGCGCGGCGCTGATGGCAGCCCAGACGCCTTACTGGGTCTTGAGCTGGCACGGCACGCATGGCGACGCGAGGCCCAGGTCCGCCGAGCGGATGTGCGGGAGCGGCGTGGTGGCAAGCTCGCTGTACGACAGCGGCAGGTGGCCGTACATCTTTGAAGAAGGAGACTAGCTCGGGGATTGGGTGGTTAGTGCCCGGGCAGCCACAGGTGTGGGTGCTGGCCATGATGTTGACGGGCTTGTGCGGGACTTACTGAAGGTAGCTGTTGAGAGCCAAAGGCTGGTATGTAAATCTATTGTTTACTCAATATGATTTGTCGCTGTGAAACACTTAGAAATTGAGTTGCATTGAGATCAAGACTCCGTAATGTGGATCGTCCTACTGGATGTGTATATATATACCATGTCGCGGCTTCAATATATCGCTACCTTGCTAAAGCATAGTGAGTAATTTAATAGTCTATTCTACTACTTTCCCAACAGGTGTAGACAGAGATAAGGATTTTCAAACCTTTGAAACCTCAAAGGGTTCCTGGTACTGTTACAATCTATTGCCTGGCTCTTTGTTATGTATGCAGCAAAAACGAACACTGTATCTGAAAAGGTTGGTTTAGTTGATCAACGGTACAATTGAATAGAAGCTGAGTGAGTTCGTTAGCCCATGAAATTCCCAGATAGTCTTAGGGACCATAAGTTCTTGTGAGGAGAGCCTGGTGTCTCAAATGCTGAGAATAGACCAGCTTTCCAGAAAGATGACATCTGAGTCAATGAGATGAACAACCTATTCCTATCATGTGTCTTTTATTCGAGGAATTCAATGGGAAATGAAAAGATAGTGAGACTACTCGACATACTCGAGATCGTGAGAAGGTGTCGTAAGAAAGCTTACCCGATCGGCGGACTAGTTACGCGGGTAAAGTTGCCTCCTGGCGGATTCCGCTTTTCTATGTGCATGTACTTCTACTATTGTATTTCTTATTGCACCTAGTGTTGGAATCCCACTTCACTATCTAGCTCTCATCAAGTATCAGTATTATGGAGACGAGTGATAGGTTGTCGGTACGTGAGCTTCAGCCGATGAAGGTACCGGCTGGCATTACAGAGGACTATATCGACTGCCGAGCGTCGTGCGGCTTGACTTGGCACGTACTAAAAGCCGGGGACCCAGGGAAACCACTGGTGTTGTTCTGTCACGGATACCCGGAGCTAGCATACTCATGGCGAAAGGTGTTGCCGCGCGTCGCGGAGGCCGGCTATTACTGTGTGGCAATGGACCAACGGGGATATGGTCGCACTATGGGATGGCCGCGTCAGCCATTCTACGAGGTTGAGCTGAATGACTACGTCTTTACGAATCTTGTGCGCGACTTAGTCTGCTTGGTTTATAATCTGGGGTACACTGAGGTTTTCAGTATCGTCGGCCACGATTTCAGAGGAGTCAGCTCAGCCATAGCGGCGTTGATGCGGCCGGACATCTTCAGGTCGACGATCCAACTAAGCCATCCGCATCACGCACCACCGACGCCGCCATTTGGAGATCAGCTCGCAAAACCAAAGCTCGACATTCAGACGGAGCTGGCCAAATTGGATCCTCCACGTAAACACTATAAATGGTATAATTCGACGCCTGAAGCGGCATCAGACTGGGACAACCCGCCTCTGGGACTAGAGAAGTTCCTCCGCGGCTACTTCTACCTGAAATCCGCAGACTGGACTAGAAATAATCCTCGTACTCTTAAGGGATGGAACGCGCAGGCACTTGAGGTCATGCCTGAGTACTACGTCATGCGAAAAGAGCTCTCTATGCCGGAGACTGTCGGGCAAAATATGGAGAGCGAAGATTACACCAAGAGCGAGCGATGGCTCTCGAGGGAGGACCCCCAGGTCTATTGCAAGGAATGGAAAAGGACCGGCTTCCAGGGCGCACTGAACTGGTATCGCGCCTAGACGGCTACGACGCCGCTGTCGGCTCGAGACATGCTGCTTTACGCGGGCCGGAGGATTGAAGTCCCCTGCACGTTCATCAACGGCAACCAAGATTGGGGGAATTGTCAGCAGCCGGGGGCTATCGAGAGCTATAAGGACCCAAAGACCGTCAAGCCGGGCTGCTTCAGGGGCTCAACATTGATCAATGGAGCGGGACATTGGGTCCAGCAGGAGCAGCCAGAGGCTGTGATTCAAGCAATACTTAGCTTTTTCAGAACCCTCTAACCTTCCAGAATATAGTAATGAATGGGCCTTGGATTTCATTTTATGGGCATTCTCTGGGCTGGTTGTACTACGAGCATGATAGGTTCTTTAAGAAAAATCGTCTGGTTGGTTACCTATAGGTATGTTGGTATATGGTCTGGTTACAGTACATTAAGTATCAATATAATTGAAGTAACCTAGGCTTTTTTCAGCTACTTGTAAGCCGATATTCATGAATAGACTGTCCAAACTGTGATTTCAGTTTCATTAATTTTTAGAACACTGACTTACTTGGGTACTTTGTAATCTCAGCCTGGCCATCTGCCTTGGGCTCGGATGAGTGCAGATTTTCTGTCACTTTTCAGATCCAACCAGCATTTCAGCAAGCATAGATCCGGCGAGACATTCAAGCGTAACCAATCAACCTGTTTGCTTCACTCATCGCACGTGAACAAAGGGGCCAATGCGTCTGGCTGTTCCTGCCTAACTGCCAATCACATTTACTGCCTGCTTTCCTACCCCGACCATTTATAGAGGAATTGCACCTTCTTCATTCACTAGCCGTACTAGAGAAATGGGTAAGTGGAAAAAGAACACGGCATTCATAGTTGGTTGTTATTGTCAAACAGAAGCTAAACCACTTTCCAGTCAACTCGTCGGCCTCCTAAGCCGAAGATTCTCGGTTCGAGTCCGAGGTATGGCGTATATTTTTTGTGCTTTCCCTTCCAAATTTCCCCTCTCCTGTTTATATGATTTTTGCCGTAATGTGATCGTTAATCCCCTTGATTGTTGTTGAGTGCTGAATAAGGCTCAGGTCTCAGTGTGTATATACGTGCAACGAGACCCAAGGTAAGTTGTATCAATATGATTTCGACCTTACTACCTTCTTAATTGTCTTCCTTGCCTGGTAAGAATAACAGGTTCTCAGAATTTCAAGTTACTCAGTGACTTGTTTGTACCAATTCAATAGTGTCGGCTTCTATACTTAAAGTGCCGTAGATCAGCACAGTTTCAGGATACGATCTTTGATCTGGTTTGTAGGTTTACCCGAGGAAAAATATTGTTGATTTCTAGCCGATAGTTCAGTAGTGAACTCACTTGATACATATGATCTGTCCGTCAACCATACAATAGAAAGCACCCCTTGTCTTCGCGCACTCCCTCCACGCCTTCGTCATGCTAGCCGCCACATCTTCTGTCACGAACCCTAGCTCCACGCCTTTTTGTCGATCCGATGAAGACTCTAAGCGTGAAGCCATATTTTCTCCCCACAAGTTTCGATCAGCAGAGTTTGGGTATGTTACAGGAGCAGCAGAGGCCGAGATATCGTCCGGGTTGAACCCAGCTCTTCGAGCAAACTCCCTTCCTTGACCTCGGAACATGACTCTGCCGGCGTTGGTGGCTAGCTTGTCCAGGAGAGTTAGAGAATCTTTTACACCCTGTGTGCACGGATATATCACGACACTTGACCACTCTGCCTCTCTAGCGCACACGAATCCGCCGGGCTTACACACTCCTCGTAGTGCGCTGAGTCGATTGCGCTGGCGCTGAGGTCAAACCCCGTCACACTCCCATTAGGCACATATGCGGCGAGATCTAGCGTGATAGTGCCTGGTCCGCAGCCTACGTCTAGAATGTGCAGGTCTGGTTCGAGGAGAGGAAGTATATATGCAGAGTTCTCTGCCGCTGTCCGGCGAGAATAGGGACGTAATCATCGCCTGGTTGTAGTTTCGTATATCCATGATGAACTAAACCATAAGAAATGGATGAAGAAATTATACTGAAGCTGGGGGGAGAGAGGAGGAGGATGCAGGTTTACCCTCATGACTGATTCAGAGGCATCTCCGTACAAACGCGGCATCTGGTATGATTCAGCTGTGACGTAAGTTCAGAGTCGAAAACGCACATTTGCACGTTACGCGCCGATTCTGTTTTAGATCGCCATTGAAGACCAGCAGCGTCTGGCGCCTGCAGAAGCTATCATATCAAGGTAAGTTTAAAGTTTAGATATGTAAGGCGCAAAGCAAATGATATTGCATGAACTATCAGCAGTAACGAGCTTACTAGTCACATCTCTTGACAACATCTGTCCGACGATCGACTCCACCGCCATATCGTCGCTCACCGAGATGAAGACCAAATCATTGTTGGTGAATACTACTACTATGGAGACGCAACGCTTGCCACCGTGAGCCTCTAGTGCATCGCCACGAGAAGCAGTTCGGGTGAAGAAGTGGAGCGGTACGTCAGACTCAGACTGTAAGTGTGCGTGGATGTTCTTCGCTATGGCGGCGCCTATGCTTCCTAGGCCGATCTACTTAAGCCGTAGAGAGGATAGTGTATTGAAAGACATAGCGGCCATGGTGTAAAATGAAGTATGGTACGCTGGTGAGATCTGATACATTTAACTTGATCATATATAAGCGTGTTTGACTTGTGAATTAGATGTTATGACTACGGTCGTATAGGATTGGCTTCGATAATTTACCACTGCTCTGTTACCCAAAGCCGCCTCCGTCTTCCGGTTCCACACTCGGGCGTTCCGCGACACGTGTGGTGCCCATGATTACGATCAATACTCATACGGCGGACTTGAAACAAATTGAAAGAAAGTAGATTGCCTGGCGCCTAGAAATTATACTCGGATCTTTCTTTGTTCAAAGAGGTGCATATTGCTTGTGCCAATGTAAACTCGTCTCGTTAATACTTTGCTACTCAAGTCAAGCTTAGCTTTTTTATCCGGATATTATAGCCTTTGGCTCTTTACCCGTTCAAGGGGACAGTCAACAAGCATAACAGCCGTAATAACCTTGGGTGCCGGTGCTTTTGACCTTCTTTCCTGTCTCTTTCGAATACATAGGCCATCAATTATCATCTATTACAGGAAATGAAGATCGACAGATGTATACCCTGCTATATTTTAAAAAACCACTTTGTAGTAAAATTCCTTCGTAAGCCAGGTAGAATATGCACGCGTTTAGGATTCCGCCGGGTGTAGGAGATCTTGATATCCAGCTTGGTTAGAGGAATCACAACAGGGCTGAGTTGGAAACTAATTATGGCACTTGTGAGTCCTGAAAGAGAACTTGGCTTTCTAGCAAGCGTTGGGGTGTACTTCTCGTTCGTCACCGCCCTGAACGAACTCCCAATTGGGCGGCTTAGTATGCTTTGGGCAGGCTCGTTTTTGCAGAACCATAATATCTTTGAAGTTGAAATACTGCCACGGTATTTTAACTAAATGTTCGCGTCTTTGGCCCACAACTAGCAATAGGCGGGTATTTTAATTCTTCCTTATCAGTTCCTGCCTCCTAGTTATGTATGCTTGTTCTTCACTAGCAACAAATATGGACTATCTTGCCATACACCAGCTTAATCACTCTTATCGTTCACGCACAAGTCACCGCTCACACTCCTTAAATGCCCGGATCACAGCAACGTCGTAAAATATGTTTCAAGGATGCTGCTCTCTGTACCCAGCTTCGATTCCATATTCGCCTATACTAAAGCTTTCCTTACCCAAGAAAACCTGAGACTTTTTATGTGAACAAGAGAGTAATAGTTAATCCATCCTCATTCGCCCTGCTAGAGAATAGCTATGTAGAGAACTGGACACCAAAAATTTCAAACACAAGGCGACCTTTAGAGATATCCCGAGTTAACCTCGGTGACAGTCATCAGCAGTACAGGTGTAGCTAGTATGAGCCTTGGCAGGCCGATCTTACTCAAACTGGTAGCCTCAATATGTCTGCCCATGACGTTCTCCCCCCACATCCACTGGTATGAGTCCCTCGCAAGAAAAGATAAGGTGCTCCGGTTATTACAGCAGCCGCGCCTTAGAGCAGCTAATATCTGTGTATTGAAGTCGATCTTGTTTACAGTAAGTCTGCGGGGAAAGCAAAAAAGTTGAGGATAATAGGATTGTTTACACAGTCAGAGTTTGCCTCAGGCTAAGTGCCTTTATCAGATTTGATCAGATCAACACTGGCCCTTGCAGATACGGATATGGTTCCAAAAAGCGCCAATCTAGTGTCTTTAATCATAATAATATTTTCTATGAGGCATTTACCACCACGTTGCTTCTCTGAAAGCTTCTTGGCGACTCAAAACAGCCTGGCAAATTCCCCAGAGAAATGTCGATATTGGTACGTGAACGCAAATTCCGTTAGGTCGCCCTCATTCTCTATGGCGGCTCAATCGATAATGTGGATGCTATAGATGAAGAAAGACTGAGTCGAGTAATAAGAAATGGACGAGAAATTAGCTATCTTTCTCAATGAGTCTTCGAGGACAGGGTCCGTGAGTTCACAAATGAAGTATAAGGGACTTTGTTGATAATTGGAAGTAATATGCCAATAGCTTTTGGACTAGTACTAGGATATATGACCTGAAAGAGTACCCGTAAGGTGCATGCGATGATCTAGTCTTTCGATAAAGGAAATCACTCCTCAGCCGTAGCTCGACAAGTTTGAACTAATGTACTCACATTTCCCTGACTACGCTAGTGTATGTACGACTGGGAGAATATGGTCCGGGGTAGGAGATCCGCATTGTAGGCTTGGCATTTAATGTCGTCAAAAGACCCTAGGAAGTACATGTGGCGGCCCGTTAGCGCCATGACATGGGCTTTATGATCCGAAGATGGATAAGATGACAGAAGAGACTTTAACCAATCAGTCGGAACACTTCCTAAATGATACTATTGGCCAGGGGGAGTGCTATTTATCCCAGCGGTTTGTGCGGATGAAAACGTTCGGTTCTCGACGCCAAGCGCCACTCCAGAAGCCTCTGTGTCATCGAGTCTATCTTTTCCTCCATCTGAAACGGATGACTTCTAGAATTGCACATACGTCTACACGCTACGACATGCAGGCAAAGTGGATGCAAAAAGAAACAAAAAGGGAAAAAAAGTCATATCTTACCTCTATTGGGCGTGGGGGGTATGGCAGTTTCATTTATACCACTTGGCAGGTTGGCCATACTGAGGAGCAAAGAGGCAGTGCTGACAGACATGGCAGGCTTTCGTATTGGGACAGCAATGATGAACAAACAGCGTATGGAGGTACAGAACTGTACAATCTGGCCAAGGCCGGGCTAATGCGGATAGATCATCTTTTCCGGCGCCAGAACTCCGATCAGCTGCACAAAAGACTCGCAATAGAGTCAAAGGGGTCCCTGTGAAGGATCTCACATCCCCAAGACGGCCTGGTAGGGAGTGCTCAAGCCGCTTCAAAGCGCTCATTTCGAGTATAGAGCTGAACTTCCTAGATAGGTGGATTGACAAGATTGAAGACTACATGCTGATGTTCTCGGTACGGAGCCGAGGCAGCGGAAGCAAATCGAACTTACTATCATCGCACATACCGGCATCGTATTCTGTGAGTATCTGCAAGTGGTCGGCGACCATTTGTCTAATACCAGGCGAGCTGCAGTTGATAATGCGAAAGATACCAATCCGGAAATGCATAACGATTTTGTGGCTGGCTGCCGGTCTGGCCCATGGTGAAAAGCTGCCAATAGGATGCCATGTCTTTTGGGGGGGGTTTGTCGATCCATCAATAAGCTGAGCACATTGCCTAATCTGGCTGCGAGAAAGCCAGCTGAATAGACAGAACATGAGCT
Source organism: Xylariaceae sp. FL1651 (assembly GCA_025201745.1). NCBI lineage: Eukaryota > Fungi > Ascomycota > Sordariomycetes > Xylariales > Xylariaceae > Xylariaceae sp. FL1651. The sequence continues at coordinate 142,966 of MU624256.1, read as the reverse complement.
GGAACCATGCTCGCTAATGCACGCCAATGCACGCCTTTTCTCGGGATTGGAGCATATAGTGGCTCATGTGGTAATGGGTGTGGCTGATACGACCCCTATTTGTGGCCGCATCCATAGTATTTCTCACTGTATGCACACGGACTATACGGATGCTACGGAGCTGGGGCTAGAAGTTGAAGGCCATGTTGAGGCTTTGGCATAAGTACCGACTGACCTGAATAGCACTGTATTCTGTTTAAGGGGTTTAGGCTTTTTGCATTGGTACACTGTGGCCTAATGAAGCCTATCGCCCTACATCTTATAGGTAATGACTACTGGTATTAAGGCTTTCTGTAGGTAACCTGACTAGTAGTTATGCCTTTCGTGCATTATCTGTTGTGGCTCGTCATATATTGTGCTAATATGCGTTCTATCATGAACTTCACCTGCGGCCGCAACAACTATCCAATAGGACACTCATAGCTTGCATTATCTTTCAACACCACAACTCGTCGATCGGTACCTCTTGCACGGCACTTGTACAATCCGACGACATGCATACGAAGATGCATGATACTGTTGCATGGGGGGTACGAGAAGCGGCAGAGACCTCCTACACTACCCCAGACAAGGCAGCTCAGCTCCGCTAGGGTTGCGGTCTGGCCGATGAACCACCTGAAATATTGGTCCCTGTTCATGTTTGACTGGTCCGCCAACAGCTGCGGGGGCTAATAGAAGATCTGTTCTAGATCGAGTGGTAGTGTGATATATAAGTCTCCCAAGTCCTGTTCCTGTAGCTCTCTACGACATTTACAGTAGCTCCTATTCCATGCCAGTTCTTTCAAGAGCTGCTGTTGCCCAAGCTGAAGCATCATAGCAGCAGTTGTTGCGGTCTCTTTTCGTGCGCCCGCACGATGTTGGGCCTCTTACGTACACCTTCAGGTATGAAAGAGCCTACGCTACGCCTCTTTTGAAGACACTGAGACTAATATGACTCTTATGTAGGGCAGAACAAGAACAATCTGTCCATGAAGCAGGCCAAGCGAACACCAGAACCTGTTGTTACCGAAGTCAACCACTCCGAGGAGGCTCCGCATAAAGACATGGCTTCCATAAGCTCGCCTCCGCTTCAGAGCCAAGCAGCTCTTCTGTCGCCGCCCCTGATGAGTAGTAGCATGCGAGTTAATAAGCGTTCTTCGTCATACGCAAAACGTTCCTTGATGCGTAATACAACTGGACAATCCGCTGGCATACACTTTGTGAAGGACCAGTATTACTCTGTACGTCAAAAATGTCAGCGAGAGCTCGGCGCTGGTGTGGGCTTCTCTGCCCTTGACACATCTCACTCTGGCCTGTTGGACTGGATCAGAGAGGAGCGTGTGGCTAGATTGCCTCGTAGGGGTGGCTCATGGGACCGTGTTCTCATCTCCGCCCATTACTTCGCTGCCCAGGTCAACCGACTTAGCGAGGCAATCGAGTCTTTCACTCCAGAATGCGGACCAGCCTCGAACCTTCTGTACGGGCAGTGCCTGCTTCTTCTCGAGGTAAGTTGCCACTCACTTAAGATGTGTTGTGGAACATTACTGATGATAACAGCTCGGTTATGAGAATGCGGCGGCTCTACAGACAGCTTTTGACTTGTTCTACCAGCTTGGACTGGAACTGTCACCACTGTTGAGGGCCCAGCATGCGCTGCTCTCAGATCATTCGATCATGGAGAATGTCAGCCAAGCTTTCTCAGAGCTGCTCGGTATCGTCTCTGGCATTGCAATTGGATTCTACTCTGCTGTCCATGGTTCTCGTCAGTCCACTACGAGGATGAACATCTACGCGACTTTCGGTGCTTCTATTGACAACTATCGTTCGCGAGTACAGCGTTGCGAGTACGCGATATGGAATGTCGAACTCCAACGATCGCATGGACACGATGGCGCCATTCATATTGAGACCCTGCAGGAATGGTTGGAACCCCAAGATAAGGTTCTTGCGTTTCTCTCCTCGAACCATATCACTCTTGCAAGCCGTCCAGAAAACTATACTTGCAACTGGTTCCAGTCACCCTTGAATCAGTTCTTCAAGCATGACGAGAAAGTCCTGCTTGTGGAGGGAAAAGCAGGCTCTGGGAAGACGACACTTGCCAACTGGGTCGTTAATCGGCTGCAAAGGCCAGTCGGTGGTCGAGTTATTTCTACCTTGAACTTCTTCTACAGTAAGTCGGGCATATCTATGAATTCAGTTACTAGTATCTAATTTGACATGCTTTTAGACTCGAGCGTTTCCGCACAAGCATCTTGTCTCTACATGTTGAAGACTCTGCTATTCCAACTACTGTCGTTGAGAATTGGCGACCTAGATCTGTTCAATGTCATCTTCAAGGCTTACACGGACTCGAAGTCCTTGACCACTACCAAGGCCCAGGAAGAAAGGCTTTGGGAAGCGCTTCGACAGGCACTATATGCGGTCAGTGGCGACGACGATGATGTATTGGCTATTGTTATCGACGGCCTGGATGAGATGGACGGCCAAAAGTCCGCAGCAAAACAAGTGAGCGCAAAGCTTCAAGAAATAGTGCAAGATGCTGCCGGTCTACGGGTGATTCTATTTTCTCAGCCCTTGGATATCGATTCAGCACATCCCATTGAAAGAATCGAATTATCGCTTGACAATGTGGATGATGATGTTCAAACTATCATTCGACAAGGCCTGTCAAACTTTCAGCATTTCTCCGATAGAGACTTTTCCGAGCAAGACCACATAATCGACAGCCTGCTGAACATTGCTGACGGCTCTATGCTTTTCGCTACTCTTTTCGTCGAGTACCTTGCGCAGTACAAGACACACGCAGATTTTGGAAAGGCCGTCGAGGCTCTCCTGAAGTCACCACCGCGCAGTGTCGCTGAACTTGTCCAAAGACTCCTTGGAGTACTGAAGCTTGATGCCAACAGCAGAACCGTGCTCTCTTGTCTTGTGGCAGCTAAAAGACCGCTATCTATTACCGAGCTAGAACTTCTGCTCCGAGCAGGTCCTAAGGGTGCCAGCGCGGACAAACTCGTGCAAATTGGTACTATCATTAAGTCCATTACCGCTTTCACGATTACAGTAGAAGGTCTAATGGCGTTGCGACATGACGCTATTAAGCAGGCTCTACTATCTATCCCCGATACCTCCAATGTATCTTTGCATCTTAAAGATAGACATAAGGACCTGCTAATCCGCCTTCTCGCATGCTCAGTAAAGCATCTGCGAGACGTGGACGAACCACGCTTGGACCTTTCAACGTCACCCGAGTTCGACAGGAGACTTGCGTCGAATTATCTCCTTGAATACACTGTCCGATATTGGGCCATTCATTTTAAGCTGTCATCGTTATTCAAGGTCCAAGGCGACTTACAGTTGCCAGAGGAGTTCACTTCAGTCTTTCCTGAATCAGTCAGCTTCGCTTTACTAGAGGCTAGCCGTTGGAGAGTTCAGTGCTTGCCTGATGAGGCAGTAGAGCTATTCACCATTGCTTTTCGCGTCCGAAAAACACTATTCGGCCTCGAACATGCGAGCGTCCTACAGTCTGCTATTACGTGTGCCATATTCTACGAAACTGTTCTGACACGTTATACCGAAGCTACTCAGTGGTATGCTCAGGTGGTCAGAATTGGCAAGACAGTGCTTGGTCTCCAGTCAGAACTTGTTATTACCTGCTGCAACATACTTCTTCGTATCTCAGAAACACTTGTAACCAAGAAGCGTACGGAGATTATGACATATCGTGAAGAGATATTGCTCGTGTTGATTTCTTCCTACACACACCAATATGGAGCTACATCGACAGAAGTTCTCAAGGTTTACGAGACACTAGCCGAGCTCTATGTGTTCATAAGTGAGGAGACAAAAGCGGAGGAAATTCGAGTGAAAATTCGTGAAATCCACTCTGGACATCATGATCATCATGACTCAGGGGAACATGACTCTGTTTCCAGACAGCTTGAAGTCATGCTGAGGAAGCATAAGCACACGGAGGAAGTCGAGGGCTTTGACAGTCTCCTATTCGGCTACGAAGAGGAGACCGAGGAGTCTTGGAGCATTGTGCACGTCGAGAGCATGATCCGATTTGCTTTAGAGCTCATCAAACGTGGGCAATTCAGCGGTGCCGAGGAGATATATGTGGAATTATGGCTCAAGCTCACAGAGTACTGCCAGACCACTCAGGTATGTGAATGGCACGAGAAGCGAATTGAGGTAATGCTCAATTACGCGTCTTTCCTTCACACGCATAAGCGAATTGAAGAAGCCTCAGCAATCCTGATCTGCTGCTGGAACGAATATTCAAACCATCAAGTCTCAATGTTCGAGTCTATCATACTTCTCTTGAAAGAAATTGCTGTCTGCATGAAGGCGGTGGGGATGGTTTCGCTTTCTCTAACCGTCTTCCAAAGATGTTGGTCATGGTTCAAGTCCACTCACAAGGAGGAGAGCAGTGTGTTCAAGGAGATCGTGGAACAGATCGCGATCACTTCGAGCGAGATTGTTAAGAAATCATCCACAACCAGTACTACTACGACAACTTCAGCGAGTGAGACCGTCATTCGGGAGGTGTTTGAGTCATCGTTCTCGTCCACTGAGATTCAAGTTACTACTACAACCGTAGAGCTGTGCAACTCTTTGACCTCTATTTATATCGAGCAAGAGAAGTGGTCTGAAGCAGTGTCCGTAATCAAGAGCACGCTGAAGAGAACATGGGCTTCTTTCTTCTCGGAATCATTGGAGAGCGTCAGCCTCGAAACCTCATTCTCTTCCCAGAGCATCAAACTGGTTCTTGACTTAGCTCAGTGCTACATCAATCAGAAGCGATATGATAAAGTCGACTATCTTTATGTACGGCTCTATAGGGTCCACTGCAAAGCCCTTAAGTTCGACGATGTCGCTGTTATCAAATATAGAGAGCTTTACATAGAGTTCCTCAAGAAGTATGAGATGCATAGCGCACTGATCAGCTTCTATCAGGAGCTTCTCGTTGAGTACCGCTCCTTCTATGGACCAGCCCACACAAGAACAATTGAAATATTGTATGCTCTGGGCGATACCTGCCGAAGTCATCATTTGACGCACGGGTATTGGATCGAATACTATTCGGAGATCATCGTTGTTTTGAACAAAGGTGCGCTAATTTGTCATGAGGACGCCTTGCGTGCTCTCACTATTATGGCGGAATACTACTACGAGACTCAGCGGTACGCCGAGTCCCTAGTGTATCTCAAGTCCATCATCGCAACATTTTGCCAGTTTGGAACTAAATACAAATATTTCCAAGCCATCGCTTTTGTTCAGAAGACCTTCGAAAGATATTATCGTGTCATCGAGGAAACTCAGGTTGAGATTCATGAGCACATTAAGATTCTGAAGGAGATCCGCGAAGCCTGCTCGAAATTTTACGGCGAGTCCTCTGAGATTTCATTGAGCGTTACCATGACGCTCGCTGAGGTATGCACCAAGAGTGAAAAGTACCAATTCGAAGCCGTGTCATACTACGAGCAGATCATGAAGCACTCCACTACGGTTTCCACAACAACTGTGAAGCGCAGTCAGAGCGTTCTACGTTCTCTTTACGTGAAGCAGATCACCTCTACGAGCTCGTCGACTACAGTGACGAAGGAGACACTTGAAAAGGCAACGACAATGACACTTGAGCGCTATGTTGAAATCAAGAAGACGCATTCTTGCACTCACGAGTCCACTCTCACGACGCTGAAAGAGCTAGTTGTGCTCTACCAAAAACAGAACAAAGTGGAACTTGCAATCAAAGAGCTTCAAAGTCTAGTAGCACAGTGCATTCTTACCGTAAGCTCTTCGAAGGAGCTGATTGAGACCGCTCGTTCTATCGCCTCCATCTACGTCGGTACCTACGCTTCTTACGGTTTCCAACTTGTACGTGACCTTAAGCTGCAAGTGATTTACAAATCTGTGTCGAAAACCGTTGGCTTCGACGTCGCTAAAGCAGGGCGCTCCTGCTTCGCTTTTATTGCAGCTTTCGAGTACTATCTACGTGCTGGAGAGGGGGGTTCAATTGCTGGCTATATGGCAGAGATCCTTGCCGAGTACCTCTTCTACGAGCGTCTAATTTCGTCCATAAAGGTCAAAACCAAAGTTGGAGTAGTTATCCTTCATGGCGCTCGTCTCCGAGATATCCTAGTTCGAACTAAGCGTAGTGAGGATTTTGATAATATCGTTGAACGCCAGGTTCTTGATTACTTTACTACCACCGAGGTAAAAGTGGTAAAGGGGTCAACAAAGTCTGCTGTTCGAAGTTTTGTGCGGATTCTGCTTGTTCATTTCTCACAGCATCGCCAGCCAAAGAACTTCGTTGCTTCGGCCGCTCGGGCCGCTGTATCAGAGTTGAAAATACACTTGGCGAACAAGAAGTATAGATTGGCGTATGAGTTGGCACAGTGCACATACAGGTTTCTCATGGAACACGAGGGCTTAGACGACCCAACAGAGATCACGCTCGGCTTCCAGCTCTGCCTTATGATGGCAGGTCGTGGCGAGTACAAACGTACCGCTGTCGACGAAGAAACGAACAAGGACATGCTAGCGCTTTCACGAGACATACTCGGCGAGGTCTTCGATATCTGCAAGAATAATAAGATCGATCTGTACCGCTGCCCTCTCACCGAACTCAATGAGCTCGTCTCTCTTATCGGTGACCAGAAAGACAGACCCCGCCTGCTTTGGCTATTGGATAGTCTCTGGATTTCGAGAGATAGACAGACGTCGTGGGATCCTGAAGTCAAGCTGACGCTAGGCACCCGTCTGGTGCAAGCTCGATTTGTAGCTGGCGACATTCAAGTAGCCACCAGGCTAGCTGAGGATATCGTCTACAATCTGCGAAGAATCAATGGGCCCCGCCACAAACAGACCTTGGCAATGTATGAGCTTCTTGCCAGTATCTACACGAGCGCTGGCCATCACTTCACCACAAAGAGCACCGCAGAGAATGCAAGCGCAGGGGACAAGAAACGTGATAGCGCATTGGCCAAGTCTTACTTCAAGAAGGCTGTCACAGTGAACGAGGATCTGCTGAAGCTGCTAGTCGAGACGGACGCAGATGACAGTGATGATGACGACGATGACTTTTCTGTTGTGAGCAGCCATCATGGTTCCGTCAGGAGCCGAAGAAGCGCCTACGGACTCGGGAGAAGGAGTACGTCCAACCTTACCGCCCTAGCGTCGCAACCCCTTGGTGGGGACAAGAACGGTAACGGGCTTGGAGATCTGGACGCCGGCGCTTCGGTTGCTGGCCATCGTCACCATGAGGCTCCTCGCGAGGTATTGGTGGAGGTGGCGCGAAAGCATTTGAGGTTGGCGAAGTTGGCTGTGCAACGATACGGTGGTCTGGACAGGCTCATGACTCGTCGGTTCGACATTTTGACGGCTAAGATTTGGAGAGAGTTTGGGGCGGAACTGAAGTTGAAGGAGGAGCAGGTTCTCAGTAGTAAGTGGAAAGTGCAAGGATTTGGTAATGGTAAGGCTGAGGGAGGGTATGATGAGGATGGTTTTGTGGTTCCTGGAAACTGGGCAATTTGCTAATTGGCTGTATCAACCTCTAGCTGTGTAATTTTGGAGTGTAGTTTTTCTTTTGTAGTTTAAAAATAATGGTAGTAGCGCATACTCTTATCTTATACCAATCTACAAGGGTTTGACGACTGTACTATCTCTACATCTGTTTTGTACAACTCGTCGCCCCTGAGGAACATTAACTCATTGACAGACGCTACTCAAGACGTCGCCCTAAATGTTCATTAGTATTGAGTTTAGGATAGAAGAGCAAGCTAAGATTAAGCATCAGTATGCGTATGCACAAGAGCTAACAGCCGAAGGTGTTAGTAAGCTCAATAATCTGACGGCGTTTTAGTAATGCCAGTTAACCTCCGAGTTGCATTTTTCTAGAAAGCTGCCAGAAGTGTAAAATTACTTTAGCAAGCTTCTTTAGCATATTGCCGCCATAGGCATCAATGGAGCGACACATGTTGATCATATAGTTGTGACGATTTGTGCATCGCGGTACTTCTAGGCCATGAGCTATTGGAAGTTGAATTTCCACATCTATTATTCTCTACACTCAGCACTCTGATTCGCCTGTCGCATCCCTGTTCAATTTGTATCAACACTACTGGGGTTGTGGGTGTTATTAATACAGTTTACATCTTGGACCGGAGCGGCACAACATGAATTAGTCGGCACAAGATAATCGCTTTTCTTTAGAGTCTAGTATCGATTTATAAAAATTCGTTAAAAAAAATTAGAGCGTTGCTAGGTGGGCACCCTATTTCTAACATAGCAGCTTCATGGGTACTCTTTTTTAAACAAATGTATTGTTCAGCTCATACCCCAAGAATCGTGTCCACGTGATTGGAGGTCTTCAGCCTGCGTTTCACTACCTAATCTATGCAGCATTCATAAGCTCATGACTTCGTAGCTCCTTAGGCCAGCACTCTAACTTTGCTCATAGTATTTTTTTATACTTTCCGAGGCGTAACGTATTATACTCATTGATGAATGCGTTGCCGGTAATTATTCGTAGCCTTCGATTATATTGCAGCGTCTGGTTACAAATTCTGAGATAGCTCGTAGCCTAGTACCTAACTCCATTATAAAATTGGGTATGCGAGTAAGTACCGGTTCTACACAGAGTGCTACGCCATAAGATCCATACAAATGCAATACCATAAGTACTGCGTACATTAACGTAAACGCTAGTTTCAGTTAGGGATAGTCTTAGATCATAAGCCAAATCTCTGTGCCAAACATATTGCGTGCAAAAACTGATGAGTACAAACCCGCATGATAATAAATGGTTTCATCATAGAATGTAGGTTTCTACAATTCGATCGCGGCGAACAATCCATCTGCCATTTCCACTAAAATCAATACACGAAATCTCGAAGAAGGTTACTTGCTCGGTAGATTCCTTATTTGGACGTGTCTCACAATCTTAGCCATACTATTCCAACTCAACGAGTTAGTAAACTGTTTGCTAAATGTTAGCAAAAAAGACTTGTTCAGGAAGGGACCTCATCCTGTGTAATGCTTCGGTAGTATAGTAGTCAAATAAGCGGCTATGGAAGGCTACTCTATTGATACTGAATTTACTGCTAGATATCCCCGAAGTCAATCTCTACATAATAGCCGAAAGTGTCCTAGAAACACTAAGTCCGTCAAAAAGGGAACGACTCCATTCCGTATTCTAGATATTTCCCAGCATCACCATCCCTATTACCCTTCAGCATATCGACGATCGGTGCTGCACCCTCGCTCGTCGGCTTCATCCCAGGACCGGGTCTACTATGTGGCCCTAGATGTGACACTGTTGGGCCTGGACCGAACAGGAACACTTTGAACCCATCTTCCTCAAATCCTCTGCACTGGCAAGCAAAGACCATGTTCATGGCAGCCTTACTCGTTCGATACGGTATAACTTGGTAATCATTTCCGATGCCGTTAGGATCCAGGCGGTTGCCTATTGAGCCAGCGCCACTCGTGACATTGATGATACGTGGTATGCCACCTGATTTCTTGAGCAAAGGAGCGAAATGGTCGCCCATCAGCTGCGCTCCCACTGCGCTGACTCGAAAGCATTCAACCATCTGCTGGGCGATGGTGCCTGGGGCACGAGCTATCCCAGCATTATTTACTAATGCATCCAGCCTTGGATATTGTCAACGCCCGCTCAGAAGAGGCAATCAATAAGATTGACGGATAAGAATAAAGACATACCTTCCGTGTGTTCTTTCAACGAACTCCGCTGCTGCAGCGATCGAACCCTCGTCCGTAACATCAACTAGCACCAGCTCTACGGTGCCAGGTAAGTTACGCGATTCGAGCTCTTGAATAGCAGCCATGCCCTTTTCGCTTGATCGTGCCCCAAGAAGAACATGATAGGAACCGTCAGCTAAAAGTTGATTCGCCACCTCGAAGCCTATCCCGCTATTAGCTGGGCTAAAATGTCAGTATGAACTCCAAATATGGCTTTGACCAGAAGCTGAAATACGTACCCCCTGTGATCAAGACGAAATGCTTCTCATTTGCCATAGCTGAGGTCGTTTCGATAAGTTTCGTTGATGTTTTGGCTCTGCGTGATCCGGGAATAATATTTGATTGCGGATATCTTAGGTAGCGGATGTTCTGGTATATATACATCGACAGCTCTAATTAACACCTGGCAGAGAATCAGATATCAGGGTACCACAAGCTGACCGTCTAACAGCCCGATAAAATGCATCTAGCTGATTTGGGCTTCGAACAAACCTGGCCTACTATCTGACATACCCAAATCAAGTTCATTCAACAAGCATTCGCGAGAGTCATTTGCTATACTTACTGTGGGTAGGACCATTTATGCATGAACATGGCTGAATACTAGCTAGTAATACTCAATCATTTATATGATGTATAAGGCTCTTGTTGTTCTATGTAACATTTGCCAGCCTATAAGGGTCGCTGGTGTCTTTCTAACTCGTCATAAACCAGGGTCTAGCTGTTCGGGTTGACCCACATTATGGGAATACGCGTATTCGCGGATACTGTAGAGTCCCGGTCATCCGCAACCCATAGAACCTGCTGCTCTCTCGATTTGGCCAGATCAGACAGCAAATCTATCCGTCCCTCTCTTTTGAAACGATCTCATGTTGCGCAATAAGCGCTAGGTTCTCTAAGTGTTGCAGCTTTCGGACACGGGTTTAACATGAGGTCCAAAATGATACGGTAATTATACCGGACTTAGCGGACTTATATTCTTTAAAAGCTACAAATGTATTTCATACCAATATCGCTCGCTTGCATTAGACTTTATTATGACTATTCATAAGATCCCAAATCAGATTATCAAGGCGCAGATTCGTTTCTACCAGGTTGTTATTAAATATATCAGAAGCTAACGTAATCAGGTCTGTAGCTATTTAAAACCTAGCACACACATAGTTGTAGGTTTTAAACATGGGAAGCGTATGTTTCTCCTTTAAGGTTGACTCAGCCATATGTGGGATGGACAGTACGTAGTGGAGATCAACATAGGCGTATAATCCTCAATCAACCAGACATTGATATTCACACCGTGCCTCATGGTGCAAAGTTGGCTTTTAGGAAGATAACTGAATAAAATATAAAGTCAGTCAGTATTATTGTTACGAACCTATGCCGATAGTTATGACTACGGCAAAATATTAAGATGGGTAATATTAACAGAAGGAGACAGACAATTTGTGTGAGCAAAATATGCTCAATTCAACTTAGTACCATTATACTTTATGGTCAACCGTTTACATTCACCTAAATTTCATATACCTCAGCAATTATGTTGGCTCAATTGTTATGTAGGCAATACGTTCAACATTATTAAAATACTACATCTTGGCATTTAATTTTCACTAATCATCTGTAAACTCTGTTCCTATTTCTTTCTACACTTAATTGTGCTTTCTTCCACTAGAATGTTTGAACCAGGCACTTTTGATGTCAATATCATCATCGCTTTCTTGAAATAACTGAGATCGAGGATCCATCGACCTAATTGGCTTCTGAAGCGACGTGCTTCTCTGCCTGCCGCGTTGCGTCGGGCGCTTGGGGTGTGCTTCGACACTGTTGCTGCGTACCTTATTCTTCGACTTCTCTGAGGAAAACAAGGACACACGCTGGGAATTTGATCCCTGTTTTGGAGGGCATTGAGCCTTCCGGCCTGAGAGAACCTGGCTATAGAGCAAGACTGTGGCAGGGTTAGAGGGACTGTGTTCCTTGTTTTCATGCTGATCGCCCGCATGCGCGTAGTCCTGCGAGGTTGGCAGGTTGCGCTCTGGCTTGCGTAAGGTTAAAGGAATTGGCGACTTGAGCAATAAAAGACTAGGATGATGCATTAATTTTCCTTTCATATTACTTTGCACGGGAGATGAACTTTGGGTGCTGTTGTCTGATCCTGGCTCTCCGACTGCAGCATTGACAGCGACTGCCATATCTATTTGCTTGGTTGCCTTTGAAGGTTTCCGAGACCGTCGCCAGGTATGACCCAAGGGTTCGATCATTGACGTCGCACACCCTTTCGAAACTTCCGACAGGTGCTCTTCTGATAAAGTATAACGCCAGTCTTCGAACGGGGGAGGAAGTGACTCGGTATTGGTGTTGCTCGGCGGACTGCAGCCTTCGGTACATAGATCGAGGGTTACTTTCTGCTCTTTAGCCGTACTGCATCTTGGCGTCGACGGCTCGAAAAATTTTCCGTGAGTATCATTAGGGAAAATTGTGCCATCATCTGCTGTCAATTTCCCTATCTCATGTTCGTCTGATGCAAGCTTCTTAGCCAGCACTTGAGGTACATCGTACCCATTCACCGGTTGGTATGGGTCTATATTATACTCGTCATCAGTACTGGCGACAGCGCTAGTGGTGCTTGTATCATCATCGAAAAGCTGCTCATGACCACAGACAGTTTCATTCTCTACAGGTAAAGGGGACGTAGACCCCTGTTGTTGTGGTTGTCTTATAGAAAGGTAATCTTCGGGGCTGAGATCATGTCTGTTCTTGAACTTAGCCGATGTACCTAGATCTGGCGAGAAGTTGTGTTCAGGTTTGTCAAGTGGCGAGACCAAATCCCCTCGGATTGAGCTTATAATTGCCATGCTATCAGTATTCCTTAGAGCTTGGTTGAGATGATGTACAAGAGGCGACTGATTCGGGGTCCTTTTGAATTCTCCATCAGTTATCAAGCGGTATTGTTCAAATGAATTCGAAACTGTTGTCTGGGTGAGTTCCATTTGATCGTCCTGTTGGTTATTTTGCCCTGGCTTTCGCTCTTCAGGTGGAGATGATACCCCCGTGAGCTGAATTGCGGAACTGGAGCCTTGTAGCTCTGGTTAGCAAGTGTGCCGTATAATGTAGAGCATTGATGAAATACCGACAGTATCAATATCCATATTCGTCCCATCCGCAGGCGAGTGATTTCTGTTGGGCGTCGACTTACGTCCACTGGGAAATCCCTGTCCATTTTTTGGCAACTCATCCACTACAAGCCTTGCAATGGTCTCAGATAGTTTGTTTCTAATCTCAAACTCTCTGTCAGTAATTTCATGGTCCTGGTTGTTCTTATCGTCGTCGCTGGAGGTATTTGGCGCTCCACTGTCCATACATAGGCGCTGGACATTAAGTTGTTGTAGCTTTGCTTCGGGATTAGGTTGTTGAACCTCCCAAGTAAGTGTATCATTAGCTTGTTCACTAGTACTCCAGCCTTCATGATGCTCGTGAGGACCGATGGCTGTTTCCCCATGGTCTTCAACATCATCAGATTCGTCGCCACTCCCGTCGTCTCTTAGTCGCCCAGATCGCGGTGATGGTGAACCCCTCCACCATGTAGCTTTTAGCCTTTCCTCATACCACGGACTATTTCCACTCGCAAGTGAAAACGTGGTGCTACTGTGCGACGGAGTCTTGGCCCTATGGTCTTTTGCACACGCAGATGTGGTTGGTAATTGAGTTGTTTCGGAATCCAATTGGTTTAATTGCTCCGCCTCGGTAAACATTTCCTCATTTTCGTCTCCAAAGTTATTCAATGAATCGCCATTGAATCGGCTAGGTAGTTGTGTTATTGGTTCTTCGGGCAGTACATCGTCGCGATCACCGCTCAGCCCGGGTTGTGTATTCTCATATTTCCAAGGAAATGTTCCAATAGTATCAAGTTTGTTCGTCCCCGACACGTGTTCATCCATTACATATCGTTCTATCGCATCGGCACCCCTGACTACTAGTTTGTCACCCCCGTCAGCAATGATGTGGTTATTCGCCATCACACTTGGATCCCTTACCTTCATTAATCTCTTTTGTTTGGTCGCCGCTTGCTCCATTATAATTAAGTTCTAGCGAGCTGCTGTTAGCGACGAATTTCTTAGCATTTACACTAGATAACGCCACACCTAGCTTTCGGGATTATTTACCTACCACCTTGGTCATCTTCATCTTCTCTTACATGACCATTGCCTAGTTGTTCAAGCATTGAGTCGTTCATTGATTCGCTAGAAAGATCATTCTTCAATGCCTCAGCAAATGATCTCGGCGCATCTTTGGATGAATCTCTTGCTGCTGACTGTGGAAGGCCTTTTGACCTATTGTTCAAGGGCAGCTCACCGTGTTGTTTGACCTTCGAGTCGTCCATAGAGATCCTTTCGGGAGACGCTTCCACAGGCTTCGGAGAAGTGCCATTTTGATTGTTGAGTGTCCCGAACTCATTAGGTGCAAGCGGAGTTATCTCTGTGACTAGTGGGGTCTTCTCTCCATCGGAGCCGGGAAGTTCGACGCCAGAATCGGAGCCTTGAATTTCTGCAGAGACAGGATCGTTGGCAGTGGTATCTCTCAAATGACTCTCTGGTTCCTTCTTTGATCTAGCTCTCTTCCTGGTTGGAACGGTTGGCACGGACCCTTCCAGTTGCTTGTCGATACGGCGGTTAAGTTCCTATAAAATGAATATCAACATACGAGGCTGTGCTTCAAGGCGATTTGTTGCACGACTAACTCTTCTCTTGTCTTCGAGGTCTTGTAGTTTCTGCTGGCCATTCTGAATCATCTTCCGAGCCGCTTCTTCGACATCATCCATTTGCTGTTCTGTCTCGTATTCGACAGAGTCCGCATCGTTCTCGAGTTTTCTTTGTCTTTCTTTATCCTCATTGGAGTCCCTCTTCTTCAAATCTTCGTCCTCGCGTCGACGTCGAGCTTCACGTTCTTCGTCTTCTTGCTTGCGGCGCTTCTTGAGATCTTCAATTTCTGATTGGCGTTTCCTTTCCAGTGCCCCTCTCTCTCTTTCGAAGGAGGCATGCAAGTCAGCCAAGAGCTGGTCTCGTCTATGTTCTAATTGATCGAGTCGCTCATCATGTTCTTTCGTAGATAACTCGTTGACTGTGGTCCGTATCTCAGACAAGGTGTCTTGCATCTGCTGCAGGAGAGTTTCGACTTCCATTTTGTATAAAGCGACTCGCCTGTCATGAGTGTATTCAACGTAAGATGTGAGAATCTGGGGTCACTCAAATATGTTGGTAATGGAGCAAATTGAAGCAGCCAGGATGTCTGCACAAGGAAGAGTCGAACGAGGACAATGAAAACCACAAACGTCCGTAATCCTTCTTATGCAGTCCAATCAGTGACGGCAATACAATCTTGGGGACAATTTACATGACGTCTCCAAGCCGGCGAACAAGCTCTATCGTTTCCCTGTTTTCCCTGTTTATTAGGAGCGTGTGTTACCTTGTATGGAGCAAGCACGAATTGTGAGACTCCCCAGCCGTTTGGTACGTCGATAGGACGTCATACAGTAGGCGAAGCGTGATATCCTAGGGGGACGCCGTTAGCCGTTTCACCGTCGGCGCCACAGCCCGCAAAATGGTTTTATGTAATCGATCAGTAGATCGATCTAACGGTCATCGATCCATCGCTTGGCACCCAAGTCGATGATTCGGACGACCCACCTAATTATGCTATTGGAGACCACGTTTTTAGTCCTATTCTGAGGACTAGCATAGCACCAGAGTGCCTCTCTCGACACAATAAAACTTATTCTATAGTATTACTTCTCCCTTGGAGATAGGTGAGGCTATTAATGAACAAAATAAATTGATTGCGGGTTTGGATACTGTTACTACTGTTATCGTACTTAGACCTGGTCCATCTGCCTCATGGTTCCGGCATTGGCACCGCACTGCGCTACGCTACGGCGAAAAGCCAGGACTATGTTGATACCATGAGACACGGGCTGAAGGTATGGCTGTATTTACATGGCCAATGACTCTAGAGTATCAATCCAGCCCAGTGAGTGATGACACAACAGCAAGCGCCATCATTCTCATCATCCGGGGTTATCCCTGAACCCCAAGATCAAGGCCGTACTCTTCCGTCAAGGGAAAGGCTGCTTTCAGGCAGACCCAGGCATCACTGGTATAAATATGTGGTCGGATGCACTCGGCATTATAGATGAGCCGACATTGCAGAGAATCATGCAGAGAATCGCATCTTTTCGGGTAGTTCCAGCATGACATCAAGTGGCTGGTGTATGAGGCAGGTGTAAAGGAACAGTGCATGATTAACGATTTCCGACAGAAGCCACAGGGTTCAGACTCTACAACAACTACAGCACTCTATCTGAACCCAACAAATGATTTCAGACCACTATCTAGTATTTTGGGGTAGATAAGTTAAGTATTGTCTGTACAATAGTGAGGATAATCCTGCGTTCTCGGGCATGATTCATTTTAAACAGTATAACCAGGAACTGCACCAGGACGCCTCTTTAACAATTTTGAGGACATCTGTCGATGTTTAGTAATCCAAATTTACTGTCTAAATATAACTTTCTGAGGAGAAGCTCAATCTGCTAAGTACCTTATGTCCGCACGTCATAAGTTTACGGCCAGATGCAGTATTATTTCACCCCGAAAATTTTTTCACTTCCAAGAATGATAGACAATGTCTTGAATACCTATGCAGTCCAAGTAGCACACTATATTCGCATCGCCTTCAAATAAGTTGCCGGGATAGGCTGGCAGAGGCTTTCATCTAATTTTGTATCTCTTATGTATTCTTATTCTTATCACAGGCCCAAAGTGCACGCCCACTATCACGTACCAGTGATCCTTTCGTAGATAATATTTAACCTAAATAGTTATTAACTGGAAAGACGAGAGTGCAAAAGGAGAAGAAGTCAACTGAACGAACAGGCAAACCCCACTTAGAGAGCGTAGGCTAGGAATTTGTGTCGTATATCTCACCTTCGCATAGCTATACGTCGAATCTTTTCCTAATTCACTAACAATACACCGTTCTCAATGCGCCTCAGGGCCTCGGCCAATAAGTCACCGTACAACCACTTTCCGATCCCCGCTTGCCCTCTTGAAACTCATCAACGTCGCAAAATTTGTGAGGCGATCATACACGTGAGATATCGTGCGATTAAGGTACTGAGACTGTGCAAGCTTCCATGGTTTAGCGGTTCATCTAGCCAGGCACTTATATAATGTGCCACGGTTAGCTGCATTATTACAGATTCTTCGAAGCTACTAAAGGATCCATCCTTAGAGGTGCCTCTTCGTTACACTTAAAAGCCCCCAAAAATGGACAAGCCGAACAACGTAGGAGACTTTGATTTAATATAAATTTTATAGCAAGGTTTCGTACTTTTACATTATGTCCAGGTGATAGACATTGTAGGAATATATGTAGTTAAATAATGCACATTTTATTTCGAATGTATTATACGTACAAACACTTTTATGTATTTATGAGGCGTCAGAAAAGGGGTGAATTCTGGAATAAATGGTGGTTATGTGTGTATCAAGTGATGTATTGGGAAGAAAGCGGTGGCCAATGGCCGGCGCCAGAAACTTGGTCTTTAATTACATCAGTTGCCAAGGCAATTACCAGAACTCTTGTATCGACCTATTACTGTTTAAAGGGTTTATGTCTAATTATACATTTATAAAACAAAATAAAAAGATGAAAGGGATCACAGAGAAATACAGGTCAGGTGTAATGATCAATATATTATGTGCGAGTTTACACAATGATTGACATTGAAGGTAGGAAATTCAATTCTTTTCGGACATGTATATCTATCCATCCGGGCTAGTCTCTTAGTGTACTGTGCATAAGTCCGATCATACAAAAAAGGACTATGTTTATAGAGTTAAGTATTTACTAATAATAACCTTACAAATATTGAATACATTACTATAAAGCCACAGATGTATATAAGTCGTAGTAGTTCTAAAGTATATTAACTTATCCCCTTTTTTACTTACGACGCGGATATTAAAGGCTGAAGTTGGCTTAATCGGCTAACCTGCCACACAACGAAGTGTCCATGTGGTTTTGGCGTGTCCTTTGGGGCCCTCCGAGCGCAGCGAAAAGGGCTCTCCAAAGGTGTGCTCACTCGTAGCTACACACTCCTTATTGTGAATGCACAGCTTACTGGCCACATTTCAAATTCCCACCCCCTCCCCAGCAAAGATCTTATAGGTGCATTCTGTTGAACCAACGTTCTGGAGTGATCATACAGCGCAGTTGGTTTGTCGCACGGATCCATTTCAATACTTTCCACCTCCCCTTCTTGGCTTCACTGGCCCTCTGAACTGGACTTTCTAGTCTTTGTAGGTACTAGTTAAATCGTCTAGCAGCCAGGAGTCAGTAATAGGCGCCTGTAGTAAATGCCTCGAGGCGGTTCGGCAGCATGGGGAATTATCTAGGGAGCAGAGGCCACCCAAAGAGGTAATTTTGGTTCTTAAACCCTATGTAATTGGTAATAGAAATGGGGGCGATGAAGACTCTAGGGACTACTTACTATCTCTAACGGGATCCATGCCCCTATAGAAGCCTGGGACCCGCCCATTTACCTGCCTTTTTCCTCGCTCTTCTTCTCTTCCTTGCCCTCCTCTGCCTCCTCCTCTTCCTCTCCCTCTCCCTCCTCCTCTTCCTCTCTCCCCCCCTCTCCCTCTTCCTCTTCCTCTACCTCTACCTCTACCTCTACCTCTACCTCTACCTCTACCTCTACCTCTACCTCTACCTCTACCTCTACCTCTACCTCGAGAAGGAGGATCGGAGTGGGAAGAAGATGATGACTGAGAGCGGGGAGGAGATGACAATTGGGAGTGGGGAGAAGATGATGGCTCGGACGAGGAAGACGACGGTGGCGGCGTAGGTGGGGACGGCCCGGGGCGACCCGGTGCAGGGGGGACTGGTACATCCCTTACTTCCAACATTGTTGGCAGTTGGTATTCCAGCATTACCACTCGACGTCGTGGGCGCATGTCTGGAAACTTAGCCTCTAGGGCTGCGAGGCGTATTTGTTTATCCCTGATCGTAAATGGATTCGGTGTGGGGCAGTCATTGGGATTAGAAGTGAGACTCGTGCCAGTATTGTTATCCTCATCATCGCCTCCATCATCATCATCACCTCCCTCATCTCCATTCTCATTATCATCGTCCTCGTTATCTGTATTCTTATCTTCCCTGTGCTTACCTTTCTTATGTTCATCTTCCTCATCCTCATCTGATTCATCTGATTCATCTGGTCCACTGCTATTGGTATCGTCTGCGCCTGCGCCGTACGGTAGTGGTAACACAAATTCGTAGGGCATAAGTCGCTTCGGCTTTGTCCACGAGACGTCCAATCTACGCCACCATCGAGCTGGTATACCACCTGCAGGTTTTCGATACCGGCGAACGCTATCCCTCGCTATGGGTAGTATTTCATCAATGATCTGCCGCATATTCGGTGTCCGAGTATGATTTGGCATGAGAGGGGCCATTAGATTGGCTGGGTCTGGTTGCTCGTTTGTCACATCGGTGTCCACGGTACAATTCGGGTATTCGAAACGTCGAAGCACGTCACAAAGCTCCTCTGAGTAGGGTGTTTCATTCGCTGCCAAAAAGCTGTTCACCCGATCGACTAATAGACGTTGGAGTCAGCAAAGGAAAAGCCTCTATCCAAATTATTCATGTATTAGAAGCATTCAGTAAAACAAGTGCTTCTGGCTCCGCGAGAGATGATATATCCTAGCAATACTCAGAGACTAAATTCTTACTGCCGATGTTTTCGGGACGTTCTATTGGATCGACCATCGTGTACGGGATGTGCGCTAGACAGAGCCCCTTGACCGTCGAGAATATGGCGTAAGTATCTTCCCATTCTTGAGCTTCATACGTATTCCAACGACCTGATCGGATCCAGCCCTCTTCATCGCCTTCCACGGCCCCGTGCCCAAAGTCGCCGAGGATGACTTCGGGGAATGCGTTTGACTCAAATCCATCTGCAGGCTCATCATCCTCTCGGGATGAATAGTGAAGGAAAATATTGCTACCCCCAAGGTCACGATGATGTATCGCTTGCAATGTCAATGTTAGCAAGAATATGTCTCCGACTTTGTTTTTGCAATGACCGACATGGGATTACCACTCACGAATCCAATCCTCGACCTCGTCGTCAGTACCAGGCGAAGCTCCGGTCTTCAGATACCTAACCGCTTCAATGAGCGTTAAGAACACGTGCCAGATGAAATGCTCAGGAACTGGTCGCTCCCGATCCATGTACTCCTCGAAAAGCTCCTGCAAGGTGCCTCCATTACAGTAACTATAAGGTCAGACAACATGATACTGTGTAAAGGCCATGGAGCTTACTTGAAATACAACGAGTAAGCCCCGTTACCAAGAACTTGCCAGAGGGCTAACTCATTAAAATATGTCCTCGTAATTCTTCGGACCATAAGTGGTCCAGGTAGCTGCCTTTCAGCCGCTGGTGCCGTCGAAATACGTAGCTCTTCGGCTTGCCGCTCTGCCCTACGAACATCATCTGAATGGAGTGGGAGTTAGTGGTCGCCGGATGTGACCAATAAATTAAAACACATCGGAGACCAATAGTGGGTTTAAAGCGTGAGATACATACTGCTAACACCATGAAAGGACAGAAGTGGCCCTGAAATTCACATACCCGGCAATAGTACTTTGTTGACGAATAACTCGCCAGTCTCTACGGCCTGGACAGAAATAATATTCCTGTCCAATACGTCAACAAAGAGGAAGCCATCTTTTTGAATATTATTATCCGATGACCACTGGTTTTCATCGCCCTCCGCATTTACGAACGGAATATATACTGCAGCATTTGGTGTCAGCAACATCTCTGTTAATTGAAGATTAAAAGTCTTGCCGGAGGACATGCAGATCTCTCAATAAGGCTATAATCTAGGCATGATATTCTTGCTTTTGGTAATAACTTGGACAGAAAAGTAATGAACTCTATTACTCACCTCCCTGGTGTCGATACGGACGATTTCGGGGGGTTGACATTTTTGATAGTAAACTTCGACCAACTACCTCTATGGAGCGGATTATCATAGTATAAACCATAAGGTCATATCTTGAACACATATGGTATTAGGACAAAGACGTAAATACAAGTGCCCGTTTTCAGATTTCGCTTGGTAGATTTAAAGGTGTGTCTTTGTACTAAAGTCTATGGTTCCCATTGTAGTTATCTTATCAAAGTACAATGTAATTAAACCAGACCGCGATTCCAAATCTGGCAGAATAACACATTTAGGCTTCAATAGGTCGAATTTATATGTTGAAAGGGGGTAGTGTCGTTGACGGAACTGGTGTTGCCTCTGTTCTAGCTAATTATGAACTATTAACCATGATATATTCATACGTCACTTGCACTGGCCAATCAAGATTAAGGGACTTGGCCTTGATTCAATATCTCTGTATGTATTCCTTTTCCTGCCATCTCAGCAACTATACGGCTAAGCACAGGTATTCAGGTGGCGTGGAGATGAATGTACTCAACTCATGCTTTAGAATCTTGAATAATAATCGAGATCGGGCCGAGAATCTACGCTCTGATATGGTGCATTATATCCTCATGGCAAAGTGAACACCCGTGCTTGACCGCAATGTTACTGAGATAGCAGACAAAGGGAAGTTCCAGTATAATTACCTCCATTGGTGTAGAGACGCCACCACGCTTTGGGAAGAACTACTTACTTTCTCCTTAGTGTTAGTATTTCTAAGTTGCCCTTCTCTACCACTACCACTATATACACGACACCAGGTCGAAATATCAAGTATTGTGGATCCCTATGCTGTTCTTACGTTATTCACACCAACTCAGTGAAACATTGTTATAGGATTACTACAAGAGCAAAGGCCTGTTAGAAGTGATGGAGATTGGTTATGGAGGGAGCTTAAAAACTAGGGTATTGCACTAGGAGTGGGCTGAATAGCTGCTAGTATGGTGCCATCAAGTGCCTACGGCTTTAGCAACAGCTCATGAAGCTCTTACATGACCGCCATTTCTCTCTTCCCCGCTAAACCGTATAAAGATGCTTGCTGAGTGCCGGTAGAGTTGACCTTTCATGGCCACTTGCGGACATTTTAGATCTGTTACACTAGTTAATGCCAAAGGCATCAGCCTACATAGACCTAAACATATGGTGACAGCACAAGTGCTTGAGTGCGGTATCTAAGTCTTCCAAGATTTCTATCTCTGAATTCTCAATCGGCTCTCGTTTTGAATTTGTTGAAGGGCTTCATACGTATGACAGCATTTCGCATTCCGGTACACTTGGGGATTCGGTGTCTTCATTGGCTTCGAAGCCCTTTGTGGAGGCTGATGGTCATCGGAACTTAAGGCTCTCCAGCGTGGATTTCGACTGCCCGTATAGTTATCCAGCCAATGCTAACTGAGTCACATACCCTTCCGGGTTAAGACATCACGCAGAGCTTCTCTCCGACGACAACTTCACCGTACACGACCTTCGTCGCCCCCGACATCGCCGAACCCTGGCCCGCCAAGCTGCAAGGTACCTGCGACCTCATACACCAGCGCTTTACGATCCTGGGTGGCACTAAGAAGGCTACGGCACGTGAGATTGCTCGCTATTTATACTAGCTCGTCAAGAGACATGATAGCTCAAACTTCTGATATTTTACAAGATAAATCGCCGATCCATTCTAGAAGTATTGCTTAAGGATTGCTCAGGAAAATCAAATAAAGTAGATTGCTTCTTATACCCGTCTATCATAAGTTCTTCTAATTTGGCAAATTTCTTTCTCTTCGCCAGTGCCCATTTACAAGTGTTTACATCAGGAAGAACCACCCAACTGCTTCACGATGAAAGATTCACCTAACTTCTGCGTAGGAGAGTCAAAAGGATACGAGAGATGCTGGGCATCAATACCAGCACCGTGTGTCGTATCGCAAACGCCATCACCCTGCCCAGGTCATTCATCAGTAGCTATACAATACAAACCGCTGATCACATGATAGTACGTGAAGCAGTTATCAGATAACAAAAGGTAAGAGATGACTCACAAATATGCAGACATCCAACGTCTTGCTTATCCAGTTATCTGGGATGCCACTGGACAGTAGTGCCTCCAATCCGTTTACATTCGCCGTGGTAGTCCCGCCATTGTTATCAACGTTGCAAGCCAAACCGCTCTTGTGCTCGGGATCGCCAATCAAGAAGACACCCTTGACCGCGTCGAAGCTGGTGCCCGTGAGGCTTGGAAGTGCGTTGACGGTAGCAGCGGCGCCCTGCGAGTAGCCCTGCAGGATGAAACACTCATTCGGCGACGACTTCAGGGTAGAGGAGATCTTGTTGATTATGTCCTGGGTGCCGGCGGCCGAGTTCTGGGAAAAGTCCGCAGGGTACACCGTGTTGTAGATCTTGCCGCCTGAGAGCTGGGACGTGATCTGGCTGTTCATAGTCTGAAAACCGGCCGATGGACCCTGTGGTTCGCCCGTTCCCCTGGTGTTGATGATGGTGTACGAGGGGCATGCATTGGAGGCTGCTCGTTTGCCTGGCATGCTGTTGACTGGTGAGGCAGTCGTGGCTGGTGCCAGCAAGGAGAGAAGAGAGAAGACAACGACAGACTGCATTGTGTGCGAAGGGAAATCTGCGGAACCAAAAAGGGGGTGGGTAAGTAAAAATCGTAGAAAAGTATGTATGGATTCTGGTGACGCTTTGAAGGGTGGTGTAGTCTCAAGGATGAATGGGATGTTTATATATTTTTCTTCTATAGACTCACTGCGTCCTCTACTTCGCAAAAGAACTGTTTCATCATCACACTTTGTAATACTACTCGCCTTCAAACCTCACCGGTTAGATGGTCTGCGCAGTGGCTGATCTAGACCGCTGCATAATTTAGACTACAGCAGTCTCACTTCCGTAGTCGATGGGACTCCTCGTACTGTTCTAATTAGTGGGAAGCATGCTAATATGGTCGGTTCTCGGCAATTACGTAGGACCACTTCTTAGAACACCGAAGGTTTTACGTACATGAGAATTCTCACTAACACTGGGATCTGCAAGACCGTCAGACCATTCAGGATGCTCACGTTCAGAAGGACAAGCAAGTATATACAGCCTTGTCCCTCCATGTCATTCATGCACATATGGACAGTTTCCAAGCAATTCTCTTAGTCTAGCAGGGGAAGCAACTAACTAAGGTTAGTGGAGACATGATCATCTATGAAACTTACTACAAAACGCATAGCGCAGTTCACCATCGTATGATGAAATTTAAGTCACTAAAATACGAAAGAGCATAGTTTCCGAGCACTAATCTTTAACTGGCTCGCAACATGCGCTCAAGAGGGTTAGTACTACGAGACAGGGCACCTAAACTTAAGTTGAAGAACTAATGTTTCATCTTGTGCACCGAGTGTATAAAACATATAAGTGACTCAGACAGAGTTATCTTGTCCAAATCAGGAAACTGTACTGCGGCATCCAATACTAGCTACCTCGTGTATAACGAAGGAAACGCTTCCATCCTAGACAAAATCTTTAGAGTATAAGTGATTGATGATATCAGGACGAGTTGAGGCTACTAAGATATCGAGCCGAATTCGTTCTACGGACTAGCAGCGTCGTGAGAAGATCAGACTTGTTATACTGCAGATTTCCGTTTCTAAACCTGATGTACAGTCACTCGCCAGCTCATGTTTCTAGGTCAGTAACTTCTTCGTAAGGGCTTATCCCAATCATATGGTAGTTTCTTGCGTGAGATAGTGATGTTATACTTTAAATATCCCCGAAAAGTATGGAAATTAGAGGGTCACAAGAGTATCTAGCTTACTCTAACTTCCAGGTTGCCGAACCATGACCCCACACTGATGAGAAGAGAAAGCATTACCTTAAAACCTAGCAAACAAAAATGCGAGGGGGAAATCTATCGCAAAGACATAACACACAGGATACAATACACAAAAATGCATAACTATAGCACCTACTCCTTGCGGAACGGATCTGTCCGCCTATTCAGGCAACATCAAAAAGATCGCTTTAGAATCCAGGCAGAGTTAAACCGTACTAGTCCATATACAGGGGACCGGTCGCCAAGTACCTAAAAATCCAAAAGATCAGCTCATGGCTTCAACGCAACTTGAAACCCAAAATCTCAGAGGCAAATCAGAAGGGAAAACAAGGATACTCACGTGGTCCGATGATCCTGCTCCAGATCGAAGCCGCCCTCGTCCATCCACCGCTCTTCCATATTCTCCCGGTGCGCCGTCTTGGGCTTCTTCTGCGCGATGCGCAGCTTCTCGAAGTACACGTAGGCGGCGTAGAAGACGGAGCTCTTGGCGCCCGCCCGTGGGCCCTTCATAGCGCGGAAGTCGGCCAGCTGCTTCGACTGGATGCTCTTGCACCGGGGCGCGTTCCACTGCGCGTACAGGTCCCGGCAGAACTGCGCCTGCGTCAGCCCGGGCGTCTTCAGGTGCGCGTTGATCTTCCTCCGGATCTCGTCGCACGTATCGTAAACCTCGACACTGTCCGTCTCCTCGCCGGGGAGGTGGATGCTGCTAATGTCCGGGAGAGAAGTTGCAGTCTTAGTCTTGGTCGCCGCGCCGGACTTGCCGCCGGCGGCGGCGGTGGTAGTACCAGGGCTAGCAGCTGCTGCCGTCGCATCCGCTTCGAATTTCTGCCGCTTCTTAACGTCAGGCATCTTAAGCTTGGCTACTTCCCGCTGCCGAAACCATGTCCACGCCTTATAGTAGGAATTGCTGCCAGACCCACCCATTGGGCCCGTCGCCCGTAGGAAATTGTTTAGCGAATTGGAAGTGACACCGATGGCCTTGACAAACTCGGTCTTGTTCATGATACCCGCGTCTAAAAGCTTATTTATGCGCCCGCGAACTACGTTACAGCTAGGAAGAGCCTCATCCTCAAATTGAACGCGGTGGACGATATGGTCCAGGTCCTGTTTGTAAGCAGCGATATCTTCCTCTAGCGACGTCTCTGCTTTGCGTTTCTTGCCCTTGGATGTGGATGTAGAAGCAGGTGCAGAGGTCGATGCGGTTGTGGTTGTCTTTCGAGACTTAGGAGCCACATTCAGTGCTGCAGGCTTGTGAAGGCTCCCGGGCATGGCAGAGATCACCTTGGTGGAAGCTATAAACTCGGCGAAGCTAGGCATTGCAGGGCCGCCTACGGCCTTCTTGCCAGTAGCTCGGACCGGCGACAGATTGGCACGATTGGTGGCATCGCCGAGAACCTTACGCTGCGACTATTACTTTAGTATGCCGTTCGATGTCTTGTGGATGTGCTGGAGTTCTTTTCCTACATTACCTGGCGGCATTATAACAGGGTTAGTCTCCACGCTGATACTTGATGATATGTACAGGATGGTGCTAATTGGGCCCCTTGATGGAGAAAGGATCTATTGAGATCGTGAAGGAAGAAACATGAGACGCGCTGGCACGCGTGACGCTAAAAGGTCTACTAAGGTTTAGGTCCCGCAACCCCTGAGCAGGTCCCATAGACTACGGCAGTCTAGACTCCACCAAGACTTCCGGCGAGTCTTCCTTCGCCGGACGCTAATTTCAAAGCACGAGCCTTTACGCGCTCCGTGCCCCGAGAGCCTGCCTGACGATGTGAAGGGCCAAAGGAGTGGTATAAGCCCGCATAACATCGACAGAACTTTGATGGTAACAAAAGAATGTCTGGATTATCGAAGGGGTGTCAATTCAAAATTTTAGATTTCGGAGCTTCAACGCGTGCACTCTAACTTTTATCTTCTCCAATAAGTGGTTATTCGCATGGCAGTAAGAAACGGCACACACACTAATACTAGCCACGCTTTGCACCAATTCAATGTCCTTCAAGCCGGATTCCTGTCAAATGTGATCGCCATCAAAGAATCAATACATCCTACTGTGTATTAATTAACCTTATGACATATATTGGTCCTGAAAGTGCTGACCATTACAGCTCCCTGTCAATATCTATAAATACTTGGTTAGAGCTCCGTGTCACTGGTGTCACTGCAATGTAGTTCGATTCGGTTGAAAAGCAGTTCTGACGATAATCATAACAAGCTGACTAAAGATCCATCGGCAGCTACAGCGTTAAACAAATAAACTATCTCCTGCCGGGCTGCTATCATGGGGTTCCAGCAACACGTTTTGCTAGCTTTTTCTTTAACTCCTAAACCTTGATACCTCCCCAATCCAACATTAGCTTCGGAATTGACCTGTAACCGAATATTTCGCAACTTGCTTCTTCAAATGAGTTGCACCTATAGAGCCGAGCGGTTGTATCATCTTATCTCTGACCCAGCTTATGAATTCGGATGAGGGCTTATCACTTGAGGGTCGGGCTCCTATAATTGTGTAACACACCTGCCCTACATCACCTGAAATATAGGGGCAGTTAAGTTGGGAGGTTCTTGATTTGCAGGTAACAATAGGCGGGTCAGCAAGGCGTTCGTTAGGGAGACTTAAAAGGGCTACCACCACTAAGCTGTTACGAACCAACAAGTGGACCAGGATTGGGCCGCGAGATGAGCCCAAGGATTGGAGAAAACGCACGAACCAACCGCTGATCACGTGATGGATCACTGGGATCACGGTGGTGATCCAAGTGAGCCGGAGCGACGGGATCACAGTGGTGATCCAAGTGAGCCACTAGCAGGAAAAAACATAGTGGTAAGGGAATGAGGTATAAAGGAAGGGGATTCCCCTATGTAACTAGTCATTCACTCACCACTATTCAACTCATGTCTATAGCCATTTCTTGGAATTAGCTATAGGAGAACATTCTCTACGAAGCAGTCAATTTTATACTATTGTCTTATTGCCCGCAATACTATACTTGACGTATACTCTGAACATAAACCTGAAGAGTATCCTTGGTTATACTTCAAGCATCTATAACCCCGATACCACGAGAGCATACATAGTGTCGGACACTATAGTACGCTTCGTAACATAAGCAAAGATAGTAGTTCACTTAGCAGTCAAGTATGAATAAGACTTCATTACAGAATCTATAATTGGCTAAAGAACGAAGTGAATAATGACAGGTTAAATAAGGGATTTGTTGATGCTATGTAGAGAGTTCAGTCAGTGTACTTTGAAAGTACAATGTACCCTGATCTTTGTGATCTAAATGATGTGTTAGATCAACTAGATCATGGTCACATGATGACACCGGAGACCTGTGTCCAAAAATGCTTCAGTCTCTCTTTCATTCTGGGCCGGTTGTGCAAGCCCTTTGATGTTTTGTTGTGACAAATACATGCTCTAGTGAGGCTCCTGGAGTACGCACGAGAAGCGACAGTCAAAATTCAGCTGTGGTAAAAGGTCGACGGTAGTTAAGGGAAAGCAACATCTACTCTTTCATTGTGCGGTACTTTTCTGACGAATCGGATGTGTTGGATTGAATTATGAATCGAGATCAGCTCCCCAGGGTCTGATATAGGTTTCCAAGTAGAAAATACAACACTATCATCAATGATTAGCTCCCTCATTCCATTTTTAGATGCTGCTTGCGTGTAAATCTTATTATTCGGTTTTCCGTGTTAAGTCTTTGATAGCTGTGATGAAAAAATCCAGACGCTCTTCTACATACCCCATTAACTCTTCTACATTAAATACTAACCAAGCGCCCAAATACGACATCTTATGAAAGGAAGATAGTACAACTATGATTTGAGCCTTTTAGCACACGTATTAGCAGACCCCTTTATGTCTCCTATCTTATTTAGTCAGCTTTTAAAATGATAGTATCAATCAGGAATATGGATAATGGCGTAGTTTTTTGGTCTCACTACTACCATAATGATAGTCGTCTCGATGAGAACGGCTATAACAGTGAATGGGATATCTCGTTAGAAAAAATGCCGCTGGCAGATACAGGCACAATGATAAGCCTTGTTGTTAAATATAAGCAATGTCATGTATATTGATTGAATTGATCGATTGATGTGCTTGTTCTTGTTTCGAGTGACCTCATCCACAATGAAATTGACTACTATATCTTAGCGCCGATAAACCGATAGACTCGTTAAACAGGTTATCTCACTTACATGCGATTGAGCTGGTAAAGGCCAACGCTGGCGGATCCCATTAAGGTTAGATGGCGGGCTACCTCTACTAGGTAATTCTTGCCGCTACGAGAGATTCAACGCGACCAATACATGGTCACTATATGGTGTCACTGACAAATTCTTCTCGAACCACCATTTTCCTCTCTTCTCAACAACAAGTAACACAACGATAATTACCTAAACCATCACCCCAACCTAGGGTCCTCTCTAACCACATCAGCTTATTGAAGGAGATATTTCATGGACCTCGACGTCTTGCGATTGCCGCAATTATCATGAGCCAAGAATACTTCCCGCCCGTATCGAAGGGCAAGGGACTCGCCCGAGACGACCGGAACGATGACGGCAGCGACAACACAGTGAATGATGCGCCACGCGAAACTAATGATCTTGGAGCAGCAAATAGAACTGGGAGACCTGTCTACGCCACTGTTGGCAGTGGCTCCACTAGCTACCATGCAACGAGACTGCAATCCTTACTCGCGAACGACTCGGGGTACGGTGGAAGCAGCATCGCTAGCGATGAACCCAGTTCATCCAAATTGCCTCTAGGCTCTCCTCGAACCGATCCAAGCCTCACTGGAGATATGGTGCTGCCGCGTCAGTCGACCGGAAGTATGGAGACCACCACCATTTCGCAGTTATGGTACAATCAACAGCGAGTTGCTCTGGGACGCTCCATCAACAGAGTTATTGATCTTCTCCAGGGCCTCCAGGAGATGAATGCTACTTGGCCTGCCCATTACCCCTCCGTTCAACGCACCGAAATCAGTGCATCCGAAAGATCTGCTCCGGGTCCGGGCTTACACCGTACATTCTCCGCCGCCGCCGAACCTACACATCCACCATGGTCTTTACGACGGTCCATGACCACAGTCTCCAACAACGACTCCGCCGAGTCCAGTAAGGACGCCGAGAACAAGACTGCACCGGAAGTTCCACGATTAATTTCACCTCAGATTGCACAGGAATTTTCAATTCTCAAGCTCGATCTAAAGCTAGGGGCTCTAAACCAGTCTGAGCTCGTCCACTCGCTGGAAAAGGGCTCTGTTGCGTCATTACTTGACGGCAAGATACGCACTAGCATCAAGCATTTGGTGTCACTACGAACACGAATTGATGATACCTCTAGCAAGGTTCTAGTTACTGGAGACTTGAATGCCGGCAAATCGACCTTCTGCAATGCCCTACTACGACGCAAGGTGCTACCCGAAGACCAACAACCCTGTACAAGTATTTTCTGCGAAGTTTTAGATGCACGGGAAAATGGAGGCCTAGAGGAGGTTCACGCGGTACACAAAGACGCTATCTATAACCGACACGACGAATCAACCTATGATGTATTCCCCTTTTCCGAGCTCAAGCAGATCGTGCTTGATAACTCGACCTACGTGCAATGCAAGGTTTATGTCAAGGATATTCGTACCGTTGACGAGTCACTGCTTAACAACGGTGTAGTAGACATTGCCCTGATTGACGCACCCGGCCTCAACGCGGACACAACCAAAACTACCGCCATATTTGCTCGACAAGAAGAGATCGACGTTGTTGTTTTCGTTGTTTCTGCCGCCAATCACTTTACACAGTCGGCCAAGGAATTCATTTGGGCCGCCGCAGCAGAGAAGGCTTACATATTCATGGTTGTCAATGGTTTCGATATGATTCGAGATAAAGAACGCTGCCAGAAGATGATTTTAGACCAAGTCTATGGCCTAAGTCCTCATACGTACAAAGAGTCCACGGAACTGTTACATTTCGTTTCGAGCAATGCCATTCCAATGGCGCCCTCGCCACCGGGTGGTCCTGATGAGGGAGGCAGTGGCAGCTCTAGTGGCGGAGGCGGAGGAGACGAGCCAGGCGGTGACCCCAAAGGCAAGGAGAAGGAGAAGGTCCAAGACTTCAAGAGATTGGAGCATTCTCTGAGACAATTTGTTCTGGGGAAACGTGCTCGTTCTAAACTCGCCCCCGCCAAGACTTATCTCATAAACATCCTGAACGATGTTTTTGTCCTCGCCAACGTTAACGTAGACGTCGCGCGGTCTGAACTTGAGCGTGTAACCAAGGATTTAGAAGAGATTGAGCCACAACTAGAAATCTCTAAGAAGAATAAGGCAGAAGTAAGCGACGAGATTGACCAAACTATTGAGGTCACTTGCAAGGATATTTATGATCACACACGAAATACCCTCAACATGGCAATTTCTCACGTGGGTGACAGCACTCTGGGGGTGCCATACCCAGGCCTATTCGGCGTATTCGATTTTGCGGAAGACCTCAAGAGAGCCATGCTGGACGAAATTTCATCTGCTGTTACAAATTGTGAAGAGCATGCCCGTTCTAAGACAGTCAGCGGGGTTAATGCTATTAAGCAACTCGGTATCCTTCATCTTGGCAATGAATACCACGACCTGAGTTTCCGATCTGATGTGATGTTTCGAAGGCGACGAGATGCCTTAGCAAAGGAGATCAGCCTGCCTACGGAATTAGTGGATCTTGTCGATTGGTCTACCCTCATGCAGCGCCAAGAGAAGGTGGCCGGTACTGGTATGGCCTTGACTTTGGCGACTGCTGTGGGCGGTCGATTAATGTACGGGTTTGGCTGGGTAGACCATGCACTAAGTGCTGCAAAGGTCATTGGAAACGAAAACCTCAGGAAACTAATTCTCCCAGTAGTGGCCCTTGCAGGTAAGAAGTTCCATACGCCAAAACTAAGTAGTGCTTCACGGGTTCGCTAATTATGTATATTGCAGCTGTGTCTGCCGCGGCATACGTACTCCAGCAGATTCCACAGTCCCTACCTCACCGCTTGTCCGCCAAGCTCTCGGCCCAGCTCGATTCCATGGACTACGTGCATTCAAACAGCACACGTATAGCCAGCTCCGCACGTAAAGTGTTACGGTTCCCAGCCGACAACCTCCGCGTTGGCTTGGCACGTTCAGTTGAACAGCTCGGCACACGTAGAGACGAGACTCTGAAGACGCGCACCGAAAGCGAGGTCGCCTTTAAGTACTTCAGCAACCTTGTCCGCAACAGCGCGCACCAGCGGACGATTGTCGCCGACATGGACCTCGACGCTCATCCTCAAGCACCCGTAGTATGAATACCTATATCCGGAACGATTAATTGTTGAAATGAGGCATGCAGGCAGTCAAGCATTGGGCGGCGTTTGGTACAAAATATTGTCATGTTATAACTCGTATAATACCACTCTGTTCAGTCTTTCTTTCCTTTTCTTTTCCCCTTAACTTACTTTGTCGGCGTCATCAGAAATTCAAAGGCGTTCTGGACCCCCTGTGTAAATATTTGGGAACCGGGACAATGCACATTTTGGGGTGAGGGCAATAGAGGATCCGATGCTAATAGGCGAGTTCGTATCTTTTGTAGAACAAGGCGGGTTTTTATCTACCTACCTGCCGCCCACTCCGAGCTCAGCTTGCCTTGAATGTTTCTTTAATCTTATTTCTCTTAATGTTAACCGTTACCACAACTTGAGTTTTAATCTGATTCGTCGGATTGCGCAGCATGGCCACGTGGAATTGTGAACAGGTTAACTTCAGCTGCAACAGTTACGAAAATGCAAGTTCATCAAACCAAAGATGAGTTTATTGGCCAAAGAGCTTTCCAGATTTACTGCCGATCGAGTTTGCCAGGTATATCAACTACATACCATCGCTGGATTTTAGGGACATACCCAACTATAAGTATCTTCGTAACCTTTTTCGTAGTTGTTTTAAATCTAAGGGATTCAAGTATGACAATGCCTGCGACTGGACTATCAAAAGGTTCGACAAGTTATACGGCAGGGTTAGCCAACTAGCATTTTAACCGCTAAAGCGTTCCGCAAATACGCCCGTAACACTGTAGACTGGGGAACGAATAAGCGGCTGGGCAATAATCAGGACTCCCTAGACGCTCATCTTGAAGACGGTAGGAAGCGAGCTTCGGACGGGGCGAGGTCTCGCTGATTACTATCTGATAGTTTCACTCTCACTAGAATAAGAAGCGTAGATCGCCATCATTAAGCAGGAACAGCTGCAGATTTAATAGCATACAAGGACTAGGCGGATACGGCAGAGGAGCAGCAGTATTGGAAGTGGTCTAAAATATACTAATAATGGTTCTATCAGTATGCAGACGGGATCGACATTTGGGCAGAAGAGGAAGGGCAGTTATCATGAGAGCACGAGCGAATAAATAGGCAGGCAGGTCTCTTACATATTACGTCTACTATCTCTTACCTTCATAGCTTCCTAGGGAGTCATTATACATCGATCAGGGCTCTGTTGCCGATCGACATTCTCGGTACTAAATCATTCTACGACATAACTACCATAAAAATAAGCCCTACATATGATAGGTGTCTCGCCGCTCAATCACGCTTTGAAGTGAGAGATACAGTACATTGTGACGTGATTGATATTCCAAATAGGTCTAGATAAGACAATTCTACTTAAAGACTATTACCTGATTTGTTCAGTCGGCTTGGTGCCTAGGCTAGCTGATCTGCTTCTTTGGAAGAGCTTCAATATTCCGGTCAGATACCAGCGAATCAGTGAATGTAAACCAAGGCATGACTCCACCACCACCCTTCCAAATACACTCTACGACGGACAAGTTAGCCCGAGAGCCCATGTCAGATAGACCGCCGGCCTAGCTGTTTGCAATCTTTGTTGCCGGCCTAGGTAACCACTTTCATACTGAAAGAAAAATACCCCGAAGGAAACACCGAATGGAATAATTGTCTATGTGTACGCTGAACAAGATGACCAAGGAACACAGCTACCGAGTATAGATATACCCTACCGACAAAATCGATTGTGACAAAAGGATCTACAAGATGTATGCCTGTATGCTTGTATTAATCACTAGACTAATCGCTGAATAAAATTTGCCTTGTAATCTTTACCTTTTCAAGAATAGCAAATTGTTTTCTTTTGTCTCTACTCTTCAAATCTAGTTATAGTGAAATGTGTTTGCTGAAAGCGGAACGTTGTTGGAGCAAAAGGGATTCCTTAGTTGCCATACAGCTACTACGCTGTGCACTCTAAGAAGCGTAGACTCGTGGATTTTAAAATTGACCATCAAAACTTTCCTGAATGTTCGGCTACGAAGGTTGGCGAGTGAAGCTCTTCACCCTATGACTCAAGCTAAATGGCTGGACCAACTTCATGTTCCGCATCCGATCTTCGATCTTCTACAGTTGAACTTTGAATAGTAGCGAGGTAAGAGATATTGACTTAACGGAGACGAAAAGGGATTAAAACGATACCCGGGAGTACAGAACGCTAAGTGTACAGACAGTCTATCACTCAAGAATGTATTATTCAAGGTACAAATTCTCAAATCCAAATCACCCTCATGCTATGGTGCTCATTAATTCGTCTATTGTGCTGACACATAAAACCTTTGTACATCCAATACACATGATATTCACATCTTACAACTCTTTCTTCCCCGAAGTCGCCTTCCTCTTTTCTGAGCCAGGGGGGGCCTTGAGCCCTGCAAACACCAACACTGATACAGCTAGCAGACCAACAGAGCCCATAGTATAGGCACGCTCTCTTCCAGCCCACCAGTACACACTTGTGAACAAGACGGGGCCTAGGCCCCGTCCTAACTGACCCCAACTCCTAAGTATTCCCAGCTTACCGCCACGCTCATCCGCATGTGCCTCGAAGCTAGCCAGGGTGTTCAAGCCGCTGACGACCGTTGCGGACGTCGTTGCCAAACATGTAGCGGCTAGATACAGGGAACCGACGGTAGAGGTGCGTGAGAGAATGGCGAATGCAACCAAACATGCGCCGACACCTATACGCACTGTGAGGAGTGGCGGTAGGCGACGTGTGACACCCCCTTGCAAGAGTGATGCCACCAGACCAATATAGCCAAGTAGACGGCCGTTATTTGCAGACGTGTACTGAAAAAGTTCATATGTCATGAACGGGAGAGAGAACTCCATTCCAGAGAAGAAGAGCAGGAACACGAAGTGCACCGTGTTAAGCAGCGTATGCGAATTTGTGCGTGTTACCGCTAGCGGTTTAGTGATCTTATTGTCTACCGTTGCTGCCTCTGTTTTCATGGGGAGCGTTTCCGGGAGGGTAAAGTACAAATAGACCGTCTCGGTAACAATGAGCGATAGTGAGACGGCAGCAGCGGTTGCGAAGGGGTTTGTTGCCACTGTCGCAATGGTGCTGAGGTATGCGCCGAGGGCGGGACCGAATGTGAATGCAATAGAGAAGCATGCGCCAATGAGAGCCATGGTTGCGCCGCGGCTGTTTTCGTCCGATATATCCGTTGCAATGGCCGTAGCCAGCTGCACGTTACCCTCGGACAATCCACCGACGATACGCGATGCCAGGAAAGTCCGGAAATCTACCGCCATCACCCAGAGAAGAACAGATAGTATGTTCCCAGCCATACTGGCGAGGAGTGCAGTTCGCCGGCCATACTTATCCGAAAGGTGTCCAATGATGGGAGACGCAATGGCTTGCAGAAGGGAGAATAGACTGCCGAGGGCACCACCCAATAACACAATGTCATATCTCGAGTCAATCGGTCGGGAAAACGAGGACTTGTATGTATTCAAGGCGCCAAGTATACGAGCAAGAATAGTTGTCTGCGAGTCGGGGCCGACTTCGCTGTTTCGGTAAAACTCGAGGAGCTTGGGGAATAACGGTAGAATAAAAGTGAAGGAGATCTGCGAAACGGAGAGATGTCGCGTTAGCTTGCAGGCTTCTTTCAGGCTTCTTTCGGGGTAATTCGAAGATGTAACCTACCAGATCCAGTAACAGAGACACAAATATGACCTTGAGCACCTTCTTCCGTGTCGCAGCATCTACGGCAGCCATAGTGAGCGAGCGAGGCAATGAGCGAGTCTTTGTCCGAGGGTCTTTTGTTCAGCAGTAGCCACGAGAGTAGTGAAGTGTTGGGCGCGGGACCAGCCGGTACTCGGCACCTCAAGTATCTCAGGGTCGGGAGGAAAAGAATGTACACAAAGAGAGGCCGTGTCGTAAGCCAGTCTTGTCGGAAGTTCAAACAGGCCAATTAACAAGAACACGTTTCAAACTTCAAAGAAAAAAGAAACCCAAAGTCGATATCGATATCGCCATGCATTCGGGACAGCTCTCCTCAACTGCAAGTTTATCTCAAGGTGACGTGATACTATCAGGCCAGCTCTCTATTCACGGTTCAAGGGAGGGATGGATGTGCAGGGATCATCATCAGCCGGCCCTTGTAATGCTGAACGGTCTGGATTCCGAAATTATTGAAAGAAGGCCCGCATTACGTTCAAGCCCCAGTCGCATTACAACAGCCGCAACAGCCTCAGCTCCCTCTACACTACCGGTAGGTACCAGCGCCAAGCAGACCCATGCCACTCCCCATGCCACTCCCCCATGCCACTCGTCGAAACTTCGGATACGCTACACTCGTCGAAACTTCGGATGCGCTACACTCGTCGAAACTTCGGATGCGCTAGACTAAGCGCCACACTTAGGCCTAGTCTGTGCAAACGAAAATGTCTTGTGCTTCATATAATTAGCTGCATATAATACGAGGTCTTTGACCGCTAACAGTGTTGCGTTTACCGGTAATAAGCTAATGTCCATTCCCGCTCCCCGTGCGGCTGTATGTATGTCGTCACCCTCAACCGCAGCAGCACGTATATATACTTATAGTCCGAAATACGTGCACCGGTGCGATTCTCGCGTTTGTCTGTTCGATAAACAGCTGTCAACCGCACCCTGGCATGGTAATGCTCAAGTCTATTAAGATTGATAGTGAGATATTCCGCTCATGCTCCGTAATTTGAAATATTAAGGGGCCAGTCGTCCGTCGGGACAACCAACTCAACTGGTTCCCCATTTACTAGCAAGGTGACGAGCAAAAAAAGATTGTCACACTCAGCTGGGCTTTTAGGGTGAAAGTGCAACAATTTTCTATTTTCTCGCTCACCACCTTGATTAGGTTGCTGATAGGCTGGTTCGTACAACTGGCCAAACTCATGGCTGAAAAAAGCGAGTCGCTGATTGGCCAGTCTAGACAAGCGTATAGAACTTATAAGACTATCCACGTGGTCTCCATACGAATTTAATATTCATCTCTAACACGATCTCATCTGGAGGCGGATTTGAAGATAATAGGCAAGGCGAATTGATTTGCCTATCAGTGCAGAATACTCAAATATCATCATCATTTTTACCATATTGAAAGGTTAACATGGAACAAACAGGATTCAATTACATAAGGCCGTCTATACAGGTACCAGGAGAATTAGTTATGCAGAGAAGTGGAGAGAGCGCATAATCTCAAGGACTAATAAGAATAAGTTCCGTTCTGTTCGACAGGTGGTAGCTTGCCGGATCTCCGGCAGTTGGCACGTTCACCTGCCCAAAACAGCGTCAACCCCAGAGCCGGGAGGACTTGTTGGACCGAAACCGAACGGCATCTCTTCCGAAACTGGAGTTGTGTCTGCCTACCCAGTCTCAAGCGCGATCGGTATTTTCCCTGTGATCAGACAACTCACTGCTGCCCAAAGGTGCTGGTCATTGTGATTAAATAGAGCTGAGAGATATTTCAACGTTTCGTTTGGCTGATTGACAGAGACAACACTTAACTATAGACATTTTCATAACTCAGTTCGCTTAAGACAATAGAAGCTTTAAAGTATGACTAGACAAGCTTCTCGAACCAAGTAACCCTAGTAGATCTTATCAGGAGTGGACTTTAACAAAGCCAAGAAATCGCTAAGCTTCTATCCTGCATGTGTTGGGTGTGACCCCCCTATCCAACACAGATGATGTAACATGATACAAGCGTGACCAATATCTCCTTTCCTGTCAGCGATGCCAAATCGTCAGTGAATGACAGAAACGTCAATTATTACTGGCTACAAAAGATCCATAAAAGATCGGAGCCGTGGGCGGATAAGCAGAGCTGAGGACGGGTGCCGCGGCGGACCGATTCCATCTTTCAGTGCTGTGTAGTTTTTGATGGCTGCCTAGTCTGCACGGCACTTCTTCCGCTTGCGATGAGGTCTTATTGAAATTGCAAGGACTCTTACTTGCTTTCAACTAGCCTAGGGCGTCAACCCGAAATACGTCTGCACAGCCTCAAACGTGTGTCTATAGACAAGGCGGTTAAGGGCCAAAGATTACAAATTAGCACATACATCATCGACGCTGCATGGGCGGATCCAGACCAACTGCGACGCCCCGTTGTTGACGCGGCCTAAGTTCTCTTTGATCGTACATGGAGATATCGACTCTTATTCCGGGTCCGTATGCAAAGAAAAATATAACCC
Organism: Xylariaceae sp. FL1651; assembly: GCA_025201745.1. Classification (NCBI taxonomy): domain Eukaryota; kingdom Fungi; phylum Ascomycota; class Sordariomycetes; order Xylariales; family Xylariaceae; species Xylariaceae sp. FL1651. The sequence goes on along the minus strand of MU624256.1, from coordinate 104,787 downwards.
GTCTTACAGATCGATCTGAAGTGGGTTGAAGGATTCGAGTATAAAATGTCCCGATAGCCCGTCGTAGTATCAGCCTCGTAGTTTCTAAGAACACCATCCAACTCCAGACTAACAACAGACTCTCGATCAGCCAAGATGAAATTCAGTACTCTCTTGCTTCCCGCGGCGGCCATTGGCTTGGCTTGCGCAAAATCAGCCTGCCCGTATTCGACTTTCGAACCTGAGAAGCCAACCGATAGTATGTTACCCGGGCATTATATTCGATAGTTTTGGCTATGAGAGAGAAATCCTAACGTGTCTCCCTAGCTCGCGGTGTCTGCCCTATGCTTAACACTCTCGCAAACCACGGCTTTTTGCCTCGCAACGGTAGGGATATCACGGAAAACCAAACCGTGACAGCTTTGAACCAAGCTTTGAACTTGAAGAACGACTTTGGCGAGTTCCTTTGGAATGCGGCTCGTTTATCAAATCCGGCGCCTAACGCCACGACTTTCAATCTCGATCATCTTAACCGCCATAATCTTTTCGAGCACGACGGAAGTTTAAGGTCGGTTGGTCCGCTTATGTCTCCTTGAGCCTCATAGAGATTATAGACCTTTGACTGATATCAACCGTCTTATAGCCGACAAGATGCTTATTTTGGCGATTGGAGCCGATTTAATGCAACTGTCTTCAACTGGACGAAGGCATACTGGCCTGGGGACACGCTCGATGTCCAAATTGTGGCCGCCGCCCGCGCATCGCGACACATGCGCTCGAATCTGACGAATCCGGAGTATTCGCTGTCAGACCTTGGATCCGGCTTCAGCCTGGGCGAGAACTCTGCTCTGCTCTCAATCATGGGCGACAAGACCGCGCAAACGGTTCCTAAGAAGTTTATTGAGTATTTGTTTGGTAAGCATATATATTACTCATGGCCCTCAGCCCAAGCAAAGCAAAACAAAATTTCTGGGCGTACAGTGTCGAGCTAATACGTTTCTTGGATCAAATAGAGAATGAACGCCTACCATGTTCCCTAGGCTGGAGTAAACCAGAAGAGCCTATTACTATAGACGACCTTGCCAGGACCCTAAACGCTATCATAGATGCGACCTTGTTTCCGCCTCTGCCCCCACCTGATAACAGCTTTGACATCTTCAATATGAAGCGCAAGCGCTGGAACTTGCATGTCGGCTACTACTAAGCAGGAGTCGCTCCACAGAATTGCTGGCCAAGTAACACAAGGGCGACAGACATCTGGCTGCGGTAAATCGTACATCGCATAGTCAAATATTTGTCTTCCAGTAGCCAGACAGTGTTCGCGGACAGCAAAAACAAGCAATTGGGTACTCGAAATATCTCTGCGGCAACTGCTTCCCAAATAAGGGTTTTGCCCACTGGTCTGGAAAGCTATTTGGATTGGGCAATTATCTATTTCGGGTCTGCCCTTTGTGGGATTATTTTGTACTTTAATAACTAGAAAATCAATTGATGGACTTTGCGAAATTATTGTGCTAGTTGCGGTTTTTACAGCCCTACTGTCATCCTAAAGTGAGTGTATTGACCGTGACGGCCCTTCTGTTCACTCCAACCAATTAGCCCTGGCAGGATGCATCAACACGGGTCCCCTGCTTCTTTGGGCTAGAGAAAAACTGTGCTGGTCGTTTCTACAGGTCTTGCGAAGGGGATGAACTACTTATCCCTATCAAAAAGACTACCGAGGAAACCGGGTAAATGAATGCAGTCACCTTGACCTCACAGATTATAAGTCCATTTCTTTTAGTTTTTACAAGCTACCCAACACCTATTACAAAGGAGAATAGTAATACGAAAATGGGTATCAGATTAACTCGCCAACATAACGAAACCATTATAAAAACACCAAAAAAACTGCTCATGCACAATTATAGAGGTGGCATCCCACCATATATATACCCATGCTCAGCTTATCCCAAATGAAAACAGCAAACCCACTTCAATTCCAACAAGGGGGCCACCTCTTGGGGCTATTATGCGAGCTAATATGGCGTATCCAAGAAACGCTTGTGTCATCCAAGGTTTAATTATTACATCCATCCTCTCCACATCAATCAGACCCTAATATGCCGGGCCAACATACTGGTGCTGCGCATTTTGCCCGTACGCCGCAGGCATCGGCGCATTCACGAAAGGCTGCTGCGGGCCAGGGGGCGCATTGCCCATGTACGGCGGCGGCGGCGCCATACCGGGGCCCGGACTTGGGCTCGGGCCAAACGAGTCCATGGGGATAGCATTGTGCTGCACGAAGGGCTGGTGCGACTGGATGACCGGCGGCGGGTTATATCCGAGCGGCTCGAACTTGCCGGCCGGCTGTCCGTACGGCGCGTACGCCGTGTTCTGGTTAGCCGGGACGCCGTACCAGGCGGGCGCATTGGGACCCGCAGGTGGTGGTGCGGCAGCGGTGGGAGCCGGAGCATAGGAGGCCGGAGCAGCAGCAGCAGCAGCAGGAGGAGGAGGAGGAGCTTGTCCGCCCTCGACCTTCTCGTAGGTCCCGCCGCTGGCCGCGCCGGCGCTTTTGCGGCTCGCGCCGCCGCAGCAGCCGCATTTCTTGAAGAGCCAGATCCAGAACCAGAGGCCTGTCGCCACGCAGAAGGCCTTCCAGACGGCGTGGCCGGCGCGGAAGGGCTGGCCATTCTTTTTGCGGCGATTTTCTGTGTTGAGGAAATTGTCAGTAACGCAGGAAAATATTGGTAATTAACAGTCAATATATGCCTGAGATTTTTCCTTGCGGCGCCATAATCCAGCTTTGCAGGCCCATTGAGGATTGAAGAAACTCACCTCGAACACAGTAGAAGATTAGTGATGAGAAGAATAGTAGCAGCACAATGCCCAGGTAGACGAGGATAGCGATAGCCCACCACGGAAGCCCACTGTCGTCGTCACCGTCGTCGCCATCGTAGTCGTCGTCATCGTAGTCGTCGTAGTTGTCATGGTATGAATTGCTGCTACTACCGCGGTGGCTACCATAATTCGACGACTTGTGAACGCTGTGGTAAGTACGCGCTACCAACTGGCGAGCCGCGAATTGGAGGATTGGACTCATAGCCGCGCAGGTCGGTCTGATGCTTCCGCGGTGCAATTTTTGGGGTCTCTTCTCGTCGCTATCAGGTTTGACTCAATTTCCAGTAACGCAGTTCTCCCTATGGGCCTGAGAGACAGCGTGACGAAAAGGACATTAAGAGTGATCAAAGAAGGAAGACGAGGCCGCCGTCGCGACCGACAGACGTCTGCCAATAAGTATGTGTGCCTCGCGTGCATCCCGATTATGATGTGTATGCCTCCTTGGCGCAGCGGTGTTCAGCTGGCTCCCGATTCTCGGGCCTGGGCACATCTGCTAGTCTGCCTAGAAGCACCTTGGCGCACGCCAGAATGGAGTCGCGACTTTCAGCTCCCTAGACCGGAGCTAATCAGGCGAGACTACCTATGCCCTGTTAACTTTAGTTGACTTACTCCGGACGGTTGCTGTACTATAGCCCGCTTTGCGGCGTAGTTTGTAAGTCTTATCAGAAGCAAGTCGAACTGAGGCTTTCGCTGCACGAATGGATGGTGTTTGGTAGGTCAAAGGCAACCCAGCCCTTTGTAAAGTCTCAGGTATTTCTCAGCCTACCATCTCGACCTGGAGAGCACAAGTCATGTTCTCGATCTAGCATTGATACCCCATCATAACATGATCTGTTCTAGTAGCTTTATCACATTGACTGAAACCTCAAAGCTCGCTTCAAGCTAGCTTAATCTTATAATTATTTGCTGAGCGCTGCACCTGTACAATCCCGCTGATTAATAAACCGACTGACTGAAGACCGAAAACTCACTAATCTAGTAGCTCAAGATGCGCACGGCGAACCAATAGGTGGGCGATCAAATACCACAGATTACTTAGTAGAAGAGCTTGTCTTCTATTTAAAAAGTGGCAAAGTACATAGTTGTGGAGGAAGCTAATTGCTACAATATTGGCCTTGCAGTAGGCTGAACGACAGTGCTGGTGCGGGGCGCTCAACGCGCAATGCTAATTATAGAACATCGCTTGATTATTTGACTGGTTTCGGCTACGAAGAGTTAGAGTGGTAGTATCTTCAACTCTGCTGTTTGGACACTCCTCCGCTGAAGGGAGACGACAAAGTGACAGCTACCATATATGATGTTACATGTCTCTTAGTAACTTTAAAGCTATCTTGCTCGTTCTCTCTTTTGCCACTGAAGTTCTGCAATTAAAGCCTCGCGATCTAAGTTTGCAGTAACCAAAGGGTACGTTTCGTTCCCGCTCGACGACGAAAAGCTGAATAAAGCCAAAAGTAATCCGTGTACTTTAGACAGCACACAAATCTTGAGAGGGGCGTTGCGCGATGACCAATCACGTTGTCGCCATTTAATAATAAGTTGGATAGGAAGAGAAAAAAGCAATTTATACGCCTCTATTCGATTATTGGTCTCAGGTGGTTATCCCGTAGACTTGGGTTCAGGTTCATTCCGAGCACATCCGGGGAGTTTAACATAATATCTCACTTAAGCTGGCATGTTCTTTAACTAAAGAATGATAGATGAAGGCGGAGACACTAGCTCTGAAAATCCGAGTAATTTAGATCACATCACTCCGGCTCCCCTTGACACTCTCCCAAAGTCCTTCTACGAGAGGCAATACTTTGCCCGACAGTGGCCCCTTTCGTACAAAAGCCACACTTTCGACAACCTGCTCAGTTTTGCTTGCGCCCAGAAGGACGCTGTCGTCATCCGTTAGAACCGAATGATAGAATATCCAGCGTACGGCAACTTCTAACGGCGACAGGCCGTGAGCTCTAGTCTCTGCATCGAACTTCTTGACGGCACTGAGCACGTCTTCACTCCCGTACATTGTTTGGAAATGCTGTCCGAGGGGATTATCATCTGCCATTCGTGTCCCGGCACTTTGTCCGTTTACGAACTTCCCGTTTAAGAAACCGGTGGCCAACGCCCTTGGGATCAAAATACTCTTGTCAATGAATCGTCCCAGAGAACCTTATCTTCATTGAGAAATATGAAGGCCAAGACAGAGAGGGGGCATAGCTCACCAAAATGCGACGAATTTCACTTTGTGAGCCCGCAAGATCGGCAAAAGCCTTGTCTCCATGCCACGGGAAATCACGTTATAGGTGCCTTGGTAGCAGCTTGGTTTCGGCCACCCATTCTCTTCGCATAGCTGCAGCATCCTCTCCAGAACAGGAGGTGGCACATTGGATACTCCCCACTGCAAAGAAAATGGTCCTCAGCGAAACGTAATACATGCGATATAGATATAGCTAGTGATATTAAAGGCTGGGACTTACAGCATTACAATGTCCCACAGCTATTTGCTTCGCAAAGCCTTGGATCTGTTCTTCAAGTGCTGTGGAAGGATCTGCACGATGTATGTAAAGCACGTTCACCTACCCGCTGTATAAGTGCTTACGAAGACATGGAAGAACATGGGCAGACGATGAAAACCCCTGCAAGCAGTAAACTTACACCCTCAGGCCGCTGTAGACGCTGTAGGCTTGCATCGATAGATTTTGCGATGGCGTCGCTCGTCAGGTCACCACTCCCATCTGTCTGTGTGTCTGTGAAGACCTTCGTGTCGACGATAAAGTCGCGGCTGAGCTCTCTCGCTTCTCCAATGAGTTGTTCTGACCGCCCCGGACTCAGAGGCGGATAGCGAGCACCCGTGTCAAGACGGGAGACGCCGAGTTGTTGAAGCGTTTTCAGAAGACTCTTGACGGAGTCTGCGTCCTGAAATGCCGTTTTGTCCATACCGAACCCAGCGGTTCCAAATACGATTTCGGGCGCCATTGAGCCGGACGAATTCTAGTTAGCGAGCGTAGTATCGAAGGTATTTCTAGCGAGGTGAGATATTCGATACGTCTAGCATAGCGATGAAGAACGAAAGATAAGAAACAGAAGCCAAAAGCTGCGCGGACTGTACGTATTCGCTACTTATCAGGAGAATCTAAATTGCCGTATTTGTAAGCTCTCAAGTATCTGAATTACATATAATATACTATGTTTGTGCGTCCTGCTTGCCATGATGCTATACTAACAACGGACGGTCGCAACGGAGGGTCATCCCTACTATCATTGGATCCTCGTGCCAGGGGGTTATGTGGCTTGCTTGCTGTCAAAATTCTAGTGGGGCTTCTCGCCATTACTGATGTGTAAGTCTGCATGAGCATGCAACAGGCGACCTACAGTTTTTGAACAGTTTTTGATGCTTCTTTATTTCCTGTCTATTTCTCTATAGTAAAAAATGGTTAAGTATAGATACAGAGTCCTAGATGGCATCATGTTATATAGGGTAACCTTAAGTTCAGGGGTACTATGTAAGGGGTGAATAAGATTCGTATTGACTAAGGTAACCAACCAACCCTTTCGGAGCTATACCGCACGTTTATTCGCCAAGGTCGTTTTCCCTTGCCGCAAATCGAGTCCGCAGTTTTTCATGTGGCAGTTAAAAGCACTGACTCTGTACGCAACTCAACTCATTCCTCTCTAGTTCATTTTATCTATCCCGTATATACTAACCTTCTCGTAGCTTAACGCTGTCCACGCAATCTTGCCATCTCAATACCTTCATGTAGCAACATTCAATAGCAGCAATGACCACCATGCCGCTTCCGACACCGATCCAAACACCGTTCAGCCCTAGGCCGGAGGGGCCGAGTTCCAACCATATTGCAAGCGGAACGGCGGCGCAGTAGTTCACCACCGTCACGATCCACGCAGCAACAGACTGGCGCCCCAGACCGCGGAGCATGCCGTTGGTGAAGCAGATGAATGCATCTATAACCTGGAATACACTAACGGCCAGCATAGTCTTAGCAGCCAGAGCGCAGACGGTAGGATCGTCCGAGAAGAACTGGGGTAGATAGTGCCTTGAGCAGAAGATTACTAGTCCGTCAAAACATCCGATCAGCGCAAAAGCACACCCATACAAGATAGCGGCCCGACGAGCTGTTGGTAGCAGTCCAGCGCCGATCAGGTGGCCAATCCGAGTGCTTATGCCGACGCTGACAGAGAATGGGATATGCCACGATACTACCGAGATGGTCGTCAGGACCGTTTGAGCTGCTAAATGATTCGTACTCAAGTACGACGTGCTGAAAGCCACTATCTCGAACGCAGCCCATTCCGCTAGATTAACAGCTGAGCCCGCAACAGAGAGCTTGAGCATTGGTCCCCATTTAGAAATGGACAAAGCGGCGCGCGAGAATCCACCCCAGCACTGATGAGACCACCGCCCAGCCGGAGTCACGATATACAGCAGCAACAGCGTGGGCCGCAAGTTATTAGTGAGAGCGGTACCCAAAGCCGCGCCCGCGAGCCCCATCCCGAACTTGAAGGCAAAGAGCCAGCTAAGGAAGGCATTGGTCGGGGTGCAGATGACAAGGATCAGCATGGCGGCTTTGAAATTCCCTTGGGCCTGAAGAAAGCGCTTCAGGGCCTCGAATGACGCATATCCAGGCATCCCAATAATGCTGACGCGCAGGAACGTGCCGGCCATGACGGCTAGATGCTGTTGTTTCAAGAACAGTGGAAGAATCCACGGTGAGGCGGCCCAGAGAGCACCAATGGGGACGGCTGCGAACGCCATGAAGATCAGCATGCGCTGGACGTGCAGGCCCACGCCCGTGAGGTTGCCGGAGCCGTACGCCTGGGCGCACAGCGTGTCGAGAGCTGTGGCCATGCCCTCGAAGGCAGCGAACCCAATGATATTCATGGTCGTCATGCCCACGCTGGCGGCGGCCAGATCGTCGGCGCTCAGGTGCCCGGCGATGAAGGTCACGATGATGCACCATGAGTATTGCAGCAGGTATGTGGCGATCAGAGGCGCCGAATACCGCAGGAGCAGCCATAGCTCTGACCACCAGTCATCTTTCGTCGGAGAGACGAGAGCTTGCGATGATGAATCAGACAGAAGCGGTGTGGACTCCGAGGGCGGAAGGCGCTCGCCCGTCTCATTATACGCCTCGCCTAACGTCATGAAGCCGTAGATGTGGTTCGTGATGAATCCTGTTTATTAGATAATTGCAGTCTCACTTTATTTTCTGGGTCAGGGGTTGTCTTAGAACAGGAAGGATCCTGAGCTGGTGAAGGTTGGGTGAGCAGATCGACGGGGCGTGAGTAAAAATTATTAGTATAGGTCTGATTGGCGGCGCCAAAACCGCCTTATAGCCCCACTAACACGGGAGTTTGCCACATTCGGGGTCAGAAGAAACAGAACGGCATAGTCCGGAATGCTAATTAATACTTTAATCTAGAAGCGGAAACTCCCTTTACCATGTAGACTAACACCTATTCCCATTGCATTCGAGTAGTAGCAACTAGAATAGTATCAGAGGTTCGATGAAAATTAACATCTTCAAAACGATGCCTTAAAACTAAATCAACTATTAATTTTCGTCGACCTTTTCCTCTCACCCTACCAATTCCTTCGTATCCTGAGACATAGTAACATCTTGGTTAGGTGCTTTAAGGAGTGGTGTTCTGTTAGTCTCGGGTTAAGTCACGGCTTGTGACTCAGAATCACATCTTCGCACACAGTAGGCACTTACACAACTCCAATATTAAGAAATACTTTTGACGCAGGCTGACTTAGAAACTTAATACAAGGCAAGCTAGTAATTGAGCGCCCTCTGTCCGGCCAACCCCGAGTCAGCGCTAAGACATGCCCGAGGCCGGATGCCACCGCTGTAGAGACCGCTATACTTTGTCGCCTATATCCTCAGAGTTGGGACGCGTTGAAACTTTGACCTTGGGCATCGTTTTAGGCGGCGTCGATATCGCCCATTAGGTAACTATCGCCCCTGTGTAAGCCGTAAGCTCCGAGACAGTATATGTTAGGTCATTCCTGTCGACTTTCTTACAACTACAAGGCGCTGCTTATTACTAAATGTGCCAGATGACTATAGCGTGGCTAGCCCGGCCGGTTCTAGTCAAATCCTGCGTCTTCGTAAAGCCTGGCTCAATGACAACCACTTAAACACACACAGCACTATTTCCCCTGCTACGAATGCCAATCCTTTTCCACAATGCTTCATAAGTTGTGCTCTAGATAAATTCACTACGTGTACGAGAAGGAGCGGTGCCCGTTGCCTGGTCATGTTCAGCGCTGGCTAAAGGACCGGGATGACAGGTACTTGTGCTTTTCTGGAAATACTCGAAGACGGACACAGCTGGACCTTTCATTAGAGAGTGTAGTTAACCTAGTACGTAAATATCGACAGAGGAGAGTCGCAAAGTAAAACCAGACAGAAGAGTACTCAGGTAATCCACGCGCAGTTGCTTCCACCAAATCTTTCGGCGGACTTCGAACTCCGACAAACAAGACTTCGTCCGCAGCAAATTTGCGGGTCTAGAAGCAGAGCCCGTATTGCGCCTTATTATTCTAAGATACTTTGGATAATTATAAGTCAGAACGGTGACGGTTGGTGTTAATAAACCCCACTGAAGTCGGGGCGTATGCTAGAGGGTAGCAGCTCTAATTCTATGGAAAGCTTTAAAGAAAACACTTACCCAATATCATGTCTTTCATGTAGCCCATCTTACTCCGGACTAGTGTAAGCCGGCCAAACGCGGTGTCAAGCTTCTAGTGTGTGCGGTACTGCTCTGACTATGCACCAGTGGCAGCTAAGCCCTTGACCAACACTAATCTAAGATGAATGTTATCAAGTAGATCTCCGTATCTTAAAGACACAGGTCGAAATATTAGCTGTACTGGACGTTTTACTAGTCTCACCTAGAGAAAAAGGCGTTATTTTGGTCTAAACACGACTTACTCTACAATAATACAACAGATCTCAGGAGCTGTTGCAGAAGCTGAAATTAGCCAGATATTTTTCGGTCTACAGTATAAAATCTGAAAGTATGGCTTGAACGAAGATAATTTTAAACTATCCAAGTCATAGATTCATTGTGGACCCTCTTTTGAGCCTGTTGGTGCAAGTTATCGATGGCAGCGCCGACTGTGAACCGGTCATATCATGCAGGAGTATGGAATTACTAGGCAAATGGAGCAAACGATTGGGATAGCTTCAAAAGCAAGGGGTCAAGGCCGATTTGGGAGTGTGATCTAATGCGCCTTCAGCTTAATTATCTAGTATTCTATAGTCACCCCCACAGCCTCTTGAATATGATCCTGGTCAACTCAATATTGGGCTTGATCTCAGCCCTAAGTTCATCGCCACCAATGCTAGTAAGACACACATTTGTATACACCTGCGCTCTTAGGCAGACACAGGGACAACCACAGAGCAAAATACAATGTATGTCTCATTTCGTGGTAACTGTATTTTCAGACATCAGGAGAAACGAAATGTGATCGTCAAGCGCGATGGAGAATTCAGCGACACAGCCTAGCCTTTTTCGAGCATTTGACAGCGTTTCACATTGTAAGCTTGATCAAAACTTGGAATGCATCATCCAAAATCATCCAAAATCCGTGTTGTATTTGCAACTTTAGGGCATGCGTGTTCGCTTCTAAATGCCTTCACTAAGTACTCCTAGGTCATTTACTTCAAAACCCCATCGTAGTAATCTCATCTCATCACTTCAAACTTTGTTATTGATCAACTCTGGTAGGCTAACATACACACCAAATTATGGTTGCGACTACCTCGCATGACTTTGCACTTTTTCATTCTTCTAATTCCGTTTCCTAGCCGCGACCATGGACCACCCTGCGGACGACAGAGGTCCTAGCCTCCGCGCATTCGCAATTGTCATCACCGTACTTACCATGATCGCATTGGCCTTTCGACTTTGGTCCCGGAGCTTCTGTGCAACTTCTTATCCAACAAGCAAAGCTCGCTTCTGGTGGGATGACTGGTTTGCTCTAGCTACTGGTGTATGTCCAACTTAAACTCTGTTTCGACTTACGAGCATGAAAGACCTCTTTAGATAGCGGGGCAGCCAGCCATTGACAAATTTTACTCCAGATCTTCGTCCTGAGTCAGTTAGCTGTCACGTTCGTCATGATTGATCAAGCAGGAACTGGCCGTCATATGTGGACACTAAATTCAGTAGAAATCGCCTTGTTCGTTAAGCTTCTATTCGCTGCTGAACAACTGTTCGGAATCAGTCTATGTCTCTCGAGAGCCTCGGCGTTGTTATTCTTCCAACGCCTCTTCCCTCGCTCTACCAACTCAACATGGTTTCAAACATCGTTGTGGACTATATTTGGTTTAAACATCGTCTGGTGGCTCGGCACCATCTTCGGGTCCGTGTTCAACTGTACACCCATTCAAAAAGCTTGGGATATCTCGCTGTCAGGAAAATGCGGACCAACATTGACCCTATGTTTTGCAGCTGCAGTACCCAGCGTTCTCATCGACTTCTTGATACTTCTGTTGCCGCTCCCAAAAATCCGGCGTCTCCATATAAGTTTTCTACGAAAATTTGGCCTCAGCATTGTGCTCATGTTGGGCTCGCTGTAGGTAACGTGCGTTATTGTTAGCTACCCACGCTCATTGTGGATTAGTGTGATCATTACATCAATTGGACGCATAGTGACTGTTTCAATCATCGCCGACAAGTTAGCACCAGACCTTACCTGTAAGCCAAGGAATCCTCTGTTTGCAGCGTAAAAACAAGCGTACTGAGTTTTATAGACGAGGCTGTCCCTTTTCTCTACTGGATTACAGCCGAGCCTGCAATCTCCGTCATTTGTATATTTCTCCCCTCAATGATACCGATAAGTCGATATCTCCAATGCAAATACTTCGGGCCCTTTGGCCACAAGATCACATCGTTTGTAAATCTACGCAATTTCTCAACAGCCCAAGCGGATACCTCGAATAAAAGCACCAGTGGTGATTTCTCACAGGGGTGCCAATTCTATGGGCATCGGCCAGTTGGAGGATCCAGTATTCTTCAAACTTCCGAGCTGGTGGAGATAGATTCGCGTATCTCAGAGGATAGTGGGCAGAAGGTACTGGTCTCTTCACCATTGGGCGATCGCAACGATACTCGTAGTCGAAATTATGAAAGAAGCTAAGTTTAGCAGCAGTTTAAGTACTTCGTAATTTTTAGACATAATAATAGCCGAGTTGAAGTGGACATCGCTTATTCTCTTGGGAGACCGTATAAATGTTCTGACGTACAATGTGCTGGTAGTTCCTAAGTTAGCTTGATTGTCGATTGCTTGACAATTTTTATTGTCAGGAGAGTGTACTGCGTAGCAGACTCCCAAGCTTCCCATGGGACATGAGACGCGGTCAGGCTACCAGTACTCTACTTATCTACCAATTCAAACCACTATGGGCTAGTTATGTATATAGTCCGCGCCCACTCCTTCTAGGTCGTCGTACTTCACTTTCTATTATCCGGAAATCTGGTCTGTGTCTCGTACCGCCTAGTTTCTGTACTGTATTTGTTCTTGTATGAGTCTGGCGCATGTGTATGTGTCGGGGTCGTGCCGTTGAGTGTGGCCGAAGGCCACTACTCGCTAGCGGTCCACGTAAAAAAATTATTCAAATTAAAATAAAAAAATATGTCCTCGGTGAGACTCGAACTCACGACCTTTGGATTTCCCAATCTGAGATTGAATCATACGAATATGAGACCAACGCTCTAACCAACTGAGCCACGAAGACTTCTTGAGTCAGCGAGAAGACGACTAGACAGCTTGGTGTGATATGATTGCTGAAGTGCGACTGATTAGTTGTAAACACAGAAAACACGTTTCATATTGTGTCCATAAAAAATGTTTAAGGATTTACAGTGTGTCGAGACTGTGTAAAAGCACAGCATAGACATGATTACTGGACAGCCATTATATCACGTATCTACTGCTCCGCAGCAGGAGATAGCAGCGTAGTAACAACCGTCACCAGTGTCCTAGTCACTATTAGACATTTTTCATACGCTGAGACATAGTAGCTAAGGCGCTTAGAGACGAAACACCATGGCATAGCTTGGTATTCGGCGCCGTACTGGAGGATTAAATACGAGTATAAGAGGTTAACTCACAACAAGTAGCCAGTTTACGATGGGAGATGGGCAAGAGAACCAAGATAGCATTAGCGCTTCAGCTATCTGATATTACGAATCATGACACTTTCAAATTTTGGTAGAATAGTTGGTATTAGCCTACATACATACTGCAAGACTTTCATCCATTGACGAGGCATATCTCAGGAGGAGTCATTGTAGGAATTATAGTATTAAACTGATATACACGAACTCAAATATGTTTCGTTCGTCCATCCATATATTCATCCATCCACCCATCCATCCTCCTTCTCCACACTCAGGCTGTATCTTCATCCTCATCCTCACAGTCCACAAACGCTCTTGTCAACCTGGACGGCAGAGGCATCGATCCTGCCAAGGGCAACAGCCTGCCCGTTGGTAAGGTCGTTCATAGCAGCCAGTGCGACGTTGAAGCCGGCGCCGGCGTGGTCGACCGCCAGGACGTGGATGCTCCTCCCGTTCCAGCTGAGCTGCCAGCACGTGCCGCAGTTCGGCGAGTTCCACCCGGCAACCGCCTCCGCGGCCCCGATGTATGGGAAGTGAGGGATCTGTCCCTGCGTCGTCCACCCGTACCGTGTCATCAGGCCGTTGACGCCATCCGAGCAGGCCACGGCTGTCATGGACCGAGACGCGTCGTCGTAGCCTTGGTCATATGCCACTAGGGGTGGGTCATGTTAGCTGGGAGCTGGCAGGGGAAGATAATCTCTTGGTTTGGCTATTGATAAGAGGAGAGGAGAGAGACAGGCGTGTGATGGCGCGCGAGGGGAATGAAGGGAATAAGGAGGCTGGGTACAACGTACCAGTTATGGCAGAGGTGGCGGCAGTCAGGGAGAGGATGTTGAAAAGCTTGATGAGCTGCATTTTGGATGGTACTGCTGAACGAGATAACCGCGATGTGGTTTAGTGATTTATGATGTTCGTTGCGTGCTGGCCGCGGAGATGAGTTGAAATGAGAATTTTGTTCCTTTAATATAGATCTCAATGATGCTCTTGTCTGTGACACCAGAAGTAGAACACAACATCAGCGTCCGTCAACATCCTCTTATATACTTATATTTTCTACTCGAGTTTACAGGAACAACTTACAACGTCCCCCATGTAAAAAAGAGTGCGGATCCCCGTGTTCGGTACATTTCGCATCACGATAGGTACTGGGTAGCACCGCATCATAGCTCTTCGTATTACATCAGAGGTGCACACATCCGGGTGGTGCCGTAGGTCGTTTATGCCCGGCAATGCGATGTAACGTGCCGGATATGTCTGCGTCTGGGTTAGTCTATACTGTATTAATTATTAGCTAACTGTCCTATGCTTGAAAACAATCGACTGCGCTGCAGCGATCCACGTGGTACTTTAAACGGGGGATCGGTAGGACCGTTGACCATGCATTGCACGCGCGCTAGACAATACGAGTAGGGCTGCGCGCGGTGCCGGTCAGGATGTGTCTTGCAATACAGGCAGGGTATGTCCAAGTTCTTATTCCACCCTAGCAAGAATTCGATAAAAATAATTCTTATGTAGAAGACACAAAGTGGTCTGATACCAAACATACGTACACAAGCCGCCACGGAATGTCTTTCTATACGCTGACGACACACGCGGACTTAACTGATTATTAGGAGATGTGCACATGACATAATTACAAAGAACTTCCTGACCGCAGCCTCCTCCGACAAGGACCATGCCTTTCCTGGTCTTCCGATTTTCCCTAACCTCTGCCCGATCTCACGACGCAGCAAATTCGCACAAGACTTCCAAGGATCTAACAGTAGAAAATCTCGTGTTGGGGCGGCCATATTGTGGGGTTTTGGGGGACTGGTACTGCGCACGCACTGCCGATCCCCCCGTTAGAGGTCAGGTTGTCATGCTCGTATCTGCCGCCCTGCCCCACGATAGTATAGCAGTCGCTTGGCTCTTAATACTGTACCTATCATAAGATCCTAAGTCCCACTGCTAAACATATACGTAGGTGGTAGGAGGTGTCAAAGGAGGTAATTATGTTATAACAACAGAGATGTTCTTTACAGCCGGGAATAATCCTTGTTAAATTTTATTCAATTATACCGACACGAATCTCTTACTAGATTTGATGAAAGGGTCAACCAATGTACAGAACATATCTCAGATTTGCTCCGTATGATGCTTGGTCGACAAGCACGCTTTGTGGCCTTGCACGGGGCTCAAAGGAGGACTGAAGCGATATACCTCTTCCAACTGCTACTTTTAATTTTTAGATTTCATCTCACTCGTAAGCAAGTGTTGGAAAAAGATTGTGGTGAAGAATTATTACTATATACCCCGTCTTCCCACGTAACCTCCCATTAAAACTTCTCCTTCCTCCCCGGAAAACTCTCCCTAAACGGAGGTCTCTTGACTCTCGTTAAAAGAAGGAACGTGCCCTCACACTCCCCAGGCTATGCAAAGGACAAAGGAAAATAAACTGCTCAATCTCCAGAATCAATCGTGAGATTTCGCCCATCTGAAATACTTTTTGAAAAGGAGCGTATATGTGAGTTCATTATGTTCTTGCGTGACGAGCAGCAAAGTATAGGGGTCTGGGTATCAATCTAGCATAGTGAAAATAAATAGCAAACGGTATCAAAGATTTAATAGGTGACAAAAGCTTCCTCCCCAATACACTATAACATGGCAGATCGACTGAAAGGCACAACCTAGATGCCCTAAACCGGGATCTCGTTATTGCTCAGAGAAAGAACTGAGATTCAAGCGCCTAATGTTCAGTCATCGAAAAAGGACGCGTCGTCGAACTCTTCCATGCGAGCATCATCATCGTATGAGCCAGACTGCATCATAGGCGGCGTACGAGGCTCCTTTTTGTCTTGTCGAGGAGGGGGTGTGCTCGCAAGGGGCATTGTCTCTGCCCGACGAGCCGTCGAGGGACGACGAGCTCTGTTGGCAAACTGTTCAGCAGTATAGCGGCGGCCAGTAGTACCGAAAGCTGTAGGCTGCGATTGGCTTAACTCTGCCTGAGGTGTGTTGCGAATTCCTGAAGTTGGCGGGGTCATTAGGCCAGAGAGCAGACTGTTCTGCGAGCTCACCGAATTGGATTTGGAAGGGGTTGCGTTCCTTCCAGGAGCAGGAGAAGACATGGCACCAGACAGGTTAAGTGAAGACTGATTTGATCTGCGCCAGTTTCCCCAAGCAGCAGCCAAAGGTCCAACAGCTTGAGCAACCCGAGGTGTGGCAGCTTTCGAAATCGTGGCAGCGATGTTGGGCAGATTCAGAGCAGAGCCGCCATTCATAGCGCGCTCGCGCTCCTGCTCCTCCATCTGGAGATTCGCCTTCAGGCGAATAGCCGCATCTTTAACCGCTTCTCTATCATATCTGGTTGCAGAGAGCGCAGCAATGATATCTTGGAGATCACCATGTCTCACAGCAAGGAGTTCTCGCAGCCATGTAATCTCATCATCCCGTTTGGAAATCTTGGTGGCAGCATCAGGATCAAGCCCAGCAACTGTCTGTTCGAGTTCTTCAATTCGTTGCTCCCGAGCTTGCAATTGCTCTTGCAAAACCATGATTGACTCGCGTAAGGCTTGTGGCGAGATCTTCTCTGGAAGCTGCATAGCCTGTGCTAATTGCTTAGTCTGACCGACAGGACCAGGGTGGGCCGGAGCTTCAGGCATGGCAACACTCCTGGAAGCCTGAGCTGCTGCTTGAGCCGCTGCTTTGGCTGCCTCTTGGGCGATTTGCACCTTTTCTTCCAAGTGCGCAACACGGTCCTGTAAGTGCTCTATCTTAGATGCTGACAAGCTGAGTCGTTCCAGAAGATTCTGCTCAGTCCGCTGGGCGTCTTCAGCCGCATTGCTGATTTGGCGCTCGTAACGGACCTGTAGATCTTCGATCTCGTTCTGATATTTCCGTGATATTTCATCGAGCTCAGTTTCTCTCGCGTTCTGGGCAGCCTCAAGCTCAATATGTTTGCTATTTTGCGCTTCTTCAAACATCATCTCGTGATGGACCTTAGCAGTGTCGGCGTCCATTCTGACCTGGTCTAATTGAGCTCTAAGCTTAGCAAGCTCTTCTTCGAAGTCAGCCTTAACAATATTGACCTGGTCACGAGCAGCTTCCAACTCGGCCGAAACAGATTCGCGGACCTGCTGGGTTTCAACAAACGCCGAGTCTTTAGCCTCCTGTACTTCTTGCTGGGCGCGTTGTATTTGAATAGCTGCCGAGTCTCTAACTTCTTGGACTTCGAGCTGGCAACGCTGCCTCTCAGACGTTGCTGAGTCTCGAGCCTCTTGAGCTTCTCGTTGGGTGCGGAGAACTTGTTGGTGAAGATCATGGTTGTCATTACGAAGTTCAGTAAGTAGTCCTTCGAGACGTTTGCATTCGCTGACTGCTCTCATGCCCGCACGTTCTCCATTTTCTAACCTCTCAACCTCAACTTCAAGACGCTCGCGGGTTCGTGCCTCTGCTTGAAGTCGAGCATCAAGCACTTCTTGACGTGCAATCAGAGCTTGTTCCTTCTTCGACCGTCGCGAATTCTCTTCTGTAATTTCCCGAGCCGCATGTGCCATGTCATTTTGCAGAGAAACAAACTTGGCTCGCCAATTATCTCTGATTCGCTCGTTCTCCTCAAGTTGAACGCCAAGGGTATCAATGAGCTTATGAAGATGCTTGTTCTCGTTAATAGACTGAACAAAGTCATCAGCTTGTCGAGTAGCTGATTCCCTTGCGTGTTCAGCCTCGGAGCGCCAGTGGCGGGCTTCTTGCCGTGAGTCACGGAGTTCAACATCTGCAACATTGAGGCGATTCTTCAACTCCGCCTGAGTTTGTTCGGCGTTCGCTTGGGCAGCTTCAAGAAGAGTAAGTCGCATAGATGTCTTCCCGGCAGACTGCTCCATGCTCTTGATCATTTGATCGCGCTCATCAAGAACAGCTCTAAGACGATCTTCTTCCTCAGACGAGATTCGCAGTAATCGCTGAATCTCTGAAAGTCTGTCTTCTGCTTCTCTGCGACCTGAAAGCTCGAATTCTGTTCTGCCTTCTTGAGACTTGAGTCGCTCTTCAAGATCATGTATCCGCTGGTCAAAGACGCTGCGGTTCATAATCTCAACTTCGACCTTCGTCTCTGCTTGTTCTAGCTGGCGACGAAGTTCGGCACTGCGATCTTCAGCGGCACGTCGAGTGGTTCTCTCGCTTTCTACTTCATTTTCACCGACGCGTAGCTTCTCCTCTAGATCGTAAATCCTTAAGCGTTCTGCGTCAGATTTGGACTCTTCAGTACGTAGCCGTTGCTCAAGTTCGTAAATCTTTGATTGCATCTCAGTCAATTTTACGTTGGCTTCGTCATCGTCTTTGACTACCGCCGGCGGCGGCGGTATGCGATTCTGCACAGCTTCTTCGACAATATTGCGGAGATCTTCACTTCGAAAATTGGGAATACTTTCAGTGATCTGGAGTTTCATATCCTCCAGTGCCTTCATCATAGCTGAGTTTTCCTTAGCGCGATGCTCCTCGACTAATTCAAACTGTGCAGATTCAAGAGCATGAGTCGACTGGTGTTGATTCATGGCATCCACAACAGCAATGCGGATTTGCTCCATTCTTCTGTCTCTCTTAGGGCTCATCGACCGACGCAATGGTAGCTCTTCATCTTCATCGTCAGCATCACTTTCTTGGATCTCTGCCGAGATGCTGCGTCGATCACGCCGGCTAGAGGGCGCTCTTTGAGATAACTGGCCCAAAACATGTTGAATAGTGCTCAGGGTCTTCTCAAGAGGGTCAAGTCGAGAAGCCAGTATATTGCCCACCAAGTCGTTGACATGACCGTCGAAATACTGAACACGTTGTTCAAGCTTGCCTTGCTCGCTCGCACTGAAGGCATCGTCCCATTCACTTTCTGGGAGGTCTTCACCAGCGTTAAGACATTGAACCGGTGCATCAAAAGATTGAGAGACAGCACTGTGTGGGTCAACGAAAGGATCCTCGAGCTCGGTTGACAGCCTAGGTTGTACGGTCTCTTTCGGCAAAGACCGGTATTGGGGAGGACTTGGGCCGGGAGCCTCGCTTCGAAAAGGCACTTGTGGTGGCATGTGCACCGGAGGTGAGTTGGTGATGGCTGCCACAGAAATCTTCCGTACGGGGCTAGGCTGGTGCCATTTGGGCGAATCCACAGTCCTTTTAACTCCCATGTTGGGATCATTCTCGTTGATTTGTTGCATGACCGCATCGATTTCCTCGAAAGTAAGCTCGTGGGTTCCATCAGATTGGTTCTGGACACCAGCATCCGATGGTGGGCTGACGGGCAGCGGTTCGTAGCTATGGACCTCTGATGCCTCCCTAGTTTGCAAAGCAGCATCTTGAGATTCCACTTGTTTGGTAAGCCTTGGCGGTGGTGAAGGGCTAGCAGCAAATCGAGATGCTTTCAAGCCCTTAGGAGCTGGTGGTGGAGACGCAAATCGAGAGGAGAGCAACCCTCTCGCTGATGTGGGCGCAGGCTCTGGAGATAGTGCCAAGCTCTGCTGTGATTCCTCTGCTTCAGTAGCATTGGTGGGTGGCGGAAATTCAGGTCCTGGAGTTGGTGATCCAGCACGGTCTTCCTCCGAGTCCTCGATAGATTCAGGCAATTGTGCAGGCTGTGGCATGAAGTCAGGCTCGAATGGCCTGTCGGCCATCTCCGGCGCTCCAAACATGAAACCTCCAGGAACGAAAGGCTTCGCCGCAGCAGAGAAGTGAGGCTTATGTTCTTCCTCAAAAGTTGGCTCCTCATCCCCGAAAGGTCTAGCATTATTAAAGTCATGGATTTCAGACTCATTAGCGAACTCAATGGGTCTCCAATTGGCCTTGTCCGGGTCGGGGGATGTTGCTGATGGGCTAGTAGTTGCTTTTGTATCATTGGATTCGGATGGAGGTTTGCCGTCTGTAGATTCGGAAAGAACTGTGGATGCCAAAGTAATATCGGCCACATTTACAGTCTCGTCCTCGTTGTCCTTCACATCCATAATAACATCCGGAACCTCAAGCTCGCTTGTCTTCTCTGGCTCTAATTTGTCAGCGGCGATAGGTTCAGGGGTAGGCTCGAGTTCTGTCTCTGGCACCGACTCGGGCTCCGGAGTAGGCTCAGCGAACTGTGGAACGTCATCGCCATCTGCGTTATCACCATCTCTGAACTGCTTTTTAAGGCGACTGGCACCGCCATCAACACGTCCCTCATCGATAGCCGGGGTATCAGCAGCAGCAATAGGTGTAGAGACTGGAGCGGGGGATTGTGGGCTCGAAGGCCGCACAATGGGGATGGCCTTCGAATTCTTCACCGGCTTAACAAACTCAGAGCCGCTAAGACTGATATTACCGAAGATAGAGCTAGGCCGAGTCTCAGCGATCTCATTGCCAGAAGCTCCGGCGCTAGCGAGCGATGGAGCAAAGGAACGCATAGGTTGGAAGGCTTTAGCATCTGGGTTGAATTTCGGTCCAGATGCGGAAAAGCTGAAATCGCTCCTATGTGGCGAGAATGCTGGCGCAGTAGGATTGATCCTGCCCATTGCTGATGATCCATTAGATGGTACACTGAAGTGACTCGAGGTTGTTGATTGAGGAAGAGCAGGCGAGAAAGCTGAAGCTTGGTATGCGGTTGGTGTAAAAGAAGGAGCTTGCGGATTTTTACCGCCGAATACAAACTGGCTAGGAGTAAAGCTACTCGTAGGGTTAAACTTAAACTCAGCAGCGCCGGCATTCAGTTTTGACAGAGATGACTTGCTGGTATGACTGCCTTGGCGTGAGTGTAATTTACTAGCAGTGAACGATTCAGAATCAGCCCAAGGATTACTGGCCATTGATAGTGATCGCTGATGAGGCTGATTTACAAAGCCGAAAGCCTGTGCTGGGGTGCCTAGATTACTCGAGTTCGTCTCAACCTCATAAGAGTTATCGGCTTTCTGAGTGTTAGTGGCACCAGGTGGAGGTTTTCTGATGCTTCCCTCATCCGTACTGTCACGCACTTCGTCGTTATCAAAGAACGGATTCTGAGATAGCGAGTGACCTCGGCTGTGTGGTTGTGGATGATGTAACTTAGGCCCTTCATCAGAGTCTGTGCCGATACCGCTAAAGTGGACAGATGGTCCTCTTGCGTGCAATGGGTCAGCAACGGGAAAATCATTCACTGACTGATCAACTTCCATCGACCCAGCCTCATTGTGCGGGCTATAATCTTCGTGCTCTAGCTGTGAACGGAATTGTTCTTCTAAATGATACTCCGCTTCATCAATCTCCTTCTGGAGGCTGTTGCTAGCGTTGTGCTGAATAGACTGGGCTGGTTCAGGTGTCTTGGACGGACTCTGATCGTAGGGATTTGTCTGAGTTTCTTCTTCATCTTCACGCACTTCTTGCAACCTCGGTGATGCTCTTGCAGAGTCTTGTCTCTGGAGGAACTGGTGAGGCAGCATAGGGTACTGTAAAGACTGGTGCCTCTGGTGAATGCCCATCGTTGGTGATATACCATCAGGCGAGAAAGGTGAACCTGGTGACATCATGCTGAGAACCGAAGGTGAACCACCGCGAGCAAGCTGCTGCTGCTGTAACAGTAGCTGTGGCGACCAACCCATCGGGGAAGGTTGTCCAGAGAGATGGTAAGGTAGCTCATGAGGGGATATAGAGATAGATGCACGAGGATTGAATTTAGCATGTCCGTGGCCGTTAAACGAGAGTGGTGAAGCAACTGCCGGAATATTGGGATTTGGTGATGCTGATGGTCCACCCTGAAGGAAGGGAGTTGGGAACGGAAAGGCCTGCGGACCGTTGCTGGCAGCGGATGGTGTAGGCAACGGCGGCGAGAACGGTAGTGCAAACTGGTTTGAAGCTTGTCGACTTAAGTTGGATGGGGCTGGTGATGGTGAAGGCTGAGATGCTGGTTCTTCCTCGGCACGGGTCACACCAAGCGCTCTAAGCTTAGCTTCGGCGAGCTCGCTGACGTAGTCTCTCCATGCTAAAAAACCGTAAGTTTAAATTTTCAACAATGCTTCAGAATAACTCACCGTTCAGATCGGGCAAGGAGACGTGGTATTGGCGAAGCGACCGCTCCTTAGCGATATCATCTAGTTTCGGCCACTCAGCTCGGCTCCGGGAATTATTCTCGAGCGTTTCTTGTGATCCATAAACACCATCTAGATCAAATCCCGAAATGTCATATCCTAGCTGCTCCCAGGACCGCAGCATTGACTCGGTATTTGCAGCATCAAGAGGTATGGGAGCTTTGCCGGGTTGGCCACGTTCCTCATCCCGGGGGAGCAAAACCATAATATTCTTCCCCTTCCATGGTACTTTCTTCTTCAGTCTAGGGGTCTGAGATATGGTCGGCTTGGTAGGTCTGGCGGGAGTTGCAGGAAGCGCGGGATCTGCACCTGTACCATGAGCTGACCCATTCATACTCGCCATCTCGGATTTTGTTGGGGTCACAGGTCGGGGTGTGACGTCCGAGTTGGACTCGATGGTATGAATGCTAGCAGCATCCTGAGTAGTACTCCTCTCCACGTCTAGTGAATCCATATTTTCAGATTGAGTAGCAGATCGACGATTCAAAATTGCTTGTCTTAAGGTCTCGTTACTCGATCGATTTCGTGGGTGTTGTCGGGGTACTGAACCAGGAATTTGAGACGGATGAAGAGTAGCACGAGGAGTACGGAGATGATTTTCTTCGGCCCAGCTCGCGTCGTTGCTCAAGAGAGAGCCGCTCAGTGAAGAGCGCTCACTGTCGTCAGTCCCGTCGCTAAGCCAAAGATGATGTTCAGAGCTCAGGTCGTGGATCGTATGCTGACGAATCCACTCCTCTGTGATACCACCAAGTGGGCGTCTAGCGCGATTCGCAAGCACTGCAGCACTGCCCGAAAGCGAAGAATGAGACTGTGAAAGTGTCGGCTCAGAGTTGGTTATCAAAGGAACCGGACGCAAGAATGGGGTACTGAGTTCGAGCTGATGCAAGGGCGATTCGTCGGAACCCTCGCTACTGAAACTAAGTCTCCGAAGATGGTTGCTGTCGGCGTGAGGATATGGAGAACCCCAGCTGGTTGTTATGTATTGGCCTTCTTCTTCGTCTTCCTCTTCTCCTTCGTCGATTTCGCGATTGGGTTGAGGGGGAGGAGTCCTGAGAAATTCCAATACTCTATCCGGTAATCTTGGGACTGGCAGTGGCGGGAGTATAGGCGATGATGACTCGCCGTCGTCAACTGTCGAAGAACTCGATAATGGTGACGGTGGGGATGACGCCTCACGAGGAGCAGAGGCTTGTATGCCGTCCTGTGCCGGCGCACGAGGAGGAGTAGACGTGTTTGAAGGAGACGTGTTTGGTCGACCTAAGTACGATGGAGCCGTGTTAGTTCTGTGGCTTGCTGGCATGCGATGTGAAAGTTTGGAATCGGGGGCGCGTACAAAAGCGAGATCAAAAGAGCAGACGAGGAGCAAGTCGCCTGCTACTCTGATCTCCAATGTCTCGCGGTCTAACGTCCTGTCTGCCGCCAAAGATGCTGAGCCTCAATCGTAGCCAGCAGATAGAGCCGAGTCGCTGGCGAGTAAAAAGTCTGGAACGCGTACCGAGCCTCCAACAGCGACGGCCGCGGCGAGTGGCTAGCTCGCTCACAAACAGGTGGACAAACAAGAAAGAGAAATTAAAAGGAGAGGACTTGATGCATGCATCGGGTATTCACTGTCGTCCTTGAATGTCTAGCAGAGGAGACGAGCAAGCACGGGCTCGAGGATACAGGAGGAGGTTGACAACGGACGACGAGGAAGCGCGTCGTTGAAGGAGGTCGTGGAGAAAAGAGAAAAAAGGGCCCAGCTTCTAACCACCCCGTGCCAGAAATGAAGAAAAGGGTCAACCACTCAAGAAAAAAAGCACCAGGATTGCGGTCGGCTTCTCAAAATGGATAGAGGTAGATTTAGCTGGCTGGCGATGGGAAGTACTTCGGGTCCACTGACAACATAGCAGCAAGGCAGTACTAGCGCAAGCGTCGCCGAGGTACATCATATCTGTCTGCTCCAGCGCACAGGGAAGCCCCACAGCTCTCAATTTCTGGGAGTGGGCCACCCGCGAGCAGACTAAGCCCATTACGGGTTGTCAAGTCTTCAATTTCCCATGACCTGGTCTAACCTTATCTAGGTTTTACCGTCCTGAATGGAAATGGGAGCTTCACCTGCCTGAACAGTGCCGCTTTTAGCCCGAGCTTGGCCTAAAGTCCGCTTTTGCACAAGCCCAGGTACATAAAATCGCATAACTTTTAATACACATATTGCTGTAAATGCACTGCAAATAGGAAAGATGACCGATTATTCGAAACGGACTTTTGCTATGTTGAATTTAAGGCCTCACTCACTAGCCACGGAACGGAAACCAAAAAGTCAACACGAAGAAGCAGACAACAATTATTATATAGCAGCTAAATAAAGCATCGTAGTAACAAGAACTCCGAGGTCTGCTCCCTGAGGCTTACCATTTACGTTATAAATAACCCTTTCCCGACTACGATAGGCGAAGCAAATTATCTGACGGCTAGCCATCCCCTAAGCTCTAATACTATAAGGATTAGATATGATTATCGACCCGAGCGCACTCTCGATATCAGTTTTGGTCCCGAGAGCGATAGCGACGAGGATGACAAGAGCTACCTACCCTTCTGGTCAAGTCGACTTGGCCTTCACATAACACCTGATTTAAAGTCGTAATAGCTGTAAATAATACATTCAACAGAAAGCTAGAAGATGTATAACCTCTGCTAGGAATCACATTATGGCTCAATTGCTTTGCGGATGCCCCCACGACAATTGGCTACCATGGCTACCCATTATTGTACCCATAGGTGTGGCTCATCTCGGATCCAGGCTGTCGGGCCAGGCATAGCCTGTATATAGTATTTCTTTCTGAAATACAGCCAACGTTATCGGGGAGTGGTGCACAATGCCGTTTGATAGATCTAGAGTGCCCGTCCGCTTTTGAGCCAGCCAGAGAAAGATATCTATAACACATACTTTAAATCCTAGTAAGACGTAAAGATTTTAAATCTACGCTTATACGTCTTTAGTCTACCTACATTTACACGCTTCTTTAAGCACACTATATTATTTAAAGTTTTCGTTCGGGTTGCTTAGTCTAGACCTGTATTTTTTCGAGTAAACTGTTTAAGCTTAAAGCTAGGAAATAGGGAAGAGTTTCCTAGATATCGACGCGAATAAGATCAATTATAAATTACTTCTCATGCCATTTAATGCGGACCTGGGGGTTGGAGCCGTACCTCCGAGTTCATAACATCTCCTCGCCAATCGAATGATGATATGTCATCAGCTTTAAACGCGGCCCCTAAAAATGCATGGCCAGGATATCTGAGGAAAATCGAGCCTGCGCCGGATTTAGCGTAATATCAAGCAAGCCAGCTAGCAGGCAAGTAAGGCGGGCGATCTTTTGCCTATCTACATGCTACGTAGATCGTGTTCACAACCGATGTTAGTTATTCGATCCGTATATGCCATATTGTGTCCTTTAATGTCTAGTTCTCATAGGCCTCCATCGCCATACATGTCAAGTGCCCTCCTGCACCACGTATCCCAATCGAATGTTTCCACCCCATTGGTGACTTTCCATCACCCACTAAAAAGGCTCACAAAATTCTCCCGTTCACAAGGATCAGCCTCAATGACCTGATCAACTCTATAATGCAGCTTTTTC
The DNA here is from genome assembly GCA_025201745.1 of Xylariaceae sp. FL1651. Taxonomy (NCBI): domain Eukaryota; kingdom Fungi; phylum Ascomycota; class Sordariomycetes; order Xylariales; family Xylariaceae; species Xylariaceae sp. FL1651. The sequence continues at coordinate 79,124 of MU624256.1, read as the reverse complement.
TCAGCCAGTGCAGAAATTTCGGCTGCCCCTTTCTCCTCCCATAAGATCTTAGAAAAGAGCTTTTCATCCCCGCTTGGCGTCGAGAGACCTTTATCGTAGAGTTCGGCTATACCGTACAGCAAGAGAGGCGATTGAAATGCCGAGCCTTTTGCAGTAGAAATGGACTGTTCCCAGTCGATGATGCCAGTGATGTTGTAATCATTATCGACTAAGAAATTCGCATCTCGAGAATCTACATGACGGATGGAAAAAGGACCTGACTCATTTGGTGAGAGAGAATCAAGGAGACTCATGTAGACGAGGTACTGATCTAGAGGTGCAGAAGTTGCGATCTTCCCATTTTTGATAAGCCGAATTTTCTGCTCAATCAAGGCTCTGTAGCAGTCGTTTGAATAACTAAATGGGCCGAATGGGATCAAGTTTCCATTCGAGTCGTAGTCGAAGAAGGCTGGTCCGGCTTCTAGTAGCCTCATAGACGAGAGCTGTAGACGCCCGAGCCCATTGAGGAGATGCTGTTCAAGGTCAGCATAGGTCTCTGCTAACTTACGAGAGAACTTTTCTTCCTGCACCTCGCTTGCTTCATGCCAGATCAATGGCTTCCCCGCTAGCTTTTCAAGCAGATGTACCCAGCGCCAACAAGATTCATAGGGTCGTTGTCATCAGCACAGTCGTACACCTCAGGGGCTGGAACGGCAGTCCTAGCAAGGTAAAAATATGTCGCAAACTCGCTGCGCCTATTGAAGTTCTTCTCCTTCAATGGAGGTTCATTGTGATTTGGGAGTCGGAACCTTACCAGCCAAGTCTTTCTGTCATCAAACACGATCGAGCCATGGTAATTGCACCCACCAAAGACGTCAGAGTTGCAGATGCTTGATCGGCTGATGGGAGATTGACAGTACATTTGATCCCACCGCGTAGAGTCTCTGCACGCACGCAAAGGGCATCGCGATTGAGAGTTGCTAACAATCTGGAGATCAACGCTTCGCCCGCCGTTCGTTGGACTAAATTTAGGCCTTTGAGCTTAGCTGGATCACCAGATATCAAGTCAGACATTTTGGCATTGTTCAAGTGTTGTTTCGCTCATTCGAACCTCGTTCGTAGGACAAATATGCAATGCTAACACCACATGTTTTGCGCAGGAATGTTGACGGCAAAGTTCGCACAGTCTTTGGAGCGGCCTCAGAGCCGGCTGATCACATGGCTGAATCGCGCAAGACCACTCCATACTGGAGTTGGGAGATTGTTTGAGGGCCGTTGTGTTTTTAAAAAGAAAAGAAAGAGAAATCCGCTTGGCCATGTGAACGCTACCTTTGTGTATGTGATGTATATTATCTCAGGTCGCAGGCAGTCAGCACCTCGCCAGTCAACTAGCCCTCTAAGCCACTCATTCGGCGCTCATGCGGGCCAATAAGTTCGCACTGATGGGCACGGTTTCCTAAGCGAGCCAATTAGATACTTACTTATCTGCCAACTACTAGTTACATCGTAGCATTCCTAACTTGTTAATGCAGGTACATCACCAACAACTCTAACATTACACCAATACACCGACGACTCCTCGTATGTGCTTTTATAATAGTTAAGTTATCGCGGAAGCATAGGGCCTAGATATCATTAATATTTACAAAGTATCCATGGCATCGTTCTTGTTCTGTGACATGAGTTATGCAGGATAGTCGAGCTAAATCCAGCCATTATTTCACGAAGAGCCTTGGCCGAATAAGCTTAGTTATGGGGGTTTTTTTTTTTCTTTCTCCCAAGCGGTTAGGCGCCAATGGTAAGGATAACCAATAAAAACGAACTGTTGGTCTAGGAAAGCTGAACGGATCTAACAAGATAGGAGTTTTGCAGCCGGGAAGCTCCACACCATACACTTGTCCTCACCACATGTTGAATAAATAGGTATAACAAGCCTTCTAGTATCTTATTGTTAGGCGTAGATTAATACCAGAGTGCAACCGAGTATGCCTAATGACAAAACATAGCCGCCGAGTAGGTGTAGCATTTGATCATGTTAACGTTAGATTTAAACCTCGCTGCCTAACGACAAAACATGACCACAGAGCAGGTGTAGCTGTTGATCACGTTCGAGTTTTGTTCAACTCTCATTGTGAACGATAGGATATGGGCCAATCACTTGTCAATGAGCTGTAACATGTTAAACCTCCCAGCAATTGTATGTTGAGTCCCTTTGGATATATGATTGGACTAGATTCCGCTGTTTCTTCATAATTTTATTTCATCTTCAGCCACCTTCAAGTTCAATCCTCATCAGAGCAAGCCCTAGAACTGACTTCATACACAATTTCCCCTCCATACTCTCAGCAACTGACTCTTCGAGCTCAAACATGGTAAATACGTGCTATAGTAAGGGGTGCAGTGACGAGGCTATTAGTGGTTCTGCATACTGTTCCAAACGTATGTCACAAATCCTTCCATTCTCTCAATTCCATGCTAAGTCAAAATTCAGACGGCGGAAATACAAGTAACAATATGCGCTCCGGCGTTTACTCCAGCGCTTATATGCCTCAGGTAAAATGGATTCTACTTTCAATTGCGTCATTTGGTTCTAATTCGGTGAGTAATATAGTCGAGCTTCAATGGGATGAGAACGATGTCCAATCCAGTTTTTAATTCTGGGAGTTCTGCAGAGGATTTCATGAGCACTTCTGTGGATGGCTTTGCAATTGCAAATATCATCAATTGGATATATCATCTTAGCAGACAGTAAATTCGACACAATGCCAGCAAAGTTGTCTATAAGAGTTCTTTGTAACTTCAAGTAACGCACAAGAGGGCAGGAAGGCGGGGGAGAGAATTTAGGGATGTGTTTCTGTATGCGTTTGTAATCATTGGCAGTTTTATTTGTTTTCTTAATTACTATAGCGACATAAATGAGAACTGATCGCCTCGAGATGTGTTTTATAGGATTCACCGGAGGTGTTATATTGTCATAAACACGGCTAGCTAAAGTTGTAGTACACTGCTTTAGTGGTCTCGGGGAATTATACAGCGGCTTAGCGTCAATATTACAATAGTATACTTGTGTTGGCATTTAAGGCATGTAAAAGCGCCTTTACGATCGGCTTGTACGAACCGAGAAAGAAAGAATAATTCAGGTCTGCTCATAGTAAAAGGTGTAATTACTTAGGAACCTGAGATAGATATACTTTGTTAATCGCAAATTGTGAAGCAGCTTAGGAAAAAATCTCCATTCAGGTCAAAAAGGTTAGTTGTTATATCAAGTGCTGTGTATCTCCCGTTAGTCGTTCGAACGTAAACGTTCTGCTGGCCGTTGTCTTTCTGCATAACTAATACATATGTTTAGATATGTCCTTAGTCACAATGCCTGATAGTAGGTTGAGCGGAGCCTGAGCAAAAGCAGCGACTGCGCTAGGCCAAACTTGTCGTGCATCTCCAAATGGGTTAGTCTAGAACCTAGAACCTGTCATTTCCCGCTACTCTAGGGAGCTACCCGGAGCTTCTACGGGGCCTGCTAAGCTCTGCTAGCCCGCTAAATTACACTACAGGCTAGTATGGCTTCGTTGGCCGCTGTTGTCAACGATGGCCTGTGACAGAGCTTACTGTCCAAACCAGTGGTGGTGCATTTGCTATCGATTACCAAAACAACTCACTCGAACAATGGGATGACGGTGACCACGTGTAGTGCAATGATTGCTGCAGTAAAACTGCCAAACTCGGCTTGGCCTTGCCTTCGACATCAACACACAAGAACCAACAACACTGACGTGGTCCATTGGCGGTGATGCAGGAACCGTTCGCGACTCTGCGGCTCTTACCACAACACACCCCCCCAGCAGGTACTCGCATGGCTGATAAGCAAGGAAATTCGATAGTCAATGCATCCTACCCTGGAACACGCGCACAGAATCTGCATACATGCACACTGGCCGGCAGGAGGACGCGAAGATAATAAAAATGAAATAAGAAAAATATATTTGTATCATGCACATTCCGCCTATAGTATGTGCGGATGACCACGAGCTCTCCAATAACACACAGCAGCGGCAGCAGTAGCAGCAAGGTAGGTGTGTGTGTGTGCCACGAGCCGACGAACTATACTCCATCCCACAGCCATTTATCGCTCGAAAAACACCATATATCAACATTATGTCCCATTTACGACTTTGAACGCTCCGATGCCACTAACACCGTTCATTCCCATGAGAACGCCGCCACCCAACAACGACAACTGCTTTTTCATTCTTATTTTGGGAAATGCCATATTAGAGAGAATGTAGGTACGACATAAAAGAACCTAAATCTCGCAAAAGATCACGGAATCTGCGGTTTCGGTTTGCTGCCTTAAAAATGCCGTCTGAGTCGCCGATCCCAGCGTTTGGCGACATTTAGCTACTCCCTCGTTAGCACTTTTCCTCCCTCCTTGTCCATAGATGGGTCGGTCTCTCAAAGGGGACTGGATGAGCGAAGCGAAGCCGAAAGGCTACAAAACGTCTACTCACCTTTTTGGCTGTCACAGTCCGATACCTCGAACTTCCCCTTGCTCGCTCCGTTCGCCTGCTGGGCACATAGATTGGCCTGCCCATCGCACGCCTTGTTGATCGCATCTGTGAATTGTGTCTGCGAGCATAGATATGAAGAAGTTAGCCGGTTATACAGAGACTACCATCACGGAACCCAGTGTATTCTCAACACGGGCAGGACAGCGGAATGGAAGTGATACTTCCCAGGTCAAGGGAGGGCACATACCACCGTTTCTCCATTAATTAAAAATGGACGCTGATCGTTAGACGAGAACTTGATCTATGTTACTCGCAACAACTCGTTAGCCTTCTGCAAAAGCGACTTCTATCCGGAAGTCTAGAACGGAGAGAAATCCTTTCAATTCCTATTACAGAAGATTTTCGTACGTACAGGTAGCGGCGGTACACCCAAGTCCCCATTAAATGTCTACGCGAGAATTAGCATTAGTTGACTATGTCTCACCACTGAGGAACGATTTCCAGCAACAGGCAGTTACACATACATTCAAGTTAACGTTGGCGTCTGTGATGACCGGGAGGGTCTGCTGGTCCTGGCGCGCAAAAAGGCCCATCTTGAAATCCTTTTGAATGTCTTTAACAAGATTGAGCTCGCCGGCCGACGCGCTCACCATGAAGACCGCAACCACAGATATGGCCGTGATCCTTTGGCAGTACATGCTGTGCACCGTAACGCCAGGGATTGGGAAGAGTGCCAGAATTATCTAATTCGTTGGATGCTGTTGAATCCCTCCAGGCAAGCCTGAGTATTTGATGTTTGACAGAAAGGCTCGCATAAACCGAGCTCGCTCTGTATTGTGATGGGCACTTTTCGGCAGGCCTGAGTCGTGAGCTTGCTCAATTCGAGTATTCCGCCAGCGGGTAAATTTTATAGAATGACCAGATGAACCTAAAGGACAGAAACGCCGAGAGAAGATGTAGAATAGCGGCGTTAACAATACACGAGAGTATCGGCGAAGCAAACGAACATCAAGTTCAAAGAATGAAAAAAAAGAATCGAAAGTTTGGATGATCCCGACCCCGCGTTTCTACACTCCCATCTACCTAGGTCATGGAGTGCACGAGAAAAAGGAGGTGGTGGTGCTGAAACCGTCCTGAGACACGACCTCAACATCACTCAGGTACCAACGCATGCACCCATTTACACGGACCTCATGACCCACCAGTCACAGCCTGGACGGAGTAATGAAAACACAACGTTTTATATTCCACGAAAAGTGCAGCCATCATCGCCATTGGGGTGATCTAGGTATTTTGTACAGACGCGATCTTGTGTAAGCCTTAGCACACTCTCACCCATAGTTTCTAACTGCCGTCAACGAGGTCAAGGGGGCGATCTCGCTTGCTCGATGTCTGCTCTTTCTCGCTTCCGACCTGCTCATCTTTGTACTTCCCATCACATAAGATCAGCGACAGACAGATATGTATATTATAGGGCCAACGCCATGACTCCCATTGCGACATCGAGAGGCAGCTGTTTTTGTACAGTAGTGCTATTAGAATAATGACCTCTGGTCTGTTCCACTCGCATTGTTGTAATATAGTCTTCTAGTGTCCATAATATACAACGATTGAACGAAGAATTGAATAGACTTTCACACTCCAATCTACATATTAATCTAAATAATAGTCAAAACACAATGCTACTGCTATGCGTATGATTGAAGATGAAAGTAAAAGCCACTGACTGAAACTACTCATAATCTCCATGCTCTAGTAGATAGAAATCATAACTAAATGACACTCAACGTAGGGACAGGTAATTTATAAAGTATTGGCCAAATATGAATGTAAAGGGTATAGTATTATGAAAGCTTTATACACTGTTCCCTAGTGCCACTGGATATTTTCGGTCGCAAATCGTTCTGTGAACTGTCTTGAGCCCCGTGCTGGCGCCCTCTTGCCTACTTCCGCGCTAGTTCAACGTATGGATGAACGAGATAAGATCAAGTACGCTCGGCATGCCAAGTTCCCTTATCATCTTCTCCTTTCATTCCCGCATTAGGCCTTCACCCCGTTCAATCTACGACCGCCGCGGGCAGTAGTAGTAATGTCAATTTTCTATCCGCAAGCCAACTTGTCAATAGCTATAAGAAAACAAGTTGACACGAAATCATGTCATGTAGATTCCTTCCGAACTCCAACGCCGGGTTGATAAATCAGCGCCATGGATTGGGTAAACGATGGGTGCTTCGCTGTGTATATGCAATCGGGATAGTGCGTTTAGAAATTGGAGGCGGCGTTGGTTTGCGTTGGAGCGTGGTACGTTTCCAGGGTACTCTGGAAGGGGCTGCGAGCACTGGTGGTAGGACCGCTTGTCTCGCTCTTCTCTGCGGTTCCGGGGCCGCCAAAGCCGGCACCATAACTGATCAGCTCCTCATTCTCCTCTTGACTCCGTCTCTTGTTGCGAAGTCTCCAGTAAAGAAAACCACCAGCAGCGAGAAGAATAGCACCACCAACACCGACAGTTACACCAATGATAGTGCTCTTAGCCATAGAACTGAGACCACCATTGTTGTCCTTGGATCCATCGCTTCCGGAGAATCCAGGAGTTGAAACGATAATAGACGATGAGCTTGAAACATAAGTTGATCCATGGTCATCAGTGAGTGTCACACCAATTACTTTGGTTATGGTGGTTGGTGGTAGCGTTTTTGAAGAGGATGAGTGGTGGCTATCTGAAGATCCAGATCCAGGGGTAGATTCAACTTGAGAATTTTGAGAAGAGGCCGAGTCGCCAGGGGAGGGGGTGGGAGTTGGCGCCGAGGTGATGGGCCCGGTATTAGAAGACGATACAGGTGTCGTGTTGGAGTCAGGCGATGATGTAGGAGGAGCTGAAGTGGGCGGGTTTGAACTTGTTGATCCGTCGGTGCTTGAAGGGGGTTCAGAACTTGACGTTGGAGAGTCACTCGGAGTTGGGGATGGTGTATCACTGGGAGACGAGGATGGGGTTGGGGTAGGAGTATCTGACGATGAAGTACCATCAGCTCCTATTGCGACATCCAGCGAGTTTTGTCGAGCCTCTACGTCATGATAGAACCAGGATGCCCGTGTAGCCATGAAGACGGACAAAGCGATCATCAAGAACTGAACCAACCGCGTCGAATACATGATGACCGGCTACGAGAGTTGAAGATGGCAATTGTGTTGAGAGTTGTTGATGGTCACAGTTGGTGGGCGATGGTGTTAATAGTTGCGTTGAAGACCCAACGAATGTGTGTCCACGTGTTGCGCAAATTCTCCCGAGGTGTGGGTGTGGTTCACGCGGCAGAACAATCTGTTTCGTAATCGCTTTGGGCGAAAGAGTGAATATGTCGGATTAGGAGGGTCAACGAAGGAGCACGAAAGAGAAGACTCGTAGTCCCCAGGAGACAGAGGAGCTGAAGGGTTCCAAGTTCGAAGAAGACAAAGGAAGGAAAACCAGGAGGTGAGAAACGAGTGGCAGAGCAAGCTTATGCTTCTAGGTTAATGGAAATAATAGGATGGGGATGGGGATGGGGATGGGATGACCAGAAGGGGAGATTGGGTGAGGAGAGACTGCTAAACCGTGATGGTCGCATTGACTTTCAGAATAAGGAAGTGGGTCGGGCTGGGGCCTTTGGGGCCTGGCTGCCCGCCTGAGTATGTATTACCTCGTATCCTTTTTCTTCTCCTTCCTCTTAGTCAACGGAGCAACAGAAAGGGCTGCACAGCCCTCTTGCGTGGGCCCTCTTTTTCCTTTACCTTCCATTCGTTCCGAGCTCCTGTTCATTGATGATTTTGTGCACCGGCCTGGCCCGTTCAGTCCCTGTTCTTGTCAATGGATCCCAAAGACTGACAGATCTTAAGGGGCCAACGGCGCTCCCTTCTCGCTACTGCGCCATTTGTAGACAGCTGCAATCAAATGGTCTTTTAAATACAGGTTACTATACCTGCGTAGCTGTTGTCTAGAATTTGTACTCTTGAGACACTGTAGCAAATATCAGATAAGCTAGAAATTGCAATGAAGGCTTGAAATTCGCGTTTAACATTTAATGCCATCACGATGGCTAGCTCTGGTATATAAATTGGAGGCTATCTTCCATAAATGCTAGTGGAAGTGTAGCAGAGCTACTGGTTGATATCTTCGATAGCTATAGTTTGAGCAAAGCAAAGCGAAGCTACTACACGACAGAAAGCTCATGAAGAAGAAGCCTACAGTGCTATTGGCAAGCTATACAACAACAGTACTAGTACCACGTCATACTATATAGTTTGCGCATTCTCTTTCATACCTGATAGTCATGGTATTACCTCTTTTCGACAGTGACATTTGACAAAAGCCCGACATTGACGGCGGCCCCAAAGTCCTTAACCTCAAACCGCTGGCCCCTAGGCATTACAAAGCACAATTCCGACTCCTCGGCTCCCTGACTCGTGCTTATAGTGGTGCTTGCAGGCAGCAACAAAGAAGCACTGCACAGGAAACAGACAACTCATCAAGATCGTAGCAGAGACCATTCACTCTTTAATCATCATTGAGATACATGTCTTAGCTAGTATATACAACCTATTCAACACTCTAGAATGTGACAATGCTTTATCGCCAAGTTCATGCAAATCCAACTGTTTGGAATAAGCTAGCATTAGCCCCAACCGTTCTCTAGACTTCCCGAACCCGCAGAAGTCAGTAGTACTCCGATCCTGCAAGCGAAAAGTCAATGGCTTGTTTTAGCCGCACCTAAGATGCCAACATTCCACCAACGGCTTCTGAGGTAAGGGATCCTGGGACAAAAATAGACGCGTTACAGCTCACTTAGCAGGACTTGTTTGGTTCTCCTTTAGCTTCAACCTTGAGAGGTTATAACTCCATTCTTCAATTCAACAGTTACAGCTGGAACGCTCTGTGTTCACTCAGATCCAGGTGGTCAATCATTGATTGGACATACTGCGTGCGCTGTGATACGATGCATTGTCATTCGGCAGTGGCAAAACCAGTCCATCAAGAAACAACCCAACAACGCCGACGGGATCACCGGCAAGGGGTCCACGCTGACAATGACATAGCCAAAATTCCTGTGGGTGGCACAGGCGGGTGGCTCATGTAACGTCCTTGAATTTCGTTGATGTAAGGTTGCATTCTTGTCTTCTTCGTGCACTTCGTTGTTTTGCGCCTGTCTTAGTTTTACCGTTGCCGGCACATGACGATGGGCTGTGAAACGCCATCTACTTCGTTTCTTTGGCCCTGTGAAAGTTTTCTCTTTGGCATGGCAAGGCAGTCAACACGATATTGAGGCCAGCGATCTTCAGGGTTTTGGACTGTTAAGAGGACAACCCCCTGCTTGCCCTACCAAGCCCCCACCCTGTAGATCCTAGACCATCGAATCATTTGCCAGACTAGACAACACAGCGTAGTGAAACACTCGCGTTGGCATACCGCCGTCCCGGAATGTTCAATCATTCAACAACAGTACACGTAGGGCTGGCCTGATTCCGTTGGCACCGCAGATTATCCCAGCCGTCTTATTCAGCACCTTCTCGCTTCGTTAATCCGCTCTCCGAAATCGAAGGCAAGCTTGACACTTTGGCAGCTTCCTCTATATAATATTTTCAGCCTTGAGATCCGCGCTGTTAATAGAAATCGTAGACCGGGTTTCAAAATTCAGCTACTAGTTACTGGAGAACGAAACCCAGGTTACGGCTAGGCTTTTTGGCTTGCCGGGCAAAGTGTGCGGTCAGGGGAGCCTCAAGATCCTTGTCATACAACCCCCTGATATTAGACATTATTTTCCGTCCAGATTACCAAACCGGCTTTTAAATTGACAGGCATCAACCTTGGCTACTGCAGTCTTCGCTGTACTACACCACCCATATTATGTTAGATTATTTAGCCCTGACGTAATGTTCCATTTGTACTCCTAAACTTCAGATGGGGAAGATGAGCTCAATATGCAGTACCAAATATGGTGGTGCAACGAACCCTTGATATCGTCATTCCCAGACCCCTACCGCTGGGTTCGTTAACAATCATTCCGGCGCAGGTATTATCTGATAAGCATAACTGCCTCGGGAGAGACAGCATCATTCGTCTGGGGTTGCTGGGTAGGCTATGTTGACTCAATGCTCAGAAGTAGCCCGATAAGTACTGGAGTAGACCGTGAGGCGATCTGGATAGTACGTATGCATTTATATTGATGACCTGAAAGATCATCGAGCTATTTCCAGAGACACGTTCCAATACTAGGGTCTGACTTGGTATCACCTGGAGAAATGGTAAAAACGGTTCTGTATGGCTTTAGAATATCTTCGGTTCATGACAGACATACAATGGCTGATACCCACTTACAGCTGAACTTCCGACTATGTGGCCCCCCTACCGGGTAGGTAGTCTCCCTCATAACATCGTATACACTGATCTGATAAAGCGTGCTGGCGAGGATAATGTTGGGTCAATAGTTGCACTTCCAGCGTATGAGATGTGTTAAGCTCGGATCCCAATGGTGCTAACACCAATAGTCGGGTCTTTTTTTGTGATCTAAGCGTCACTGGCATCTAAGCATAGACTAAAATGTCACGCGATGCGTTAGCCCTACGAGTTTACGCAGCAGCAAAACACGACGCGGGGAAACCAGTAGGGTTTACATAATTATAATGCAATTATCCTCTCCTAGGCTTTTTCCATGGGCAAATATACATAGAGCCTAGCCTCGTCTTACCCCCAAACGTTGAAACCCCCGCCAGGGCAGAGTTCAAGAGGCAGACAAAAACACAAAACGCCGGCCAGACCAGCAATAGCATCAAAACACCTGGAGCAGCAGCTCGAAGTGCTATCTAACACCACACAAAGAACGCCTAGATCGTCGTGTCCCTTTCCATTGGCCTTGAAAAACAAAACAAAAAAAACTAATCCGACATGACCAACGACGACGACGACGATGATGCATATGACAACCCCTCCCAACGTTATATGGATCCTTCCGGTATCATTCCAGAAGGTCCATTTCATCGTCTCTCGCTCAATGACAAAGGAAAGTTGGGCCATGATATGTGACGTCTCTTCTCTCTTCTCTGTTCTCTGTAGGCCGTGGATATTGCCATGCAACTCATTTGCTCCCACCAAGTCCTTTTTAATTAAGTATCATTTTTTGTATTCTCTTTTTTCAGCCGGTCACGCGCGAACCAGAGGCTTTCGACGTGCCAGGAACGGGCTAGGCATCTCGTCCTTCTCTGGATCCCACACCGCAGGCTCAAGGAAACGGTCTACCACCCGCTCCTTGAATGTACGCTTAGGGCTAACATTCGCGTTCTCGATCGGGCGTCCACCAGCGCGGGCCTGCTGGAGCTCGACGAGCGTCCGACCCTTTACGTTGTTCTTAACAACCATTTTCGTAAGAGACGCCTCGGGGTCCTTCTTCGTTAGGGACGATTTACGCTGTAGGCCATTCTCTCCACTTGGTGCAGTGAGGTTTGCTGCGGATGGAATCTTGCTCAATCGTCGGTTGGGGGAGTTGCCTCGCTCGCGAAGGGCGCCATTACTGGACTGTGGTCGTAGTTGCAAGTCTGGTATAGAGGCAGCACTGGGTAAAGGCGGCATAGGCTTGTTAAGCGCCATGGTAGTCATTGAACCTTGGGGTTTCAGACGGTTGACTGGTGCTGTCATGGTGGAAGTGAGTACAGGTCGCTGAGCAAATGGGTTGTTTTTGCCGGCCCGAGGAGGACGTGTAGGTGAAGGGATGATAGGGGTATCATCGTCCTCGGAGTCGGATAAGACAGGGTCTGACTCTCGTGCCTTCTGCCATCGGGCTTCATCATCGGTCTCGTCGAAGATGGAAGGCTGGTGTGCCGAGGGGGCCTTAGTAGAGTTTTGTCGTCGGGGCGATAGGGACAGTGATGCAATTACAACTGGTGAAGGGGACGCCATGTCAACATCCATTGGTGTGCCTAGATGGCGCTCGAACATTGTCTGGGCCCGCCCAAAGGGTGCACGAGAACCTTTCTTAACGGGTGCTTCCTCGGGCGAATCCACAGAAAATTCGGTAATGTCAGTGGTTGATGGAAACTCTCCATCGGTGCTGGCGCCAGCGATAGACTGGGGATAGTCTGACTTTGCTAGCGACGACGCAAACTCCACGGTCTCTACACTGCCGAACGTGACAGACTTTTTCTGAAGTTCTTCTTGTACGCGTGCTTGGACTTCTCCCTCGAAGCGCTTTTGGAGTTGCTCAATTTCATCGTTCACGAGTCTGTCGATCTCAAGCCGTGCCTTGACTTCCCATTCTCTCCGGAGCGAAGACTCAATCTCCTGTCGCATATAAGCCTTTTCGGCCTCGATGCTAGCCATCTTTTTCTCGACCTCTTTCAGCTTGGCATCAAGAGCTGTCTCCTTGAATTCCAATTGGGTTTTCAGATCTACGGCCTCACGTTGCATACGCATTAATCTTACAACAGGAAGATTAAGCAAGGCGGCTGTGTCAGGTCTCGCATCAGGGTTGACCTTCAGGCAATCTTTGATGACAGACATCAGCTCTGCAGAGTATACTCTAGGTAGTGTCGCGACTTTTCCCTCCTTGATCTTTTGGACCAGCTGAAAGTGCGTCTTAGCATTGAAAGGAGGTTCTCTTGCGCATAGCTCATATATGACGCAGCCCAAGGACCAGATGTCTGATTTGAGTGTATAACGTTCTGCAGCACAGATCTCGGGAGACATGTAGAAAGGAGTGCCAACATATGTGGATGCGAAATCGTGAGACTGGATCATCTTAGACAGACCAAAGTCCCCAAGTTTAACGGAGTTGTTATCTCCAAGAAACACTATTTCCTGTTAGTGAAGTTTTTGCAATGGCTAGGGGTATGCCTTACCGTTTTCGGGCTTCAGGTCACGATGCAAGATCGTCATAGCTCCAGGAGGGGTTTTGGGTTTTGTCTTAGGTCCAACCGTTAGGATACCCTTTCCTACATCGGGTGGGTTCACGCCATAGTGACAACGATAGAGAGCCGTGACAAGTTGCGAGAATACGACCCAAACAAACTCTTCTTCGGCATATCGGTTGGCGCGAGTGAGATCTCTAATTACCCGACCAAGGTCTCCGTTGCCACAATATTCCATGTACAGATGAAGGTCCTGTGATTGCTTGAGGTGTTCTCGATGGAAATAGCCGACGATGTTAGGATGTCGCAGTGAAGAAAGGATCTGAAACTCGGCGTGTAATTGCTCCCGCTCTTTCTGGGACATCTTGAGGTAGCTGATCTCCTTCCGGCAAAGCACCATGCCATCGACCTTTCGTTTGACTTTTCGAATGACACCAAAGGAGCCATGGCCTAGGATTTGACACAAAGATTAGCTGGGAGCTAGTAGAAAGTCAACTATGCTGAGCAGAAGAGACATACCGATCTTCTCCAACACCTCATATTTCTCAGATTCCGCCATGGTGAATTGGATACACGGCGACTTGGACAAGTGATTCAAATGCTATGCCATAAGGTAAAGGTAAAGAAACAATGTAGAGAGACAAGCGTTGAGAACGGTACTGACCAGTCGGTCAACTAGTTAACCTAATATTTGGACAGTTGTTTTGATCTTGAAGAAGTAGATTATTTCTGCAGTCACGAGAGGAAATGAGAAGTAGTTGTGCTCCAGATGTTTGTATGTGCACGGCGCCAAAACTTCTGCAGTAGAGAACCCACAGCCCTGGTCCCAACGTCGTGAATCAACAAACTGTACGGTGACCACAGCAACCGCCTGGGTGTCTAGTGGGCCCGACTGGGGGGTGCATCATCTCGGTATGGCTTAGCGCCGGTTAGCGTGGGTTAGCATGGTTTGGCGTCATTATGGTATTAAACTTGAGTGGTCCGAGCGCTATATCGCAACGTATCGATAAGCCGGCGTACCCACAGCACTAATAGAGTGACGGCTTCACTGTTCATTGGCCCGTTCTACGTACCGTTCGACCCAGTCGCCACCCCGGATTCGGTCTTACGCTGCCAATGACATACTATGTATCGATGTGGTGTCAGTTGTTGAGCTTGACTCTTCGGAGTTATCGGGCCTGGCCTTTCTTCACCATCAGTTTTCTTTTTTTTAGTACTAGTTTGAGAGGGTCTTACTGCAGTCCGTCCTATTGACCAACATACATAGCTGCTTATCAAATATGGTTCTTCGGAAACATGAGCTCGAAGCCAAGCTGAAAGATGACCTCGAACTAGTCCAGAGCGGTGTGTTGCGAGATGAAAACCCTCTTGATTCAAGTGAGGAATTTAATGAGCTCCTCGAGACCTGCCGGAGGGGCGATTTGAAACGAACGCAGGAACTCATCTCGGCTGGCGTCAATCTAAACGGCAAGGACCAGTTCGACTATACTCCACTCATCATTGTAGGTCTCAGTCGAGTTTATCCTGGTGACTAACTTGACGGTTATTTTGTCTTGAGACTAGCTAACTTCAACGACAGGCGAGTTTATGTGGTCATTATGAGTTAGTCCAGTTGCTACTCGAGTCCGGAGCCTTAGCCGAGCGTGATACGTTCCAAGGCGAAAGATGCATTTACAACGCACTGAATGA
Source organism: Xylariaceae sp. FL1651 (assembly GCA_025201745.1). Lineage (NCBI taxonomy): Eukaryota > Fungi > Ascomycota > Sordariomycetes > Xylariales > Xylariaceae > Xylariaceae sp. FL1651. Next base: position 64,086 of record MU624256.1, on the reverse strand, counting down.
CAAGATTCGAAATCTCCTTCTGAAATATGACTACTCGAAGTCTACTGATCCCCTGCAGCCATGGGCCGCCCACATCACCTCCTTACTTGCAAGGAAAGTACCCAAGACTTCAGATATCGCACTAATGGAGGCTGCTGAGGTATTTGAGCTTCACAAATTCATCCTTTCTGCCAGGTCTCCATATTTCCAGAGAAAGCTTGCAGAAGCCCCGGAGACAGCCACATGGAAGCTCCCTCACTCGAAACCTATCGAATCTTTTCGAGTGGTGCTACGGTATCTGTATCTTGGTGATATACCAAGGGAAGTAGCCGACGTCCGGAGTCAAAATACAGAGGAGGAGATACTCACCGGTATCGACAAAATTAGTAAGCAACTAGAGATACCGAAGCTTTGGGAAGCCATTTTATCTGGGAACGATCGACGGCTAGCAAGGCAACGTCACCAGGACGAAGTGAATCGGGCACAGCAGCAAGTCGAAAATTTCTTCCAACGAAAGGTTATTGGCCATAAAATGATTGTCGATACTCGGAAGGTGTCGGAGGTAAAGTGGCCACATGGCAACTCCGTATTCGCCGACTGCTTGCTACGGGCCGATGAGGTAGGTGAAGACGTACTTGAGGAAGGAGATCACGAGTCGAGCGTTATCCCCATCGGTCCTGGAGCTGAGCTAAGAGCGCAAAATGGCACCTCGAAGCCCAGAAAGTCGATTTTATACCCGGCGCATAAAGCGATGCTGATTCGAAGCCCATATTTTGAAACCATGTTCTCTAGCCAGTTTATGGAGGCCCAAGAATCTGAACACCTTCACATCATTAAAGTCGATTGTCTGCCGGAGGTTCTTGAGATCATTCTCAAGTTTATCTACACGGAGCAAGTTGAGTGTCCGTTAGAGCTGGCACTTGACTTGCTCTATGCATCTGATATGCTTTTCCTCGATAAATTGAAAAACAAGGCTGCGGCTTTAATCAGCGCGCTCGGCAGTGGAAACAACAACCTCTTAATCGATCGCACACACAGTACCGGCGATCAAGTCGAAATCGAAGTTGAACCTATTAACGTTTACGATGTAATACACGCAGCATGGGACTTACGGGTTCAACGTCTTGAAGAATTCGCGGCGCGATACCTCGCATATAGACTTGAAGACTACATTGACGAAGAGGAATTCGCCGAATTGATTCAAGAGAGCGCAGCAAGGGTCAAGAACAGAGAAGAGACGGACACAATCGAGTTGCTCGATGACATCCGATATTACCTTGGAGAACGGTTTAGACTAAGATTCGAAGACGCCGGTTTAGACGAGATGTTAGACGAGAGCGGCGAGATCAATGCTTCTGCGGTGGAGGCATTAAGCTCGCAGCTTCAGGCCTTAAATGGCCCTGACGAGCTGCCGAAGGAACTTGTCGGCTCTGAGAGGGCGGCAGTCACGTCTCCTCAAGACGTTGTGGCAGCTGATCAATCAAATATTGATACCGGCGTTAGAACGCTTGATGGGGAGCTGGCCGAGGACGAGTTCGCGTCGGACGCTATCAACTATCAAGTATTGCTGCAGAAGATAGACATTATGCTGGAGAAACTCAAGCTAGACGCATAGATGAACACCAGGATAGAAATAGCATGAGATTGAATACCTAATTATGATGACTGCACTGTTTCTTCTCCCATTAATACAGCACAAGGGGAGTGAAGTAGTAGATGGTCTCAAGCTCTCGTTTGATCCTCGACAATCGAGACTGGAGAGCCATTGCCCTGCGGGTAGCGTTCTATTGGCAGTAGTTCTGGAATAAAGTATTATTATTGGATATTTGAAAACATGTGGCTTCTTGCATAGCCCCACTTTCGAAATAAATTATTTTAAACAGTTTAGGATAATATACATTTACCCCACATCCAGCAAGCCGCGTCAGTCAAGACCCACCCCCCAAAGCCGCTTTCTGACATTGCCGTCATAACCGTCCACTCTGTATGGTTAATGCCCACTGGGACAACTCCTGAGTCCTTAGCCTTGTGCTTATGGGACTCTTTCGATTCTCGCGAATTACTTTTCTGCTGTCACAAGCAATGCGACGTTATCCGGCAAGATGAGGGTACTTTCGGTGCTTGGAGGCTGCTCGCAGCTCCCGACCTTCTATAAATTCACGTTGTTCGGCGTGCTAGCACTCATCATCCTCGGTAAGTCTGGCCACGCGACTCATCATACGGCGTACACGACGTTATAGTAGTCCAGAGTATACCCTAATTAATACCTTAGCTAACGCACAGGTACTGTTCGCCTATAGCTACCTTGCAAACTGGTCCGGTTGACTTCCGTGAGCACTGGGATAAGCTCCGGCGCCCGAAGAAATCCGGCCTCGGAGAAGGTATACCCCTCCGTGTGATGTTCATCGGTGCCTCCATGACCCTCGGCGAGCACTCGACGGGCCAGAGGGGCTTTCGCAAACAGATCAGGGACTGGCTGGTGGAGCAAGGGAATGAGGTGAATTGCGTCGGCCAGGTTCGTGTTCTCGCCTTGCCTTGCGGTACGAATGTCCCTGGACCTCTTCCTGGTTATTAACATCGCAGCACGCTTATAGAACCGGTTCGGCAACTTTACCGACAACGATGTCCAAGCCTTCGGTGCCCAACCGATCAAGCCGACGCTCGACCGCTGCAAGGATATCGTGCCGCAGACGCAGCCGAATCTGATCCTCATCAACGCGGGGTCAAGCGATTGCTTCCAGCAGGATAACTGGGGCCCGGCCTACATCTTACAGAAGATGCGCGCCCTGGTTGACTACCTATTTGAGGCTTCGCCGCGGGCGAGCATCATCATGTCGACGATCATCACGAGCCCGTGGGACGGCGTCGAGGACTGCGTCAAGTCGGCGAACGCGCAGATCCGGCAAGTCGCCACGGACTTGATTCGTGAAGGCAAGCCGGTCGTGTTAGCCGAGATGCACTACGACCAGGGCCTACCCAACCGCGTCGAGAAGCAGCATATTGGCAAGGACGATATGCATCCCATCGACGCCGGCTATTTCCTCATGGGCGATATTTTCATCGAGAGTATCCAAGAGGTCGATGATAAGGACTTCCTTAAACCCCCTGTCAATAACGGTATCCCGTTTGATGGCGAGGCTGAACGACATGCCGAAGCGCTGATCGAAAATGAGTCACAGGTCAAAGAGAAGAAGCCAGAAGGGCAAGTTAAGACTGAAGAAAAAGTTGGCGAGAAGAAGCCGGAGGGGCAGGTCAAGGCTGATGAAAAAGCTGGCGAGAAAAAACCAGAAGAGCACGCTCGTGCCCGGAGACGAAGGCACATGGGATAGCCCTCCCGTGCTCCATCATTCGGGACCCGAGAATCGGATCCCCCCGAAGAATATATGTACTCACGTGTAAAAGGTGGTAGAGCTTGAGGCACGACAGTCGAAAGGCAGAAAGATTCGCAATTGATACCCTATAGGCAGGAGGAAAGAGGCCCTGGTTGGCCGGAGATAGTCAAGTGTACCGGATGCGCATTTTTTGGTAAAATAGATTTCTCATTCAAATTAGGCGTTCTGTCTCATTATTATTACTATCTTGTTGCAGAATAGGTGCCTTTCATATATGGGCCTCCTGTACCACTATTAAGCGATTGTATCTTATCTAACTGTCCCGCATCTTATTATCCAGCAGTCTTGTCCCAATTTGTTTCTCCTGGTATTAGATTTCTTCCAGTTTTCTTATCATTATGATTATTATGAGATGTGGTTCGTCGTAGTTCGTTCATTCATGAAAGTGACCGTGAGGGTGTGGCATAGCACAACCCTGTTCCTCCTCCTTTTTCCCATTATTCCCACGGCCATGTCCGTCCATTGCGACTGTTTGTTCTGCAGCTGGTATGCAATCCCCTGCCCTGGAATTAAAGGTCCTGTTGTCAACAGACTTCTGTCTACATGAGCGACTTCACAACGCTAGTGGCGCTGACACGAGGCAGATCCGGGCATGCAATTAGACAGGCTTCGACGCAGAACAAGATCGCTGACAGGTCCTTCGCGCCGGCGCACTTGAGTGCGCAGCCGCAGGGCGCGGTCGGTAAAGACGTGACGGAGGGGAGTAGGCCGGACGTCATCGTAAGAGTGGGCAGCGATGCACTGGGCAGAGGGAGACTCGCAGTCGGGATAGGCAGTTTCGGGCTCTCCAAGGGCAAGCTCACGCTCGGCAGCACGCTGGCAGTCGGGATAGGCAGTTTCGGGCTCGCCAAGGGCAAGCTCACACTCGGCAGCGCGCTGGCACTTGGTACGGGCAGGCTTGCGCGGGGCACCTTGGGGCCAGGTACGGCATCCCGCTTATCGACGACGCTTGTGCCGGCGGCGGCGTACCGTGCGCACTTGCTCTTGCAGTCGGATTCGCCCTGCGCGATGTCGAAGACGATGTCCGCGGACTGGAACTTGCTGCTGCACCCGTCCATGCACGCTTCGTAGGCGGTGGCGCCGGAGCTGACCACGGGCGTCGAGGGAACGTCGACCGGGTCGGTGCCAGCGACCGGAAGCGGCAGGATGTCCTTCTTGATGATGACGCTGGTGCCCGCGCGCGCGTAGCTTTCGCATGCGCTCTTGCAGTCGGATTCGCCAGTTGAGATGTCGAACACCATATCCGCGGACTGGAACTTGGCGCTGCAGTCTTGCACGCAAGACTCATAGGTGACGCCACCTGTGCCGACAGCAGGCGTCGACGGAAGATCTCCGTCATCAGTGCCATCAAGTGGAAGTGGTAAGGTATCCTTCTTGGTGATCACGCTTGTGCCAGCGCGCGCGTACCCCTCACAGGCGCTCTTGCAGTCGGACTCGCCCTGCGCGATATCGAATACCAGGTCCGCAGACTGGAACTTGGCACTGCAGTCTTGTACGCAAGACTCATAGGTAACGCCGCCGGTGCTAACCGCGGGAGTAGAAGGCAGACCAAGACCATCAGTCCCATCAAGCGGGACCGGCAGGATGTCTTTCTTGACGACGACGCTCGTCCCGGCGCGCGCGTATCTTTGGCACTGCGCCTCGCACGAACCCTTACCCGTCGAGACGTCGAAGACAATATTTGCGGACTGGAACTTGGCGCGGCAATCTTGCATACAGGACTCGTAGGTCACGCCGCCCGTGCCGACAGCGGGGGTGGAGGCCAAGAGGTTCGGGTGCGCGGCGGCCTTGAGCTTGGGGCTGTTGTTGATGATGCCGTCGTTGTTGCTGTTGCTGATGCAGCTTCCGGCGGGGGCCAGCTCCTTGTTAGCAAGGATGTGGCCGGTGCCCGCGCCCGCGTAGGTGCCGCCGCTCGAGGTGCCGGCGCACGCCGACAGGCACGAGGTCTTGCACTGCGACACGCTGAAGACGATGTCGGCGCTCTTGCAGTCGGCGTCGCACTTCTGTGCGCACGTCATGGTCACGCCCGAGCTGGCGACGGGCACGGGCACGGGCACGGGGACGACCGCCGACGAAGGACCGGGTGCGGGGACTGGGATTATGGCAGGGATAGACGAAGGCGCGGGGACTGGGATTATGGCAGGGATAGACGAGGGCGCGGGGACTGGGATTATGGCGGGGATAGACGAAGGCACGGCGACTGGGAGCGCGGCAGAGGCCGATGGGATGATGGCTGGGATACTAGGCAGCACGGATGGGATAACTGAAGGAATGACTGACACCGGCAGGCCCTGCGCGCCGTACGGAGGAATAACCGGAAGAGATGGAATGATTGACGGGATAACTGATGGGATAACCGAAGGAATGACTGAGGGTATGACGGAAGGGATAACCGATGGAAGCATGGGTACCTCGCTAGGCAAGACTGACACACTCGGCAAAACGGACGGCGGCGGCGAGACCGGGAAGGACGAGATCGGAAGAGCCGGGATGCTTGGGTCCAAAGAGGGAAGAACTGAGGGAAGAACTGAGGGGAGAACCGAGGGGAGAACCGAGGGGAGAACCGAGGGATCAGCCGGCAGCGATGGCAGGATAGATGGTATGACAGACGGCACGATAGAAGGCAAGATCGAAGGGCCAACCGATGGCAAGGGGTTTACCAAGTAGTCTGCAACAGGCTAAGTTAGCAACTGGGTTTCTTGAAAAAAGACCAGAGACGGTTTAAGGGCATGCAGAGCTATTCAGACACAGAACCAGCCCGAGCAGCAATCTCTCACTCCCAACAGTAGAAAGGAAGTAATATGAACGTGGTTTACATACTTCCTCCAAGTTGCCTGCGTTTGACATCGTCCATATCGGAATCCCCGTCATCCCCCTCGTCGTCTCCATCGTCCCCTTCATCATCAGGGCAGGCTTTGAGGCAGGCTTCGACACAAGTCAGGATGCTAGCCACGCCCTCTTCCGCCTCGCAAGCAGCACCGCAACCGCAATCCTTCGGGTCAATCTTATCGTCGTCACCGTCATCGCCATCATTGTCATCATCATCACTTATAAGGGGCGCAGCCGGAGTAAGACCTCTCTTAACGACTGGGGGTTCAACCGTGGGGGGAGTTGATCCGGCCCGGGCAATCATCGAAGAGTGATAACGGCCCATGGCCTGGGGCATGGATACATTGCGAGCGTCAACATCAGCCATGGTTAAGTTGACCTGGGCCATGGTCATATTCATGTGAGCCGTGCCATTAGTCATAGCCATAGCGGTGTGATTGCGAAACATGGCACCAGGCATGGCCGTAGCATTGCGAGCCTCAGCTCGCGCCCTAGGAGTGTCAGTCAATTCTTCTTGTATTGCTGCCTGGGGAACATACATGATGGGCTTTGCCATCGCAGCGGGGAGAAGGCCCGCAAGGAGGACGTTGGTCAGCATCGTGATGACTTGGCGATGATGAAACTCGGATGGGTTCCAACTGCGACTCTAACAACTCTGAGGCTTCCTCTGTTAGCTCGTCTTCCTAGCTGCTCCCTATAGTGCTGCTGTCTGCTGAATCTTCTTGAATTCAAGGGGGCCGACCGGCCATGCTTTATAGAATCTCTCTACCAAGGCTATCATATCATGGAGAAACAACAGAGACAGTGCCACTCAGCCTTCTCAAAATAGCCCGTAGCCAGCATGTTGTCGATCCAATCATCGTTAAGGCAGGAACATGCCATGATTAATTACTTGTGGAAGTGAGCGGTAGTATTTCGAGACATACAGTGTATTCGTATTGGTCTGCCGAATTGCGCTGTCTCAGATATCCGCCTTCTCCTCCAAGTTTAATCCTACGTGTGAGACTTCCCCTTGTTGATCCATTCCAAATGGCAAACTCCGTAGCCAGATAAACTTCTATGTGACGTTCGTTGCCTGGTGATGTCCATAACATGCTTTGCATCGACCTAAAGCTGTCTTCGGGCTAATGAAAACTGATACGCTCATGTAAATATGCATTCTCGAGCATAGAGTTTCCTACAAGCACATGGAGGTAAAACATTTATTGCTACCGTGGCAGAACTCGGGAGTAATTTACAACTTTCCATTGCCTCTGCTAGGGATAGACTAGTAAAACCCATCATTGTGAGAAGGCAAATTGGACTTCTAAATTCACTCAAAGCAGTTGAACTTGTGGGTCAAGACCATTATGTAATAAGCAAAATGACTATCATTGCCATTTGGTGTTGATGATCCAGATCCAAATACACAATGCTTTCAGGAAGCTGGAGGATCTTACCAGTAAGCTTTCCTCCCCTGTAAGACCATTTACGTGGACTATATACGATCTGTTGTCAGTGGGATGAGAGTGTGCATCTCTACGCTCCCTCTATCTCCTCCTCTCCCTCGGTGAAGCATCAGATAATAGAGAACTGACTTCGGGGTTGTAACTTGACAGTGAGTGACGGCGAGCTATTACCGAGCGGCTGTGATCACACCATGTCAACGACTTGGTTCGGTGGATATGAGTTGGTTTTACAGGAGGGTATATTCCACCCCTTGATTGTCTCTGGTGGTGGCCAGATCGCCTATGATTCTTAATCTTAATTTCATTACTATCGCCCTCTTGGCAGCCTTCAATATCTGACACAACTGATCATCATCCTCTAGCCATGCTCTATTGGGACCATAACTACCGTTCAGCCGCTCTTTTTGGGCTCACTTAGTTCATCTTTATAGTAGTGAATAAGTTAGGAGAGTGTTTCCTAAGTTGAGAGTAGAGCAACTAACACTGCTAGACTAACCTGCAGGGCTCATTCGCCAAGTGTATTTCTCAGACTTGGATAGGTTCCATATTTGCCCACTAAGCATTACGAAGTACGATAGATCTCAATAATTTTGCCGACCTCAAAAACGTGAGTAGACAGTATTGTCTGAACCGGAACTTCCAGTATATAAATATCTCTATTGCAGTTGAAGGATCCGTGAACTCGGTCCGCTCTTCGAGATTGGGTATTTCCAGACTCTTCGGCTGTTCATAAGTGCCTGATTAGGAGGTCGGTGGTGCACAAACTCTTCTGGGAATAGATCAGCCACTTGTCGCCAAATGGATCGTTCCTCAGTCGCATGAGCAAAGGTTAAGTATGAGTGTATATATGATGTGTGCGTTTACCATGCATCTTAGAAAATGTCTATATAGGCAGCCAGAACGGTAGCCAGCACGAGCAAGCGCATATTTTTTGTTATCTGTAGGAATGCTCATGTACAAGAAGACCTGGATTGGTGTACTCCCAACAACGTACAAGCTCCGCTAGGTCCCGCAGTGTCATGCTCTTCGTATAAAAACAGGTGCATCCGGTACTGTACCACTAGTAGGCATGTGGCCTTCCAATAGATGAGGATCTCATCTTGGTTGTATGATGCCGCAGATATATATTGCGTGCCTCTCGCGTGTACGCATGTGTAAGTGCCTGTGTAATACATAACAAAATAATAACGTCAGGCAAATACACCTATTAACGATTTGCTCGTAAACTGGATCACGTACTCGAGACGTAAAACCCATGACCTAGTGAGAAGTCGTACAGATTTGGTATAAAATGATGACCAGTCTTTCAAGGTATCGCTTTATTCCATATCAGCGCCACCAACAACATGAAAACGGCCGTTGAACAGTATTCAGCTGATGGTTTAACCCTCTTGACATAGCACAATGACTCACCATAACATTACACTTCCTCTTCGCTCTTTCCAACAGAATCGACTCAAAAATGTATAAAACGCATGATTACCTCGGATTTGCCCATCAACTGCTATTTCGCAACGGCAACCATTACAACATACATAACGAGGCCCAAAAAAATCTTACGCACATTCTAGTGTTCCGATGGCTTTTAACGATCAAAATGCCCTCACGGAGGCTATGCGGTTAGCTGCAACCAACAATCAAACATTTAGCAGTAAAACTTGGGCATATATTCAGCAGTTTCCGGCTCGGTTTCATGGAAGTACGAATAAGTTTGGTGTTTTCTTCTATGATACTCACGCCAACGTAAAGCCTTCCTTTTAATGTTGACTTTTGTTACGACTCAAAAATAACAAAGTTGTAGGCCAATCAACGCAGTTTGGAACAGTTAAAGACGCTATTCGCAAATAAATATAGACCACTGGCAGAAAGACCACACTCATTTCTTATGTGGAGGCAGAAAAATGGTGATGATAGTGGCCTCACTTTTCTGCTTATAGATATGGATGAGTTGCAGGTTCGTGATATCGAGAAGGCGTCGAAAGAGATCGAAAGTACGTTACAGATAAACCTCCATATCCATCAGCAGACTAAGAATAATAGAAATCATCTCGGAAGAATTTACGCTCAATCTGGGAAGTAGCAATAGGCGCGAGAGCATAGCCGTCCAGTGGCCATGTATATGTGGCCAAGAATGGTCGCCGTTCCCATTTTTCCAAGAACAAGAAGGGTCTATGTATCCTATTCCTAATCCTGGCTACTGGCATGATCCCAACCAATGCCTTCCGCCCGTTACCGCACCTGAACCTCAGGGTCTAGGTGCAGCTACAGCTGCGTTTACATACACCCCCGCGGACCAAACTACGTCCTTACCAAACGCGGGAGGCGTCATGGCGCCGTGGCCTACAGCTATAGCCTCATCCGTACCGTATGGTCCAACCGCACCACCAGCCGATCCATCATATACAATTCGAGACTTCTCTGTAGCTTCACCTACGAACAGGGCCCACTACGCGCCAGGTCCTCAGGGCCCAGCCTCTTCGGGGTCTACGTACAATGCAATAGCTCCCGAGTCTTCGGTTATAGCAATGGCGTCCACATCCCAGCAAAGGACAGTTGGATCTGCAGCCCCGTATACAGCTTCAGCTTGCGCTATAACTGGGCCCCAGTCGATCGGCGGAGTCTCAACATTGCCCTACTTCACCAACCCAATCTCGCAGACACGCTACAATGTAGATACCACCACCGAAATGGTTGGGTCGACCAACGCAGCCGCGCCCTTTCATCGGAGACCACCCGGAGGCTTTGTCTCGATCTCAAGCTGGGCAGACCGCGATTATAAGTACCCACTTATAACAAATTGGGGCGGTAGTGGCCAAGGTCAAGGAGGACGAGGTGGTGGTCAAAGCAGCGGGCAAGGTGAAGGAGGATTATGAGGAAGATAGAACGTGCGTGCGCTGGTGAATTATTGTTACTGTCTCTTAATCTTTCAGATAAACTACATTTCGTCTATTAATTCAATCCAGCTATTGGTGGTAAGCAGGGGTGAGGGGCTACCCGGTAATCATATAGCTGACAAGGGGTACCGCCCACTGGCTCTAGCCTTCAACTGGCTTCTTCAACTCAACAGCCTTACCTATATGTCTTGATCTCTGGCTTGATACTGATGCCCTTTATATACTCCAAATGTGTGGCTTTATATGTTACATGGCCATATGGACAGAGTTTTTAAGATTTTCCAAACCCACTGTTCTCTCGGCGAAGTCTCCAATGTTTGATCTTCCGAATTGCACTCGAAAACCGTGGTTTCACACTCCGTATCTAAAAACCCTGATACTCTAAACATTAGCCGCATCACCCTGGCGTATACCACACTCTCCAGTTTCATATAATTTTTTAGCCTAGTGCCATGGTTTGCGACAGCGCGACTTGGCACTTGCGAATGAGAAAAGTGTATCGGTTTATAAAAGCAGCCTACTACCACTTACCGACACCGTTCTGGAGATGATCATCGCACTTGACTTCATGATGGCTGGCCAAAATTTGCTTGTTTCTTTCCTCACTATTCTCCCAGTGCTCGTCACGTCTCAACAATGCGATATTCAATTTGATGGCCGGGTGCCGTCCAACTTTGTTGCTGCTAGTTTCAACACTAATAATGGTGTATTTGACCCGAGCAATGTTTTTGGGCAAGGTATGTCCTACTCTCTTGTATAGCACAACATAGAAGTACTGATGAAGACAGGATTAAATCTCGGCTCAGTAATTCAGCTACAGGATTCATTGGCTTCGCTTGTAAGTATAGTATAGTATAGAGTTTGAATTGTGAGGTAGTACCTAACACGGTCCCAGTTTGACGTCAATACCATCCCAGTTGAAGTTACTATTAGGCACGATTAAAGAAATCCAAGAGTGCGCAACTTTATTATTAACAAACAATATAGCGACGACTCAATATTCGCGCCAAGCGCCGATAACGTGCAAACGGGCTTCCGGAGGGCAGAACTGCTCATCGCCAGCAATGACGGTACCGATGCCTCCACGACAGGGGTCAAGACGCTCCACTTCAGTGTTATGAAGGACGCAAACCGGCCCTTGAATCTCACTCATGAGTACCAGCTCGTCTTTCTAGAGAGCAATGACTTTAGCACGAACCAGTTCGTCCTAAAAACCGGGACTATCCTGGGTGCCAATACAGCCGACCCGGATACCTTACAAGTGTTTGGCAATGTGAATGCGAACCCAGTGCAGACTCTGTTTAACACGCCCTTTACCGAAGACGTGTTCCACAACTTTGCTGTCACGCTAGACTTCGATGCTCTGTGAGTGCTCTAGAACCTGAAGCCTGACTGTGACTGTATGACTGACGAGGCGGGGAATCAGGACTACCCAGGTCTTCTACTCCCAAGGCACTGACGCACTCGTCGCACAGACTCAAGCACTTGCCAACGATGTCAGCGGACAGGGACAATTCCATTTTGGCGTCTTGAAGAAAGGACTCAACGGTGGTAATGATATTGTCAAGAACGGAGAGCAGGAGCCAGGAATCGACGAGGGCGTCATCTTCGGCGGCATATTTGAAGAAGATAGCTCTGGCGGGTGTATCAGCTTGTCAACCTAGACAGTACTAGGGTCGTTAATCTTCAGGTGTAGCAAAAGACAAGGACTTAGCGTGCTACATGTACTCTTTCAAATGAACGGGTTATCAAGTGCTGTGTTAGATACACTGAAGAAGTGACAGTGATAGTGACAGAAAAAGCGGACCAGGCTTCGCTATTTCAGTTTTCAGCTCACTGAACCCGCCGCCCCATTTCTTTGAAGTTTGCTCGCCTGGTACTCGTCCACGCCCACGGAATTTGGTTCCGCTTGGCGGAAGAGGGAGGTCCCCGCAGAGCTTAGATACGGGCCCTGACAGCCTGAAGCCGGCCTGAAGCTGACAAGGCCTGGGCTCATACCTAAGCCATGGCGGGTCCATTTCTTTCCAGCTCTTGAAGCTTCTTCCGGGGGGGTCCTAAGCTGCCCCTCTCCTGTGAACCCATCGGCGATATGCCCTCGACAAGTACCATCAGCATAAGTCGGGCATCAAAGTTGGATATCAACGTGCAGTGTTGATGGGATGCTTCTAATTGAAATAGACAGCCATAGAACTGAAAGTTGCCGATGAACTCGAATCATATATTTTCCCTTGTCCTCTTTGCCCCATGTCTTCCTAGTTGGTTCCAACGATCCTTCGATTCGTTTCATCGCGGTGGCTGGCGAACACCCAACCACCCATCGCCAACACTGTTACCATCACCAACCCGCCTCGCGCATTATGCCATTGGTCTTAAAAACCCGTCGGTGCCTGACACCGCTACCCTCATGCACTACATCTGCACACAATCCATTTCGTGCAACTAATTGGTCCAGTTATCCGAAGCGGAGGAGGCCATTTTGCAATTTTGCACTTTGTAGGGTGTACAACTGGTCAAGTACAACAGATCAAACATGAGTCTCGGTGTTGGCAATGTTGAACCTAACCGTACGTTCGACTCTCCCAAAATAAAACAAAAAGGCTACTCAGATGCAGAGGCCCAAAAGCTGACCCTCTACTGCTTGCTAGAGCCAGACAGAAACTACAAGTACAATACATCAAGAAGTTCACTGCCGCCTACGGCCTCACAGGTGACCGTCGTTCACGATCCTCGATCCAAACCCGACGTGCGTGAGCAACCAAAACTCCCAACACCGTCCTCGCAGATGACTGTCATACCATATGCTCCGTCACCTCCTGAAGCCCCAACATTCCCTTCAGTACCTTCGGAAGAAGAGATCTACGGGCCAGATCGATACGCTGGCAACCGTACTGATGTCCCCGACTATGCCTCCTCCACCCCGAGGGCGCCTCCCTCTGTGCATTTTAATCCGGCACAGTTCATGATGGGTGGACAAACGGATCCTTTAGTGTCTAGAGACTTCAAAGATGAACTAACGAGGGCTGCGGGGGTCGTCACCCCCGGAGTAAGCGATGTACCCTACATTCGGTACGCTCTCGAAGCACTTACGCAGCGTTGTGAGGATGCTCGGGATGCATCAGGAAATACGTCGTCTGAAAGCGACGTAGGATATGTCCCACAGTATCAGACTCCCCCCCAATCCAACGTCGACGTCCGCCCTCCCCCGTCCGTTCGTCAAACCCCCGTCGCTCTTCACGGCGACTCGGAAACCTGGTCGGATAGTCAAGGGATACCACCCTCTAGCCCAAATGTTCCAGCTGTCGAACAGCATGGTCGAACCGAGGAAAGACGTCCGTCGAGAAGCAGCCGCTTCGAACAAAACCCAAGGCCGGCACCTCCCGACAGGGCCTTCTTGGATCAATTAGTAGAGGATTTCGACCGCGCCAAAGGCCTTGTGGGAAAAGGCCCTCCGGACGTGGAGACGAACCACAATCCACCGAGGACCGTGGACGTCTGGCGAGCCCAACCCGACACCTTCACGCAGCAAGACTTAGATGCGGTTAGGTACAGGCATCCCGCACCTCCACCCCTGACACACAAACCCTGGATCTTACGGACGCCGTCGCTGCTGCTGCTCGCGACGCTCAGTGTATTAATGATAACGGCCCTAATCTTCTCCGCGGTTTACTCCAGCGGACGTAATGGCTTTACAACTTATGCCCATTCAATCTATGGCGGCCAGTACTTCCTTTTCCGCGTGCTTCCTCAACTGATCGGCGCAATATTACTCATATATGCACAGTGCATCATAGCGGCTGTTTTCCGCGTCTTCCCCTTTTCAGCCATGGCATCGGACGACCGCCGTGAGCGACGTAATGCTGTTTTCCTACCCCTTTACCCCAGGTCGTTTCTCTGGCCGCAGCTCTTCGGCCCCTGGAATGTGTGGCTGCCGGCGCTTGTTGTTTGGTTGATGAACTTTACGATACCTCTTCTCAGCAGCTTGTTCACTGTTGTCCTGGTTGATGGTGTCTGGACGTGGTCGACTGTTCAGGGCGTGGCGTGGACTTTAGTGGCTGTGTATGTGTCATTGCTTCTGTCGACGGTTGTCTTATTTATCTATTGGCGACACCGGAGAACCGGCATGATCGAAACCTGGGACGTCCGCAGCATTGCGGACATTATCTTTCTCGTGTCGCAGAGCAATTCGCTTCCTCAATACCGGGGGCTTGAGACAGCAGCAACGCGCAGGAAGATGAGGAAAGTCCTCGACGGAACTGCGGAGAGGCTCGGATACTGGACGACACCTGAAGTCCCTGAGAACTCCATTTTCTGGGGCTTCGGCGTCCCGACCACCAAGGACGACCTTGATATGGAGAAGTGGGATAAGAGGAACTGGGCCGCTCAGCGGAACGAATCTCGCCCTGTAGTTTTCTCTGATGTCGAAGACCAGAAACAGCCATGGGCTGTGCGATTTCGCTACCTCCCCTGGTGCTTTCGAGACAGCCAGATCATCTTTTTCGTCGTGGCTGGGACTGTCCTCCTGATCGCCCTAATTGTTGTCTCATTCGTCCACTCCACTGATCTGCGCGATGGATTTCTTCCTGGCTTGAGCGCCGGTCCTATGGCGGGCGCTTTCTCCCCTGCCGACTTCCTGTACTCCTTCCTCTCTTCACTCATCGGCCTTATCCTGTTCCTAAGCTTCCAGTCGCTCGAGCTCACTCTGCGAATCATGGCCCCATGGGGAGAGCTCGCCCGCGAGGAAGGGTCCCGCGCCGAGACCTCGTTACTCCTGGATTACGCGGCTTGCTTGCCATGGCACACTACCTTCAAAGCCCTCAGGTACAAGCACTGGCGTGTAGCCTTCGTCAGCTTCCTGGCGCCTCTGTTCATTTTGATACCTGTACTCAGCGGTGGACTCTTTATGGCCCTAACCTCGCGGTCCGGTGTAGTGCGCATGTATCCAAACGTGCCGATCTTCGCGCTCATTCTCACCCTCCTATTCCTGTACCTCGCAGCTTTGATATCCCTTGTACCCAACCGGAAGCAGTTTCGCCTCCCTCACGCCGTCACATGTTTGGCTGAGATCATGAGCTTCTGCTGCAACGAACAATTGCGCACAGACGAAGCTTTCGATCAGACGAAGACGGCTACGCGGAATCAGTTGAAGAGCGCGCTTGACTGCGGCAAGGATTGGCATCGTCAAGGCCGCTGGAACTTTGGCGCCGGGAAGAACAACGAGGAAAGGCTTGGTATCAAGCGGTATAGCAAGTACACCGTCTCCTCGAAGAAACTCTTACAATACGACAGATATGTACGAGGCAAGCCAATTTCGGGACCTTTACTCCACGGCAGCGGACCTTTGTTTGGGCGTTAAAAATTTATTGCATTTTAAACATATTAATTGGGTCGAATTTTTGTTGTGTACGATGGAGGGTATGAGACATTTCTTCACGAGTCGTAGGAAACTATGACACATTGTATTATTTTCAAGACTGATAAGTATCAGCTGACATATAATGGAAACTTGGGATTGTGGGTTGTAGGATTGAGACTTGGAGTTATGAGTGGAATGAAGCATAAGGGTTAGGGCGTTGCGAGATTTGGACTCATGATTACGGTCTAATGAACTGGCACTTAGCATTACATAGAGTAGATTTTTTGGAAAGTGTGTAATCGAAAATGAGAATTTGGGAGAGTTTCTGATCAGATGTTCATTTTGCGTGGACCTTGCATCGTCTTCTATAGGTTCTGCATTGAAGATCGGCCCTTAGAGCTATAATTTGATTCTATCCAAGACGACTTTATCGTCAATTATTGATTCTAACATCATCAAGTATTGGTTTCATCCACCTGAAGGACGAATGATTATCGTGACTTCTCTGCCTTGATATCAATGAGCGTTAACGACCTGAACAACGCGAGTTGAACAGAGATGATTCGAAAAAAGTTGAACGGCTAGAAAAAGTGATAATGCATAATGGATGGACAACTCTCCTCTAATTAGCTGCCTAGCGGGATAATTCTAATAGCTGCCACAGAGCTGAAGAAGATAGTTATAAAAAGAAAGAAAAAATTTGGCCACCGAAGGAATCGAACCCCCGGGACCTAGCGATGCAGTGTGAGGATACTGAATAAGGAATGTAGGTTAGTTAGGTTTGTGAGAAGTAGTAATAATGCTTTGTGTAAAGATGCTTCGCTGGGCCCATACCAATTCGGCCATTGGTACTAAGGTGGTTGGTTATTTCTAGTTATATGCTTGCCAACCCGGCCCGTCAAAGCCGAATAGATTTTCAAGACGGCCGTTGTTGGTTAAGACAGGTTAAGAATGTGAGTGCTGGCTGGCTGACTGACTGGCTGATGAACGACTTGGTTGGCTGGTTGGGAAGGTGGAACAAACTCAAATATTTAGAACCCGAATGACCGCCATAATCGAGATACGAAAGGTGGAATAAGGAGGACAATGAATGAAATTCTACAGATGCTCTAATGCGTCGTTCTGAAATTGTCGTGTTGTGTCCTTAGCATATGTAAATGAGTAAGTCAGCTTAGGCCGCAAGTTGACGACGGAGCATGTCAAAAGGCAAGATGGCCCGTATCATGAAAAGTATGCTCTCAAGAAGCTAACTCGTAAAGAAATGAAATCGTGTTCAGATTTCAAATACAACGATGCGGATAATCGCAAGACTGGGTCTTGCCCCTGACTTACTTTTCATTTTCTTTTGAGGCCAGATGCCTGGCTTTTAGGGCTGGAGTAGGTACCGCAGCTAATTATAAAGCCACCGCTGCCAAGACAACTTTCGAATAATACGGGGGAAACATACAAATATCGTCCCATGAATAATAAAAACTTGAACGCACAAGTAAAAGAGCAAGAATCCAGGCGTCATCGCTATATTGCTAGTAATGAGAAAATCATTCGCATGGGTTTCGCAACCCTACTTTCCGACTCTGTCTAGGTGCCAGTGCTATTGTTCCTCATAATAGGAAAGCATTCGCTCGGGTCTTGCAACCCCTTTTCTCGTCTCTCTATGCGCCACAACTATCGACTCGTTAATTTTGATCGTGCGTCTCCCGGAGCTTGAGCCCTCTACCATCATCTATTTACAAGCCTGTACTCATTCGCTGCTAATGCACACGTATGGGTGTTAAGAAATGTCGAAAGAAATTTAATGACAGGAAGGATAATATTGTGTGCGTATGCAAAAAATTGTGGATCCAAGATCATCATAGCCATTGGAATGCAAGGCATCAGTGGTGAAGTAATAAAGGAGAAAAAAAAAGATTGAGAAGCAAACTCGTACACTACGTTCCTTCATAACACAGACCTCTTCGTTCTCTAAACTGAGCGAAAAAGGTAAATCATGGCAAACATCAAACGTAGTACACGTGAAATAAAGAACAAAGGAGAAAAGGGGTTATCTCAACCCTATGGAGTCGTTAGGTCCCAGCAGCTGGTACCTAGTGTGCCACGTTGACGAGGCGTTGTGTGCGGTGGTAAATTTCTGCATCACCGTCCCATGAGCCCAAAGATTCGGCCCAAGCTACCTCCACGCTTGCGATTGAGGCTGCCCAAGTCCCTTGGCTTCTGCCCAAAGTCTTTCTCTGCAGCATTGGCGTCCAAGGCGGTAAGCCCGACAGCCACGGCCTTGCGCTCGCCGGCGCCTCGCTTCTCGCTCGCGCTCTTCTTGTGCAGGCCCCTGGCGATGCGCTTCGCGAAGCTGTTGCTGCTCTCGTCCGCCGCGTCCGACTCGGTGTCCGAATCCGAGTCCAGCTCGAAGACGGAGACGAACCGCTCGACCTGGGGCCGCGACGGTAGTGGCTCCGGTAGCAATGGGGTTAGCGGTGCCGTTACGTTGTGCGCGACTAGGCCCCTTTCATTGCCGTGAGCCCGGGTTTTATCCCGGAGATTGAAGGCTGATGTACTAGGTCGGAGTGTCCTAGGTGTGGGCGGAGGAGGGTAGGCTGGGGACACCGGGACGGAGGTCGCTTTGTTTATTGTAGTCAATGATTGCTGCCGTGGTGATGAAGCTGCGTTGCAGTTTAATACAAGTGATGGGGCAATGAAGTGAGTATTAAGGTTGTGAATCGATTTGCCGGGGTTCAAGCCTACGCTTGATTTGCTCCCTCTCAGAAGTAATTGCGTCCGCCGCGGCGAGGGTGGGTCGAAGCTCAGCGATGAAATGCGTGGTGGGTGCGGATATCTTTGCACATTGGTTACTGACGGTCTAGGATAGACAGAGTATGTGACTGCGGCTTTCTTTGGTGCCGGCTGTGGAGGTAAGCATTGGAGTGTCTGATGCCCATGAGCAGGTAGCTCTCCCTTGGTGTTGTGTTCACTGGGCATAATCTTGATTGTGTCATCTTCTGTGTTAGAAGATCGGCGTTTTGTAGGGTTGGCATTGAAGTAATCACGACTCCGTGAAGACTGCAGCACGGCTGGGTATTGTTTATGAGTTGATGATACCATGTTATCAGGCCAGAAGCTATCCCATAGTTGGCCAGCTGACGCATTGTAGACGCAGTCGTCATCAAATGATAAGTCCGAGTCTGATGTATCTGTCATTCCTGGCACTGAGCCATTCGATGATCGACTCTCGCTCGACTCATGTCGACTCAGTCTAGGATATGAGAAGTTTGTTCTCAGACTGGACTTCCTTCGCAGCCTAGTGCCTACTTCTGCGGTGACGTCTGCGGTCTCTGTTCCAGTCCCTGATAAGAAATTATCCTGTTGAGAGTTTGCGAAAGGATTGGTAAACTCCATGATTGAGATGAGATCGAGATGAGATTGAGAAAGACGATCGAGATCGGAACTTAGTCCTGAGTCGTTATGACGGGATATGGGAGTTTATACAGTAGCTGCCCCGAGGATCTTGTGTCCCTACCAAGACAATCTGATTCGAGAGGACCAAGAAGCCCCGTCGGACCTGTCGATCTTTGATCGGCAAGGGGAAGGCCAGGGTCGTGTAGTTTAGCAGAGGGAAAGGAGAGAAGGCCGAGAAAGTGGTTCAAGAGGTGATACAATTCAATGGGAGGGATTAGATAGGGATAATAAAGCAGTGAAGGCGAGCAGACACTTCCGAGTCGCGCTTGCGTCGAGAGACGTCTAATGTTTGTGCATATGCAGGTGCATAAACAGTAAGGGGGATTCCAGTGCGGACACCCTTCGTCTTGCCAATGGGATGTGCTGTGTGAGATCTCACATCTTGCATTTTCGATCCGATTCGTGCTCTACTCAAGGTGCTAATCGTACGGACCACAACGCCATGGTGTACGGCAAAGGAATTAGCACCCAACCTAGACACGGTGAAAAACGACTAATATACGGCGGAAGTGACCAAACGACCCCCAACACCTGTTAGATATGACGACATCACATGTAGAGTCCCTTTCTTATTGGTACGCAGCGTTCAAAGGGAACGTGGCAGTGGTTATACCATAGTTCAGAGATGGGTTTTCTTGCTCGTTCTTCTCTGTCATTCACTCGCGCTGTTAGCCAAATCCCCCTCCATGGGTATGTTGGCCCAACATGACATGTGTTGCTCCCACTCAAACAGCAAACATGAGCTACCCTCGGAAGGGTAATGCAACGGAAAGAATGTATCGGGAAATCGAATTTTTGGTGCCCCATTCCAGCTACGCACAACACCACTCGGGCATGTTTCGAGCTAGCAGAAACCGACTCCTCTGAAATGATGGATCAAAAGGAGAGAAAAGGTATAAAGGAGGCAGACGCGTAGGGAGGCAGTACGGGGCGCCTCTCCCGTTTGCTAGTCTTCAGCTTCAGTTTGAATACAAGAGCCCCGGCGCCACGATGCCTCTTTTGTTTCCCGTATGGACGATCGTGTAGTAGAGGGAGTAACCCAGTAAAATATGGATAGCGTTCTGTTGCGCAGCCACCACTGTCTAAGGCAGCGGGCCGACATTGTGGCTGTTGGGTGGTTCATTGCGACCAAGTCATGTCTGTCGATGTCTCCGAGACACCTCAGAGTCGTCGATGTTACGACTAACAATTCCAGCAGGGCAACACTGCGCCTCTTTCATGCAGAATTAAATCCGGGGAACCTTTCCAGGATCAGCTATACAAGTGCTAGGAAACCCGTTTTGACTAAGGGTTCCGAGACGATGGGTGATCGGCAGGAAGTGGCTGTTGTGGCATTATGGATCTATTTAGACGCAGGATTAGGGCCACCTGAATACCTCAAATTCATTGCTCCTTGAAAAGTCAACCTTATCCGTCGCAGCAAGTGACGGTAGTGGGATGAAAGTGAGCTTCCCGGGTTTGCTTGTTCCTCATGTTCGTTTGCCTGAGCAGATCCGCGAACCAAGAGGGCTCGCTTGTTGCTTGCTTGTTGCTTGTACTGTCGGCCGATTGTGACAATCAGATCAGGTCAAACCGACTTGGTGCCACAAGCATGCACACTTACCAATTGAACCAGATTCCTTAGGATGAAGGGTTACTCAGGAGCAGACATCGAACTAAGAGCATGTCGGTTGCTGTAGGGCATGCATTGGAATGCAATGCAATGCAATGAATACGTTGGGACGAGACTAAATGTAGGCGCCCTGCACCAGGGCGTCCTGCCAGGGCATCTTACCGAGTAGCTTGATTCAGTAGACAGCTTAATTGCTTTGTCCAGTGGTCTCAGCCTATAGGTTTTGGAAATAGCCCGTTGCATATGGAACCGAACAAATGCCGGCATTGAGGCGCTTGAATACTGGGTAATCGATTACTAAACCTGAGGGTGCTTATTTGCGCCTCTTAACCATGATACTCGGTACCACGATTCAAAAAGAAACTTACAGAGGAAAAGATTGGGTGCTCTCCCCACAAACTCCCGCGTCTCCTATATCCCCCATCATGGTTAGTTGTCAGTGTTTTGCCCAATTGCAGGACAAGGAGAGATCTTAAAGTACAAGAACATCAAAGTCTGAATACGCATTTGGCGCATCGTTTGGCGATTTAATCTCCTCTATGCCCTTTCACCTTCACAATAATTCCAACTCCAGGAAGAAGCTAGTTGACTTGGTCAGATCCCTTACGATTCTTCTGTGCGGGGGCGGGGGGGGGGGGGGGGGGGGGGGGGGGGGGGGGGGGGGGGGGGGGGGGGGGGGGTGGG